>CM076580.1:28634982-29234982 GCA_034641835.2 Pinus albicaulis
ATTCATGGTTTGTTTAGTTGTAACATGTTTCTTACATGGTATTAACACATTCATTTTTCTGAAACGGTCCACAACAACATATATATAATCATGAACTTTCTTAGACAATGGTAGTCCTCCTACAAAACCCATAGAAATACTTTCCCAAGGAAGAGAAGGAATAGAAAGTAGAGTGTAAAACCCCAATTTCCTATTTCTAGGCTTACTAGTAGCACAAATGGAACATCCTCTTACATATATTGAAACAATTTCATTCATGTGATGGTAATAACAATACCTTTGAATTTGTGCAACTATTTTTCCTACACCAAAGTGACCAGCAATAAGAGAAGTGTGGGATCCCATTATGGCATTGACTCTTTCACCCGGTGGAACACATAAATTTCCAAGATGATACAACAACTTGTTATGAACATGATAATCCAACTCTTCAACATGATTTCATTGAATCAAAGTTGCATAAGCATCTTTAAAATCATAGTCTTGGGCATACTTCTCAATGTAACTTTCATGCATGATTTAGTTATGCTTAAGAATTATAGATGCATTAACAATAGACCTTGATAACATATAAACAACTTTGTTTTATATGCATTTCTTGTACCTAATTACAAAATGAAATTGTTGTAGAAATCCCATCCACCTAAAATTTCTAGCTTGTTGTAGCTTGGTTTTTTATTGTAAGTATTGCAAAGGTTGATGGCTAGTATGAATAATCGTTTCTTTACCCATAAAATAATGCTTCCATTTATTCATGCTTTGTACCAAAGAATACAAATATTTATCACAAGTTTGATAGTTAATTATTGCATTGGTAAAGGTTTCAGAATGATAGCAAACAAGCTTACCATGCTACCTCAAAACTGCTCCCATGACATTATCACTTGCATCGGTTTGAATCTCAAATGGGTGCTTAAGATCTAGAAGTGCAAGAACTCGTGTTGTACTGATTTTCTCTTTCAATGTATTGAATTCTTTATGTTTCTTGCCTCCCCACTAAAATACTTGTTTCACACTTATCAAAGCATGTAATGGTGCTGTAATAGATTAGATGTTAACTATCAATCTTCTCCAATATAATTTGGGTTGCTCCCAAAAAGCTCCTAACTTCTGTTACATTATTGGGTTTAGGCCGATTCACAATGACTTCAATTTTTGAGGGATCAATCTTAAATTCAGCCCCTCCTATAATATGACCCAAATAAACCAAAGAGGTTTTCCCAAATTCACACTTAGACATCTTCAAATACAATTCTCTTTCTTTAATACATCTAAAACTTGTTTCACATGATTGAAATTATCTTCACGAGTCTTACTGAAAATTAGAATATCATCTAATTAGACTATGACAAAATCATCAAGGAATGATCTCAACACATCATTCATAACTCTCATGAATGTTGCAGGTGCATTGCAAAGCCCAAATTACATAACTAACCATTCAAACAAACTTTGTTTTGTCTTGAAAGCAATTTTTCAAATATCACCCTCAACAATACTAATCTGATGATAAAAACTTCTCAAATACAACTTAGTGAAATAAACAACATCCCTTAACTGATCTAAAAAATCATGAATACGAGGAAGAGGATAACGATTATTTACTATGATTTTTTTAAATCTCTAAAATCCACACACATGTGACATGTCCCACCCTTATTTGGAACCAAGACAATAGGATACCCACAAGGAGATATGCTAGGCCTAATGGCTCCTTTTTCAAGCAGCTCTTGAATTTTCTTCTTTATCTTTGCATTCTCCAAAAACGGCATTATATACATGCTAATGTTTGGAAGAGGTGCATCCCACTGCAATTGAATCTCATGTTGGATTCCTCTTTTAGGAGGCAACCCTTTAGGTTCCTGAAATTTCTTTTCATAAGTGTTAACAACTTCAACCAAATCATGCTTGAGTTTTGAATCACATCTTGTGAAAGCTTTAGATTCAACAATATCATTAGCTTTGATAATCAACAACACAAAATTCTTACTAGCATTTACGAGCCTTTTTATTTGACCATCACTTACGAGAGATAAGTCCATCTTATTGCGATGTGCTCTAACAATATACTCAATTCCATCTTTAAAAATATGGTATTTTTTCTCATGAAGATCAAATATGGCTTTTCAGTCATACAAGTATGGACTCCCGAAAACAATTACACATATGTCAAGTGGTACAACATCAAGCTCTACCTCATCAATAAAATTTGCAATGATGGAAAAATTAGTTTTATATTTTCTTATCACTTGAAATTTGGAATTTTCACATACCCAACCCAAAGGGTAAGGTTTAGGATGAGGTGTAGTTTCTAATTTTAGTTTCTTGACAATAGCTTCAGAAATAAAATTGACTTGGGATCCACTATCAAACAAGGTATCAACTTTTGTATGTTTTGTAATGACCCTGATATGGAAAATCTCAATTCTTTATTTATCATTTTGAGACTCAATAGGCTTACTAGAATAACTAAATAGGCTTACTAGAATAACTAGTACTTTCAATAGAAGCTTTAGTTTTCAATCTCATGGCTACGGTTTTGGTTTCATCACCCGAATTAGATCCTAGATCTTGTTGAGTTGTAGCAGCAATATTTTTATCGCCTTGTTATTAAAATTATTTCGTCTCATTTTTGGATGTAGTTTCCATTAATGGTCTTCATCATGGTCTTCTTTTGAACAATTTTACAGGTAATTTTATCTCCCTCTTTCTTGACTATAGCATTCTTTTTTCCTTTGCCTTTAAACTTACCCTTTCCTTTGTCTCTGGATTTTTATGGTTTCTTGCTAGTATCTTGAGGAATATTATTTCCTCTTGCTTCTAAATTATTTTGTTGAACACATACTTCATCTAAATTGGTGGGAAATAAACATAAGAATTGTATGCCTCAAATAAAAATTGCTTTTAAAGATGTCAAAATGTGAATTTGGGAAAACTTCTTTAGTCTGCTTGGTTCATATTGTTGGAGGAGGTGACTTGAAAATAGATCCCTCCAAGTTCGAAGTCATTTTGAACTGGCCAAAACCAAAGACAATGACATAGGTTATAAGTTTCTTCAAAGAAGCCCAATATTGGAGAAAGTTTATTTCTAAATTTTCTTCCATTGCAGCTCCATTGCATGCATTGACAAGTGTGAAGTAGGTTTTTTAATGGGGAGGCAAACAACAAAAAACATTTGATGCATTGAAGGAAAAGATCAGTTCAACACCTCTACTTTCACTTCCTGACTTGAGACAATCATTTGAGATACAAAGTGATGCAAATGGTAAGCCCATATGTATTCATTCAAAAACTTTTAATGTTGTAGTGATTAACTATCCTGCATATGACAAGGAATTGTATGCATTGGTGCAAAGTGTGAAAAAGTGGAAACATTACTTTATGGGTAAGGAAACAATCATTCACATGGATAATCAACCATTGAAATAATTACAAGCACAAACAAAGCTACAACAAGTGAGGCATTTCAAAATTCCACTTAGTGATAAGGTATAATAAAAGTATCTATAACAAGGTTGTTGATATGATTTTATGCATTGAAGGAAAAGATCAGTTCAACACCTCTACTTTCACTTCCTGACTTGAGACAATCATTTGAGATACAAAGTGATGCAAATGGTAAGCCCATATGTTTTCATTCAGAAACTTTTAATGTTGTAGTGATTAAATATCCTACATATGACAAGGAATTGTATGCATTGGTGCAAAGTGTGAAAAAGTGGAAACAATACTTGATGGGTAAGGAAACAATCATTCACATGGATCATCAACCATTGCAATAATTACAAGCACAAACAAAGCTACAACAAGTGAAGCGTTTCAGATGGATGGGTTTTCTTCAAAAATTCCACTTGGTGATAAGGTATAATAAAAGTATTTATAACAAGGTTGTTGATATGTATCTAGACCAATTTTTAGTGCATTAATTATTCTTAAGCATAATTTTGTCATGCAGGAGAGCTATGTTGAGAAATATGCTTTAGATAATATGTGACTTTGTGTCAAGGTAACCAAGTAAAGGAGTTGGATTATCATGTGCATGATAACTTGTTATATCATCTTGGAAAACTCTGAATTCCAAAGGGAGAGAGAGTCAACATCATATGGGAAGTGCATACTTCTCTTATTGTTGGTAAGTTTAGTGTAAGTAAGACAATGGCACAATTACAGAGGTATTGTTACTGGCCTCATACGCTTGAAAGTGTGTCACGATTTGTAAGAGGATGTTCATTATGTGCTGTCAGTAAGCCTAACAATAGAAAGTTGGGATTTTAGACCCCTCTTCCATTACCTTCCCGTCCATGGGAGAGTGTTTCTATGGATTTTGTAGGAGTTCTACCTATGTCTAGGAGAGGTCATGATTATACTTATGTAGTTGTGGATAGGTTCAACAAAATGTGTATTTTGATGCCTTGTAAAAAGCAGGTTACAGCGGACCAGACTGCAAAGTTGTTCTTTCAGAATGTATGGATACATTTTGGGTTTCCCACATCCATTCTTAGTGATCGAGATTCTCGCTTTGTCGAGAACTTTTGGCCAAGCTTGTGGGGACTCATGGACACGAAATTGAAAAATATCACAACATTCCATCTACAAATAGATGGCAAAATAGAGGTGGTGAACATAACGATGATACATCTTCTTCGTGGTTATTGCAGCAAGCATCTTAAGTTGTTGGATGAAAATTTGAACTATATTCAACATGCTTACAACCAGGCCAAGAATTTTTCGACTCAAACATTTCCATTTGAGGTATGCTTAGGATAGTTGCCCAAATCTCCTCTAGATTTTATCTTTGGGAAGGATGTTGCTATTGTTGGAAAAAATGACATAGATAAGGCCAAAATATTCATTGAACAAGTTCAATTGGTACATCAAACAGTTCAAGAGCAGTTGGAAAAGAGTCAATCCAAGTACAAGACAAGACATGATAAGCATCGTGTGGATCACAGTTTCCAAGTCAGTGATTAAGTTTCGATTCACATTAGCAAAGAGAGACTCCAAGGAGAAGGTAAAAAGATGAAACCAATTCAATATGGTCCATTCAAGATTTTGGAAAAGATTGGTAATAAGGCCTTCATGTTATATTTGCCTTCATATATGAAAATTTATGCAGTTGTTAATGTTTATAATTTAAGATTGTATGACCTTCCTTTGATTGAATATCAAGGAGAGAATGTTCAGATTCCTTCAATTGAAAATTTATCTCTTGAGTATCTTGAAGAATTGTAGCAAGACACCATTCTTGAAAGGAAAAAAAGGACTTCAAAACGAGGGAATGTGGAGTACCTTCATGTGGGCCTCAAAGGAACAAATCCAAGTAAATCCAAATGGATTGATATTAGAAGGGTGAGGGAACTGTACCCTCATCTGTTTTTTGACTTCAAATGATATTTTTGAGTTCCAAAAGCTTCCAGTGGGGAGGAATGATCTAGTGTATCAGTAAAATGTTCAAAATTCAGTGTGTTCAAAAGTGCTCTAAATTAGTGTTAAAACGAAGATCTCGTCGCCCTGAATCCAACGCAACTCATTCCACTCAAACCGATATCGTATGCTCTTGATGTCGCATTCTGGTCGTTATCTCAAACAACTAAAATTTTAAAAATTGAGCTGCAGGTAAGCCTAGTCAGCAGTCCGTCTGCTGACTAGGCATATGACTAGGCAGGGTGATTGTATTTTTATTGGCCAATGGTGTGTTGGCAAGTGTCTTTTTTTTTTATTGGTTTTTTTGTAGTGGAATTATATTAGTTTATGGTTCGTGGAGTTGGTCCTATAAGCAAGAGCCATGTGGACCAATTGCTCGCTGCCATGTGGGCTCCTATTGGTATAGTAAAATTTTGTGTGGCCCGACAGGGCCTCCGGTAGGTTTGAACCACAGACCTACCAACCAACAACAGAACGCTCCACCGTTCTGCCAACCATGTTCCTTACTTACCATAGTTCACCAGTTCTATTTAAACTTTAATGGATTTCATATTGGGGGTCAGGTTCGGGGTTAAATCCTAGCCCTCGGTCCACCCAACACCATGAGATCGTAGCGGGCAGCTAGGGGCGTGGGGTTAACCCTGGCCCCAAACCCACGGGATAATGCAACCAACTATGATTCAATGACACAAAGTTAAAATATCAGAGTCATAAACCATACCATGGTGTATTACCACAGTTTGAAAGTCGGGTTGGAGTTTGTTTTGGTTTAGAAATTCAAACTTAACCACCAACAGGTATGAACCCAACCACCTCTCCAGCCATGGTTCAGGGTTGATCATCCTTTTGCGGGGTTCATTTGAACTAACCGAGATCTACGTCGGAGGTTGCGCCACTTGGACCTTGTTGATCGGTTCGTGGGGGTCATCGAGATTTTAAAGCAAGCGACAATTTGCACCCGAACTAGCGCGAACATCGCCGGTGCGGGGAAAATTTGTCACTCCACATGGCCGAAAAGTGCAAAAATTGTAGGATGGATTGTAGGTGGGTGCAAATTGGAGGACAATTAGTAAGGAAATTGTTTTGGAGCATAAATTAGTCATTTTTTGACCTTTTTGAGTGCAAAAACAACCCAACTAGGGGTTTTTGACTATTTTGAAGCCATTGGAGACAAAAAAATTTCATTTTTAGCACTGAAAATACACATAAACACGTATTTTTGAGCATAATGAAAGAGGCCCAACATTGGAAGCTGGACTAGGAGATGTAGCCCAGGAGGGGTGAGCTCCTTTATCATTTTTTGTCTTGTGTTTTTGTTATGGTATTTTTTTCTCTATTATTTTCTGCAAAACTGAGTTTAAAATCATCACTTATGTGTTAATGCAACTTAAATAATTGCATAAAAAGCCCTAAAAATTCCACTTTTAAATTTCATTAAAAACCTTCAAGTTTTCATATACAGATCACTTGCCAACTTGTTGACACACCCGCATTTATAGTCGATTCTTGAGCCATGCACCATTCTTTCGAGCTACCTGAATCCTCATAATTTTTTTCATGAAACTTCGTTCTCTTGGTTTTGGTTTTCTCTACACATGTTTCTCGTAGGAAGGTTTCTTGTGGTCTTTTTGGAAGTCGAAAACAAGGACTTGGTACATTTGCGACCTCAACGTGCATCAGATCTCTCACTTTCCAAGTGAAATCTATCAGAAACTATTTTACTGACACTATCAACAAATCTCTGAGTTTATTTTTTTCTCTCTTCCCATCAGTTACCCATTTTTCCCCTAGTTTCCACTTCCCGTTTCATTTTTTATATTATGCTCTTTGTTAGTCTAAAATTCCAATTTATGTTTACTGTAAAAATACTCATCCTCAGTGGCCATGCATCACTTGTCACCTTGCGTACAAATGGCATGAAAATAATTCCCCTTGCGTACCCTTGGGAAAATAATTCCAAGCACTCTTTATCATCCCTCGTGAGAAATGGTTGGCTATTATGATTAATACAATATGTTTGGGCCGACATTATGTTATTTTAAATTTGTTAAACAATAATTTACACACACACACACACATATATATGTTATTGTGGATATTATGAAAAAGTTTATATACACATTATCAAACCGATTAGTTATCTGAATCCTCTCATGAAATTTCATTATTTTGTTTTGTTGTGTTGTCGTGGTAGCCCTTGAGGTCTCAATACCTTGGGCAAGAAACCTTGGGCAGGGTTTTTTTCAATCCTCTCCCACAATTGATATTGCAAAATTGTTGCCACCCATCAACATTTTTCATATAAAATTAAGTATTGATACGTGTCAAGGGTTTTGTTACGTTCTTATGTAATGTTGTATATGTGTTTCATAAAGTATGATGGTAATATATATATATATATATATATATATATATATATATATATATATATATATATATATATATATATATATATATATATATATATATATAATCAACCTAGTGTTTCACTTTATACAAACTCAAGTCTCATCTAATGGTTTTCATATTAATTTGATGCTTTCTTTTCAATGTGCCTGACAAAAAATATACAGTTTATATTGTTATCACCAAATTGAGTCCTCTTGGGCTGCTTCAATGGTCAACTTGGAGTAATTGTTTCAAACCACTTCTAACTGAAGCTTAGCCTCTTCAGTCTGAGAGGGCTCTCTCACAGGTAATTTATGATATTGGTTAATGATAAATATAGATGGGTAATTGTATGAATCATGTCTTGGTTTTGTATGTTTGCAGGTTGAAAAGATGAAGGCTTGCTACCATTGGGCTATGGAGTCAGTGACAAGGATCTTAATGACAAAGGCTCTCCTTGTGGATGCTGAGGCTTGTAGATACTTAAATGAAAGTATAATACACGCATACAGAGTTTACTCAATATATAAATGTTCAAAGGAAGTTAGAGCATGAGAAACATGAATTCTGATTAATGAACATTAAGATACTGAAAGCAGGGCATTGAGAAAGATATCCAATAGTTTAGTGCTTGAAAGGAAGTTAGAGCATGAAAAGAAAGAATTCTGAGTAATCAAACATTAACATATTGACAGAAAGTAATAAGATACATAGGAAAATGTTCATGAAAGTATCAAATGAATCTCAGGTGAAGGAAGAAACCAATAGCCACTCTGTATTACTGATCAAAAACATGTTTACAATAGTAGCAGTCAACCATAACATATCCCAACACTTTCTAAATCTAAAAATCTCTCCTTTATAGAGTGAGGACTCATACAAATGATATTCCACCTTACTCCCCTCGAATTCCCACCTCAGAGACCTATTTCAAACATGATTCCATCACTTGGAGACTTCCTAGGGATATTTCTGTTTTGCAGAATTTAAATACAAAAAGGGCTCTTCTTTCATTAATAGTTCAACAAATAAATTTAATAAACCTTATCAACTGCAACCAACTAATTTTTTAGTGTACTAGAGTGCAGATGTGTCATTATGACACGTGGATGCTGAGCTGGAACTCCTCCAAGTTGAAATTTTACAATTTTTTCAGAAATCTGGTTAGTGAAAATTCTGGAAAAAAAAAAAAAAAGGGGGCTCCAAAGATGAGTATATAATTTCCAAACTCTGATGGCTTTGTAGAAACTGAGAGAGGTTTTTGTAGATGGAACAGTGCTGAAGAAAACCTTTTTCATATTTCCAAAATACTTTTTCATTTGGTATGAAATCAAACTTGAAGTTGACTGCTAAAACAGTCATGTTCAGAAATTTTCGTAGTGTGTTTTAGTAGCGTGGGGAAAAAGGATTTTCCATTAATCTTATTGACTTCTTTGTTGTTCTAACACCTTCATCATGTCATGACACCTTGCAACCATGAATTCCCCTCCTTGAAAGCTACAAAAAGTGGCTTTAAAGGCAAAAAGACAGCTACAGAAATTTTCATAGCGTTTTCCTGGCTTCAAGCCTAGGAAACGCTACGAAACTGTGGAAAACTGTGAAATTTCTAGATTTTAATTTTTGGGGCCCTTGTTTTCAAAATAAAATGGTTTTGAGTAGCGGATAATAGGTGGCAGAGTGCAACCAAGGTAGATAGAGAGTTGTCACGGTTGCGAAGAGTTGAAGAGTAGGTGGCGCAGCTGTTCCAGAAGCAAGCACAGATGGCGGAAGGGAGCGACGAGAACAAATAGTGGAACTCCCAGTGATCAGGGAGACGTAGCAAATAGCAGAGTGAACATGAAGGGAAAACTGACAGTCGTGTTGGAAAAGGAACAAATAGGCAGTTGGCCAGCATAGATGAGAGGTGGGTGCAGTGGAGAGCAAAGGACGAGAGCCGTAGGAGAGCTCTGTTCGCTCTATTTTTTCTGTTCATTATGTTCACTTTGTCAAGTGTGTCTGTTCTATGTGATAATATTGTAACCAGTCCTGCCAGGATCGCTTTGAAGAGTAATTTAACTGTCCATTATTGTTAATGCAATACACTCTCATCTAGGTTTGATGTTCTAAGTCTTGTAATGTGTATCTGGTTAAGACGAATGTATTGGTCGCTTTAATTTTTTTTTTTTATCTTGAATATGTTCATGAGTAGCATCTTGTGCAACGTAGTTAAACCCATTTGGAGTACATCGTTCTGTCTGTCTTATTCTGTAGTTGTGATTGGGACATATATGATCTGTTCCTAGATTTATTAAGGTCATGGTAGGCCTCGAGTGAGACTCTCTGCTCTTCAGAGTAGAGTGAAAATGTCGGCCTTGTGCTAGAGTACTGCGGAAACCTTGTTGGCCTCTATCCTGAACCTAGGTCTTGCTCAGAGACCTTCTTTCTCACCAACAAATGGTTCCGTCACCGATACCCACAAATTTCATTTAGGAGCTAGATCATGGTATCACAGATCTTTGAAAGGGAAATACAAAATTGGTGGGATAACCACTTAGATTAATTCATAGCACAATAAGTTGAGTTGAGACAATAGAGGGATAAAACTATCAAGGATAAGGTTCTATTCTCTGAATCTGTGAGTGATATCTACGAAATTTTCTGGGGTAAAATTCCAGAGGAACTCTACAATTGGTTGTGGAGACCACAAGTCAATACAATCCAAGAAATCTCGTGGAATATTTGTCGCAAGTGGGTGCACGAGGATCTGGTAGCCCTCCATCGGTTGGATACCGATTTGACCCAAGCCATAGATTTCTGGGTGAAATCTACCTTGGAAGGATACATAGTGGAATTTGCAGCTGAGTGTTACTAGTCCTTTTCAAAAGAAAAAGGCGTGTTCAGATCCAGATTACGAGGAGAGTTGTTGAAGGAGATTCCTTGTGGATCAAAGCTTTAATGGTAGACAAGGGATTGATGGAATTTCAAAAATCTAAGATGGAGACTTAAACCTCCAGTACTGGGGGAAGGAGCTGAGGGAGAGATTCTACAAGTAAGTTGGAAAGGGGAGTAGGGATATCGATTCCAAGACCTCCAGTAGGTTGAGAGAGCGACGAGCACATCGGAGGTCGCAGATAGTTGAGAAGTGGTGGGAGAGAGTAATGAAGGAGTTGGAGAAACAAGAAATGAGTCGAAAAAACCAGGAGAAGGTGCCGTAGATGACAAAGGAGATGGAAGGACAGACGGAATCCCAAAGAATAGGAGGGACCATGAAGGAATTCAGGCAAGAGTATAGGAGCCCAGCCCAAACAGAAAAGGGAGGAAAGTCCAACGTGGAGGACATGCGCCCCGAGGAGATGTCCGATGTGGAGTTGCATGTTGCGATGGAGCAGCTATTCCGAGAGGGGACGACACCCATAACTCAAGGTAACTCTATTCCCCAAAGTTCAAGTAGATCTAGTCCCGACCTTCCCCTGGTACTCTATCAGCCACTAGGTGAAATTTTTGTTAAGTTACTAGAATTGAGTAAGTTAAATAGTGTTCAGTCCACAGCAGTAATACACACTAGCAGTAGTGCTAGTAATACCATTTCACAGCCGGGAGATAGAGGTTTTATTCTAGAATCACACACACAAAGAAGCATGGTGGGATCATTTACCCGATACCTAGTGTTTTCTAGGAGGGGTAATGATGATGTGGAGCAGCACTGGTATCTCTGCGAATCCATATGGAGGGCTTAGCAGACACCAGAGGCAGTTAAGTTGATAAAGTTCCAAACTACTCTCAGAGAGAGATTTCTACATTGGTTTATAAAATGGTTTGAGGCTCATCCAAACACAGCGATAGATGATGTCAAGAGGGAATTTGTTAAATAATTCAAGCTACCTCAGACAGATCCGCAAGGTTTGTCAGAGATGTGGGAGATTAAACAGCGAGAGGGAGAGATTGCATGGGACCTGATGAGGAGATTCAAGGATGCAGTTGGGAAACTGAGTTACGCAATTGATCCAAATCATCAGAGAGATTGTTTCATCAAGGCCCTTCTTCCACCGACAAGAACCCCTTTAACGCAACAGAAGATCGATACATTACAAGACACATTGGAGCAAGCTATGAAGATAGAGGCCATGGCAGGATATCCGCAAGAGTTCAAAGGAGGGGTCGCAGCTCAAGATCCTTCCATATTGGGGTTACAACATCAGATAGCTAGTCTAACGGAAAAGTTGAAGGACGTTGAACCAATAACGCCTGCAATACCCAATGTATGGTGCACGCACTGTCTGATGGAGGGACATGTGGTCACTGAATGTCCAAGGTTGCAGGGACAGAATGTGGGGACATCAGCAGCAGGGAAACAGGGAGCTCCACCAGTAAGAGGAGTTGCGCAGATAAACACACAAGGACTATATCCGCCACAACCCCATTACCCAGGGTTCCCTGCACAACAGAATCGGACCGCAACTGAATATTGCGAGATATGCAAAAGCATTGGACATGTGCCCCGCCTATGCCCTATCTTGAAAAAATAATCCAACATTACAAATAGCTTATATTGTGAGTTATGTGCTTCCACAACACACAACACAGAGTAGTGTAGAGCTCTGGATGCTTTAGCGGAATGATTGGACAGGCCTTCATATAGAGTGAATGAGGCTCCTAGGGGATGAGAAGGGGGCATGAGAGGAGGCCGAGCTGGAGGAAGAGGACCTGTATGATGTTACAACTGCGACCAATAGGGCCACATAGCTAGGGAATGTCCACTTCCCAGAATACCATGGTGTTCCTAGTGTAGAGTTAACACGCATGCAACAGAAGACTGCCCAGAGCTGATTAAAATATGGGAAGAAAGAGCCAGAAAAAGAGGAGAAAATATGATGAATGTAGAGCCAAGAATATTAGAGGCTTAGGCTATGTATAACGTAGCCATAGTGACACGGGGAGGAAAGAGAACTGGGGAAGACGCACAAACTTCAGACCTGATAAAGCTGATAAGGCCAGCATCTTCGAAGCCAGTGTTCAGACTAGAAACACAGAAGCAATACTTTAAAGAAGCAGTGGAAACATTTTCCCAACTTGGGGGAAGAAAAAGCATTGGGTTACCACAGCCCCGGGTAGATGATGAGAACCAATCTAGCACAAGTAATATGATTGAAGAATGGTTCCAGTTATTTCTAAAAATTATTACCAATGCACCAATGCTAGAACAATTGAAGCAGAACTTGGAGATGGTGGTGCAGGACACCGGAGAACTAAGAGAACCGGTTGGCAGGACACAAAAATACATACGAAGAGTCAAAAGGAATAAAAGAAGAACATGGAAAGAGTTTCATGTAAACACTCAAGTCGCATGATTCCAAATTAAGGACACAATGCTTGACCTGGGGTCAGATGTGAACATTCTACCAAGGAATACATGGGAAGCATTGGGAAGACCAAAGCTGAAATATTCACCAATCCAACTCCGCATGGAAAACATGTATTGCATTGTGCCCATAGGCAAGCTGGAGGAGTTCTAAGTCGATGTCGCGGGGGGTTAAGACATACACGGACTTTGAGGTGATAGACATTATGGGGGATAAGGACCCCTATCTAGCATTACTAAGGATCGACTGGGCATTCGATAACTATGCAATAATAGATCTGAAGAAGGAACTTATGATATTTGAAGAAGGGGAAGTCAGGGTCACACAGCCACTTAACCCTTATCAAGAACCATGATATACAGATTCTGAAGACAAACGAGAAGATGCTCAACTTCTTGATCATCTTTATCAAATGACAGCTGGAAAAAGAGAAGATTATATCAACCCAACAGCGGGGGGAACGGCGAGCTAGAGAAGTGTTCAAATCTCATACGTAGGCTCAGAAATAGCCTGGGACGATTGGAAGCGGGGGGGATATGAGACAACCACAAGAAGATGTGCTACTATCAGAAGGATCAATTGGATTGGAACTAAGGTAAGAGAATATCCTACTCTGTCAAATATGAATGTTGTGAATACCTTTATTACCAGAATAGAAGATAAGGTACCAGTGGACCATAGGGTCCCACTCATGGATATGGCTTTGCAATCCACATTAGCAAGGTGGTGCAGCAACCACCGCAACTCATTGTCACGGTGGGAAAAAATTGCAGCAGCATTGAGGGCCAAATTCAAGGAAGAGGAAGGACCCCAATTCACCAAAAAATACCAAGGGGACTCTGAACCCAGAAAAAAATTACAATATTGTGAGGACCAATGGAAGAATGCAAGGTATCCGGAAGAAATATGGGTACACAAATTTATGCACTCACTGGATTCAATTCCACGAGCTTGGTACCTAACTGAAGAGAAGAAACGAGGAACCAGTACTTGGCAAATAGTTGTGGATCAATTTACGCAATGCTTTTCCTTTGAAGGAAAAACAGAACTAGTCACACAAGCATTGCAGGCTATAAAAAGGGTATTGTTCTTTCCAGAAATTCAGGAAGAGGAAGACCAACCGCTCACACAACAAAGCATAAAACAGTCAGTATCATGTAAAAAGATAAATAGTGAAATGGATGATGATGATCTAGAACATATTAGACATCTATATTTTGAAGAAAAATAAGGGGAGCGAGATATTCAAGAAGAACCAACAACGGATGGAATTCATCTGCAACCATTGAAAACCCAGAAGCTGAACATCGGGACACCGGAAAATACCAAACTTGCATCAATTTTTTATTACTGGGACGCTGAAACAACTAAGGAGATATTCAATCTGCTACAGGAATATGAATACTTGTTCCCATCCTCTGTAGCGGAATTGAAAGGAATAAAAGGAGACATCGGGGAAATGCGTATAATTTTGAAGCCTGACGCAAGACCAGTCAAGCACAGACCCTACCATTTGAATCCAAGAGTGAAAGAAAATTTCAAGGCAGAGATCGATAAGATGCTAAAGGCAAGGTTGATATTCCCGGTGGATGAAACAGAATAGGTAAGTCCCATAGTCATACAAATTAAAAAATAAAAGTATGAAATTCGAGTCTGTGTTGACTACAGGAGCCTGAACAATGCGTGTATACATGACCCATTCCCCACTTCGTTCAATGATGAGGTTCTCGATAATGTTGCGGGGAATGAGGCTTATTCATTTACGGATGGATTTTCAGGATACCATCAAGTAAGGATAGCTGAAGAAGATAAGAAGAAAACAAATTTCACAACTGAATGGGGCTCATTTTCATATCATGTAATGCCATTCAGATTGAAAAATGCACCAGTGGTATTTTCAAGGATTGTCATAGCAGCATTTTGGGAATATGTCTATAAATTCCTAGAGTTCTATATGGATGACTGGACAATCTATAGCCTATTAAAGAACCGTGCAACGTTGTTAAGGATAATGTTTGAGAGATGTAGGCAACTCTAGATTTCATTAAACCTTAAGAAGTGCATCTTTGTAGTAACCTTTGGGACATTGCTAGGACATGTGGTATGCAAGCAAGGAGTTTGCGTCGATCCAGCAAAAGTGGTGGTTATAATCAACATAGAAGCACCAGAAACCATGAAGAAATTAAGGTCATTACAAGGCCACATCGACTACTATAGGTGATTCATACACAACTATGCGAAGATAACAGCTCCATTGTTGAGATTGTTGCGCAAATCAGAGCAATTTATTTGGACAGATGCCTGTACTACAGCCCTGAACACCTTAAAATAAAAGTTGGCAAGTGCGCCTATATTGGTTCACCCTAATTGGGACAAGCAATTTCATGTCCACATTGATGCTTCCAGCATCGCACTTGGAGCATTCTTGGCTCAACCAGGAGATACTTCAGTGGATCGTCCATTTTATTTTGCAAGTCGTAAGTTATCAATAGCTGAAAGGACCTACACCACAACAGAATGGGAAGCGTTGGCAATGGTGTATTCCCTTCAAAAAATTTGCCACTACCTACTAGGAGGTATGTTTAAGTTTTTTACAAATCATTCGGCTTTAAAGTACCTAGTTAAAAAACTGGTCTTGGAGGGGAGAATCTGCAGCTGGCTCCTACTGTTTCAGGAGTTCACCTTCGAGGTGATAGTGAATCCTGTGAGACTGAATGTGGGTCCTGACCATTTGTCAAGGTTACAAAACAGAGAAAACGGTGGGTCTCTGGATGATCAGCTGCCAAATGTTGATATTTTTAGAGTAGAAGCCATTCCAGATTACTTAGACCAAATAGAAACCTATCTCATGAGAGGACAGTGCCCGAATGAATATACAGCAGCCCAGAAAAGACATCTTATAGTCCGAGCAGCAGAGTATCAGCTAATAGCGGGACACCTATATAAAATTGGGTTAGACCAAATCTTGCGGAGGTGCATCCTGGATCATGAGAGGGAAGTCATGCTGTGGGAATGCCATTGTGGAGTTGCGGGAGGACATGTCGTAGAAAAACCAACGGCGAGGAAGATACTGCAAGCAGGCTTATGGTGGCCAACAGTACACATGGACAGTAAAGCATTTGTAAAAAAATGTGATGTGTGTCAGAGGACGAGACGTCCATCACACAGAGATGAGCTACCACTTCACCCTGTAAAAGCATTGCAGCCCTTTGAGAAGTGGGTCGTTGATTTCATAGGACTGATTGCTCCTGTTGCAAGACACTCACAGGCCAGATACATTATAACCGCAACAGACTATTTGACCAGGTGGGTAGAAGCGATGCCAGTGAAGGATTGCGCAGCCGAAACAGCAGCTCGATTTATTTTTGAAAATATCATCAGCAAGTTTGGCTGCCCAAGAATTCTGACCAACGATCAAGGTATGCATTTTATCAATGCAACGATCAAATCTATGCTAGAAAATTTCATGGTACAACATCATAAAAGCAGTCCATACCGTCCACAAGCAAATGGTATAGTAGAAGCATTCAATAAAATTTTTGAAAAATGCCTAACAAATATTTTCAATGCTGATCGAGATGAATGGGATGAATGGATACCAGCAACGTTGTGGGTGTATAGAACAACTGTCAAAATACTGAACAACCAAACCCCATTCTAGCTAGTGTACGGAAGGGAAGCAGTAGTATTGGCCGAATTTTTCATACCGAGCCTGCTAATTGCATCATTGCTACACTTATCAGAGGAAGATTCATTAAAATAGAGATTGTGAGAGCTACAAGAATTGGAAGAGGACAGTTTTATAGCAGACTTCCACCAAACTGTCTAGAAAAATAGATAAAAGGCTTGGCACGACCCCCATATTAAGCGTAAAACGTTTACAGTCGGAGGAAAATTTTTAATGTATGACAGCAAGTACCAAAAGTTCCAAAGTAAACTAAGAATGCATTGGCTAGGACCGTATCATGAGATTGAAGTCCGAGATTTAGGAGCAGTTCGGATAGCACAACTGGACGGCTAGGTATTACCAGGATGGGTGAACAGCGCATGCCTGAAGCCCTATCACGAGTAAGTTCTATCATTTCATTTTTCAATAGCTCTCACAACCAAGAGGAGTCAGTAGGGTAGATTAGAGTAGATGGGGTCAATAAATCTCTCGCAACCGAGAAGAGAATAGATAGGAGTGCAAATAAAGCAACACCACAGTAACAAAATAAACTCACAATTGTGATGTGGAAACCGCATCGCAACCGATTGTGGTCGAGGGGGAGGGTAGTGTCCAGCGTGTCATCCATGTCAGAGAGCCAAATGTGTCGAATATCATTCCATCATCATGACTCATTATTTCCATGTCAATCCATAGGATTACCGAGATTTGAGAAGTAATTGCTATAATTAGTATCATCCATGACGCAATAAATATTCCATATTAGGCCATAATCATTACCCATCACGTTTTCCCAAATCCCAAAGCCATAGTCCGCCATGTCAGAAGCCACCTCATTGCAGTAACTAATCACACGATTATAGCCGCAAGGGAAGCAGAAAAAATTAATTAGTTATGGGGTCTTATCAACCTCATTCGTGCCAGTTACTTACATAACCTGCATGAAAAAAAAGCGCGAGAATGTCGTAGAAGTCAGAGTTAGAACCAGAAACAGCAACAGCAGCGAGAGAAACTTCATGAGAAGAAGTCCAGAGTGAGCATCCACAGGCAGGAATTTGTAAGGAAAGAGCAGGAGTAGCTTTGTGAGTATACCAAAGAAGAGAAAAGATGACCAAGGTAGCACCAGCAGTCATCGAGCAGGAACTCGATGAGAGAATTCAGAAAATGGAGTCATTGTGTTGGAAATGTTGTCATTGATGGCAAAGGAGGAGCACCTGAAACAGCAACAAGGCAAAGAGAGAAGCAAAGTAGCAGAGAGGTAGCAGAGGCAGCAAAAGAGAGCAGCAGAGTTAGCAAAGAAGCAGAGAGATATTCAAGCTGCAGAGATTTAGTGATGAATGTGTGAATGCAAACTTAATTCTACGTGATGAATGTGAGATTTAGTGAACTATGTGTGAATAAACTCTGCAGTAGAAAAGAAGTGGGGTCTTGTTTACTGTTGAAATAATGGTTCTTGAATGTATATGCAGTTTTTGATTTAAATGGCTTTAAATGTCAATAACCAGTTGTATGAGCAATGCGGATATAATCTCTGTGAATTACGAGACTAATGATGCTCTATACATAGAAGAATAAATGTTAATTATGGGATGTGAAGTTCTAAGTTTTGAAGTCCATATTGGGCTTTTCTAAAATGAGGAATGTTGAAGTTCTGTGTTAAGGTTTGAAATGGTGAAATTGTGTGAAATAGAAGATTCGATATAATGTGTATCGGTCAACACTAAATGTTGCACACACATCTGAGAAAGGATTTATTATGTTGGAGGAAAATTGAATTATAGTCTAGAAATTGAATACATCGACTTTGCTCAAGTATGTTTGTAGAAATTAGCTGAAGCAATCACTTATTCAATGAAGATTAACCCGATCATACATCAATTTCGAAATGCATGTATAACAACACATAATCTCTTCCACTGAGATCATCAAACATGCGGAAATAAAATCAAGCGATAACACATCAAATCATCATACACATTAACACGGTATGTATGGGGAAAGCTTATAGCTGAAAACCCCGCAGCTATTGTGTATATTATAATGGAGAAATCATGTAACAAACTCAGTACAATACTCCTCACAAGTACTCGGTACTTTCTCATGAAGTTACACACAAACTAGCTCAGTTTTGAACAGGTTACTGGTTCAAAACACCTACTACTTCGCCATTGCTAATCAAGGCTGGTCTAAATAGAGATCCAGGTTCGAATCTCACTGGCTCCAACTGCGCAATTGTCATTGGTAATTTCCTCTAAGTGTGGTGCAAATCTCATGCACAACTGATGTCGCAACTGATAGCTAACTCAACCCTTTCATCTACCTCTTTCACTTGTCGCCACTGAACTGTCCATGCACTGAGTTAAACTGATGTGTTCTTTAGTTGAATAATGAGTTGATAATTAGTGAATTAAATAATATTTAATTCACACAACTCATCTCTAGTGTATTAGCCAGTTAAACTAAATACAACTAGTTCAACTAGTTAACCAGAACACCACCTTCATTAACTCCTCAATCAACTCCACCAAAACTCTGCCACATGAGTCTAACATGCAATAGCTCACTTAACTCATAGGAAATTCGAATTTCCTTATGTCAGCTGCATGCCCCACCTCTGGGGGTCAAACTGAAGTGCTCCAAGAGAGTAAACTGATGTTTCTAGTCAAAATATTATTAAGGGTAAATAATATTTGACTTCCATATTTTTAGGAGATACAGTCTAAAAATAGCCTGGGTCCTAAAAATAAGGGTCTCATCTATTTTTACCAACATATCTCATACTTCAAGAATCTCCAACTGGAATCCCCGAATCATGCTCCGTATGTCTAAAAATAGACATAGTCTAAAAATAGACTTTTCGACAAAAATCACATGTGTGGTCCCCACCTAGTTTAGGTGATCACTTTCCAACTAGGATCAGGAAAGATGTCTCAGGAGGCCTCCTTCACTGTTTCTTGTTGCCATTTTCAACACTCCCTCTCAACAAGAAAGGACTGTCATTGCATGCGACATGCAACTCCATGCATTCGCCCTGCAACCTCCACAAGCGCCATGCAACTCCATGCATGCGACATGCAACTCCATGCATTCTCCATGCACCCTTTGCATGTGCCATGCAAACTCATGCATGCACCATGCAACTCCATGCATCTGCTCTGCAACTCCTCTGAAACTGAATAGGCTCCAAACAACTCAATCAATCTTGATGCATCTAGCATCTATCATCAAAGTCTTCGACTTCTGCTGGTACCAACTGCACATGTCATCAGGAACTACTGCGTTGTTGAACTCTTGCACCCATGCACTCTTGCACTTGCTGTCAACTCTGATCCGCGCTCCAGTATCCGACACTGTCACTTTGATCTGCCTGCATCACTCCAACTAATCTTGCTACTACTGCACTATGGGCACCTCGTAGCCAGGTTCAATTCATGAGATCCACACCATCTCATGAATCTGCCCAGAAATCTCCTCATGGGATTACTCATGCATGTCGCCCCACCTCATACCTGGTGGTATAGCTGCATGCACTCCCTCTGCCCGTCTGGCACGAAATTTCTCTGCATGAGTGGTCTCTTCCACTCCATGATCCTCTTGTGGTTGCTCCACATCCCGAGGTTCACTTTCACCTGCATGCAAAACTTGCTCCCTCTCAAGCTTCAATTGCATGTCTTTCTCGCCTGCATGCAACACTTGCTCCCTCTCAAGCATCAGTTGCATGTCTTTCTCCCGCTTCCCAACAATAGGAAGCTCCGTAGACATCCCATCTACTTCAAGTCTGTAGAGATTCTTTGCTCGAATCCCAACCTTCTTGACTTGTCCCGTTGCCTTGTGCCGAAGGAAAACTTTTCCTTCTTTAAAGACAACTTCATACCCTTTATCCTCTAACATTGCGACTGAGATCAGATTCTTTGTTAGACCTGGTACATGCAATACATCTTGTAAAATAATGAGTTTACTTGACTCCCTCTGAAAGGTTATGGTACCAATGCCGGTCGCATTGTATCGTCCACCGTCACCCAACTCAACATGCATCTGGAGACCTTTCTCCACCAAGTCACTGAAAAGATTCACATCTCCCGTCATGTGAAAGGAAGCGCCACTATCAATATACCACCCCGATCCCAATGCACTAGACAACATGCATGCGATCAATGAGAAGTCCAGCTCAAATTGCAAGGCAAGAGCCTCACTAGCTGCAGATCCAGCAGCCTGCTTGTTCTTCTTCTTCTTGGGGCAATTCGTGGCGTAATGTCCATGATCGTGACAGTGAAAACACTTCACTTTGGACATGTCATGCTCTTTACCATCCGCACCGGATTGAGAAGCCTTCTCCTTTCCCTTCCCCTTCCTTGCTTTGGCAGCCAAAGCGCAGTCTTCTTCATCAGATACCTTTGATGAAGAACCATCTCTGGTATTTCGCCGGATCTCCTCTTGCACGAGATCAGACCACAGTCTTTCCCATCCCGGCAACTTTTCCCGACCATTGACACTATCTTGATATGCATGCCAACTCTTCGGCAAACCAAGAAGAGACAAACTCACCAGATCCTCATCCTCCACCGTCACACCAACACTTCCCAGCTCATCCCGACATTGGGTGAACCTCGTGAGGTACTTCGGCATACTTTCCCCCTTCTCACACTTGATGTTCCTGAGTCTATCTTTGAGCGCCAGCTTCCTCTGATCGCTCTTGCTTTGGTACAGATCTGTCAAGGCTTTCCACATTAAATATGGAGAGGCCTTCCCGTGTAAACTGGATACAATGTGATCCTTTACACCCTCCAACAGGATCCTTCGACATTTTGCTTGTTTCTTTTGCCATGCTTCCACAACAGCAGCATCAATAGAAGTAGGCTTTGGAATCTCTTTCTCCACGAATTCCAACAGCCCATGATCATCTAATACAGCCTCCATGCGGTCCTTCCATGCAACATAATTCGAACTGCCTTCCAAGGCATATTCTAGTCGCAAACCGATGAAAGTCATTTTCACCGCGGCACCAAGAACACAAATCTGCAAACTCGAATTTCACCACCAGCTGATAACTCAATCACTTCCGATCTACACTTGAGAACAAATTATTTCCAAATCAGAGATTGACTGCATGGGCTTTTACCAGACCTTTCACTTTCCAAAGAAAGATGAATCCGGAGGCTATCTGGCCCGTATGCAGGCTTTGTCCGAGGAAATAAGTTTGCAATCACCGCAATAGATCTCGACAATTAATATTGCTCGATACCATGTAGAAATTAGCTGAATAAATCACTTATTCAATGAAGATTAACCCGATCATACATCAATTTCGAATTGCATGCATAACACATAACCTTCTTCTACAATTAATCGCTACATGCGAAATAATAGAAGCAATCTCACATCAAACTAATCACACATTAACACAAAAGATGTATGGGGAAAGCCTATAATGAAACCCTTACTATTAAAAAAAAAAAAAAAAAAAAAAAAAAAAAAAAAGAGTATTATAATGGGAGAGAACATGTAAGAAATACATAGTACAAACTCCTCATGCCCCGGCAAGATTACTCCCCAAAGCCATGGTTAATAAAATCAGCTTGGTTTTTAAATGTCATGTTCAAAACACATCCACTAATTGCCTGCCTATATTGCGCAATCAAGGCTGGTCTCATAAGAGATCCAAGGTTCAAATCTCCTTGGCTTGACAGCGCAATCATCATGGGAAATTCCTCCAAGTGTGGTGCAAATCTCATGCACAACTGATGTCACAACTGATAGCTATCTCAACCCTTTCATCTACCTCTTTCACTGGTCTCCACTGAACTGCCCATGCACTGTAGTGAACTGATGTGTTCTTGAGTTGAATCATGAGTTAATAATTATTGAATTAAATAATATTTAATTAACACAACTCATCTCTAGTGTATTAGCCAGTTAAACTAAATACAACTAGTTCAACTAGTTAACCAGAACACCACCTCCATTAACTCCTCAATCAACTCCACCAAAACTCTGCCACATGAGTCTAACTGAAGTCTAACATGAAATAGCTCACTTAACTCATAGGAAATTCGAATTTCCTTATGTCAGTTGCATGCCCCACCTCTGGGGGTCAAACTGAAGTGCTCCAAGAGAGTAAACTGCTGTTTATAGTCTAAATATTATTAAGGGTAAATAATATTTGACTTCCATATTTTTAGGAGAGGCAGTCTAAAAATAGCCTGTGACCTAAAAATATGAGTCTCATCTATTTTTACCAACATATCGCATACTTCAAGAATCTCCAACTGGAATCCCTGAATCATGCTCCGTATGTCTAAAAATAGACATAGTCTAAAAATAGATTTTTCGACAAAAATCACATGTGTGGTCCCCACCTAGCTTAGGTGATCACTTTCCAACTAGGATCAGGAAAGATGTCTCAGGAGGCCTCCTTCACTCTGCTTTTGTTTCCATGATTTTCAACAATGATGGACTCAATGGAATATGAAAACACGTGTTAACATCGAAGTTGAAGGTCCCAATAATCCATTTGTAGTGTTGAAACATACGATTACCAAGCAATTAAACGTTGTGATGGCATGAGTTGAAGGCGCGGAGGGTTCCATAAACCTGTGTGTTATGAAATGAAACGTTGTCTGTGATCTTAAGAACAAACTTGTATCAAACCATGGTGCGAAGCCCTTGAAGGTGAAATGGCTGGCAAAGAAATCATATGATGAGAGTGAATTGTGTCAAAGATGAATGCGAGGTCAAAGGAAGGCGAAATGTAATTGTAGAACCGAGAGAAACAGTAAACGGAGCGTTAAATAACAAAGGCGAAGAGCGGAACCCCGAGATAAATGGAACCATGAGCCAATGAACAGCGAAAGCAGTGTTGAGGAGTAAAACCAGCGGGTTCGCGTTTTTTAAAAGTGGTAAGTAGAATTTTCAAAAAAAACGCGATATATGTCATTGGATGACACGTGGCCATAAGTGGTTTTCAAAAACCATTTATATCGTGCTAATTTGGAGAATTAACCCTCGTGTAGTTAAATTGCGCGATATTGCGCGAGGACCGTCGGATTTGGGCTTGGAACGCGACAAAAGTTGGGCCGTCGGATCAATTCGACAGTTAATACAAAACAATGTGTTGTGGGCCCAGATGTATATAATGTGATGGTACGTTGAGACTGTGGTCTTAATCCAAGTCAATAGTATATGCAAAATAGAAGTGTGGGCGAGAGGTTATGCCACATTTAATTCATATAAGGAACCATTATATAAGAAGTTTTAGACATGAAATTCAATGAAGTTTCCGCATATGAAGAGTGTAAACTGGGGTTTGTATGGTTTTCATAAACCATAAGAGAAAGGGTATATAAAGGAATGACTTCTGCATATTGTAAAAGTTGCCAACGTTTAAAAGGTATGAAACCGACATTCAATACAGTGATATTTTATCAAAGGTTAAGCCAAAATTGATTCCGAATGTGTAAATAGAATGGACAGATGAGTTTATTAACCCTGTGGGCCATCTCATTTGGGGTTTAACATAAACCAAGATTTTGTATAAGTGATTTCTATGTAGCGTGAAGAAAATTTAATAAAGATTGGGGAATCATTATTTAAATTAATATGAATCATGGTTTATAACATATGATGAAAAGTGAGTAACCATCGTATTGAGGTTGCCCAAAGCCGACTTCAGAAATGATAATCGTAGTGTGGACCAGACGATATTATATATTGGTTGGGTTTTATCCAAAGTCAGGATTGTAAGACAAAAGGAGTATTTATATGGTGAATGAAAATAGTTCTTGCTTGTGAATAACTGAAAGGAAGGAAACTTAGATAAGGTGGGTCCGACTATGTGTTAGTGCTGGAATTAAAACATTATATAATGATGTTGGTTTATGTTTAACCAAAGTCAGACCTTTGTATGAAATATGGTGTGACCTGTTGACCATTTAGTTCAAGTTATAAAACCGAGTATATGCAGAGACTTATATGTAATGGTTTGGCCGGAATATTCGAATGTTAATTTGACATATTAAAATTTGGGTTTTGATTATGGTTTAACCACAGGTTTGAAGATGAAAAGAGAGAAAGCTTACAGTTATGTAATTGGTTGTATGGCTGTATAACTCACAGTGAAATGATTTATAAAAGAACTTCCGCAATCAACAGAGATTTCCCAGATTGGAGAGATTGAGGACCCTTTTGGATGATTAACCAGAAATGTATTTTTATATGCATGAGACTTTGAGAGCTATTTGGGAGCCAAACTTGTAAAGAAATTATATATATGCAACAGATACACAATTGCAGTGAACAGGTGAATATGCACAAGAATGAAAATGTGGGTTTGACAAGTGTACATGCGCAGGTACACAGAGTTGCAGTAAACAGAGGTATGCAGGACAGTTACATGATAGCAGCAGAAAAAGACAAAACCAGCAAGAAAAGGGCCGGAAAAAGGGTTGAGTGAAATTGATGTATGTAACTGAAAATGTGAATGTAAATGTTTTAATTGATTTTATATTGTTTGTGATGCAAAAGAAAGTCTTCGTAGGAAAACAAAACTCCACTGTAAAACTAAAATGTATACATATTGTTATATTCCTCTAAATGAGATGGATAAAGAAATGAGAAGGCAGAAGTCAAAGAGTCATGGTTGTTCACTTTTAATTCCCTGTGGAATACAAATAGTCATGTGATGAACTCTATAAATGATATCACATTGATATGCATAGAGAGGTTAGAGAATGTAGAAATGAAGCAGTGAGGCAGAGAAGAAGGAGGAGCTGATAGAGAATCTGAGAAAATGCAGAGATGATGCAGGGCAGATATGAAGGCTAGTGCACAGCAGTGAAGATGGTACAGAACAGAGCTGATATCCAGGTAAATTAGCAAGTTTTTTTTTGAAAGAGTGAGGAAGTTGGAGCTTCCCTATCAAGTTGTAGCTTGATAGATGTCAGTTGTAGCTGACTGAGGTAGGAGCCTCCTGTAGGTTGTAGCCTGCATAAAATAGAGGAAGTTGGTGCTTCCATATCAAGTTGTAGCTTGATAGAAGTCAGTTGTAGTTGGCTGAGGTTGGAGCCTCCTGTAGGTTGGTGCCTGCAGAAAATTGATGGGAGTTGGAGCTTCCTTGCAAGTTGTAGCTTGCAAAATTGAGGTTGGGGCCTCCTGTTGGTTGGTGCCTGCAGAAAATTGATGGGAGTTGGAGCTTCCTTGCAAGTAGTAGCTTGCAGAATTGAGGTAGGAGCCTTCTGTGGGTTGGAGCCTATAGAAAATCAGTGGTGAGAGGGATTTGGAGCTTGCCTTTGCATCACAACAATAATAAGATGTGGTTTTCTGCCTTTATGGGTTTCCACTTATATATGGTGTCTCTGTGCATGATGTTTATGTGTTGATATGGTTTATCTAATTTTCTTAATACTTGTTGCTCACATATTAAGACTGTTGTTACATTATCTAATCTGCTTAATACTTGTTGCTCATAAATTAAGAATGCTCAAATATTATGTTGATCATAAAATGGAGGTGTAAATAAAGTTTAATGAAAAGTTTTAGAAGTCCATGAATGTGTTAAATTGATTCACCCCCCCGCCCTCTCAGTTTAACTAAGGGTTCAACACGTTGGTGGGGAAATAAGACAATGTGTTGTTAATCGATACAGACCTTACAGATTTCTACCATTTCCTGGCAATGAAGAGGCGAGTCTATATGTAAAACTATGCTACTGAAGCAAGAGAAGAGGGAGCAAGAGTGCTCCTAGAATTCGGAGGTATCCAGCAATCAATGATATTGAATCTCAAAAATCTTCAAGTATTTTGAGCCACCGGAGCTGCGATGCGGTGTACGAAATTCTTGCTAAGTATAATCCATAATGGGTCACTGTGGCTAGGAAAATAAATACCAATCCACATGGAAGATATTCACAGGCTGACATGGCTATCACAAGAAGGTAGAGACGTCTCCACAATGTTCCAAAATGTCTCAAAGAGGGTGAAGAAGGCAGGAGATGGAAATTACTACAAGAAATATGACACTAAGAGAGGAGGAAAAGGGGAAAATATAGACCTTATAAGCAAACCAGCAATCAAATTTTCGTGTTATCTGATTGCGAGTAAAACCATGAGGCATATACAAAGGGTGAGTGTACACATGATACCATCTCAATTGCAGAGCACTTTATCCAGGGGACACAATTAAATTGGTGTTCATTTCTGTTGAATGAGTTATTTTAAGCTTGCGAGGATAACTATAAGAGAGCCACTAGGTTCATCTATGGTTACCTTATCATGGCGTTTGCGATGTGGAAATGGACTTTCCCGGGAATTAGACAGCCTGTGGAACTCACAGCAGGTCAGCCGTTGGCAATGAAATTCACACCCTAGAAAGCATCAAGGGACCCTAGCACCAAGGAGATGAATGAAGAGGAATTCAAGTTCTAGTACAGCCAAATGGTCGATATAGTGGTAACAGAGCAAATAATCCCAAAGAGTTTTCTGGATAATTACTCTGTGCAGATATGGTTTGGAGTCAGCCACAGGAAAACCTACATCAGACCAACATGTGTGTCAGAAACGACATTCAAAATGAAACCGTTGAAGTTTCAAATTGAAGAGAAAGCTTTCCACACCGAAGTATGTTCTTGGCCAGGGGTGGGAATGGAGGTCAGAAGCGGGATCTATCACTATTCATCCGATAGCATGTTGTCGAATCTACTGCCAGGGGAAACGCCAAATGAAAAAATGGCCAGAGTGTCGTGACTGCAGCTGACACCCATCATCGAGGATCTGAACATGAAGGTACAAGGTTTTAACTGATTAATGCAAAATCTAACCAGTGATTCTCATTTGTTTCCCACTTTTTCAGAGCTTCAGGCCTCCAATTCTGCCTCTTCTTCCATAATGGCCGCCATAGTCACGACCTTACGGCTCAACTTATTTAACTCACCATTGGCAACCACCATAGTTCCAACCAAAAATAAAAAATCACCTAAGCCACTAGTAGCTACTCCAAAGGCAAAAAAGGCAAAAGTTGTAGTATCTAGCCAGGTCGTTGATCTCACTGGGGAGGATCAACCGCAACCCTTGGATACGGGAGCCCCAATTTAGGAGGAGCCAGTGACGGAACCCCAGGTAACTCTGGAGCTACCTGTGTTCAACCACTAGTTGTTTTTAAATACTCATACGTCTCTGCCTTCCACTCACCAGTCATCACCTTACACCTCATTCACTTCAAAAGACCATTCCACCCAAACGCCATCCACCTCAGCCACCATCTCAAACCTAGTCAGAGCAAAGGGTAAAACAAATGGGGACCATGAGGTAGAAGTGAACTCCAGTACAGCATTGGTACCTGAGGTTAACCAACCCCTGGTTGAACAGATCAATTTTCAGGACCTTTTAAGTCGAGGGAGATCCTACAGTGCAGATACAACACCCTCGCCCAAAGAGTTGAACCCGTTTCAACAAGAAAACTTGATACTCCACTAGATTTAGCCTACTCCAAGCATGGGTAACCCAGATAATCCGTCACTGCCACTGACAAATCTGACATCACCACAGGAACACTCAGCCAGTTCCATAGCCATTGGTCAACCACTCCGAGAGAGACCACCAAATCAACATAGTCCGAGGTTGAGAGCATGTAGACCTGGGGAATGGCACAATTATACAGTTTTATTCAGCAGGCAGCATAGCAAGCTGAAGGTCTCCACACCGACCTCCAGAAAAATTTTGAGTAGAAACACGTATATATCATTGCGCTTACTAAATAGCGCAATCAGTTGAAGATAGAGAAAGATAAATTGCAGGACCAACTGAAAAAGGTGACAGAGGTTTTCAGGGATCTCTGGCCAATAGTAACGACTCACAATGACTAGATACCAGTCGACATATCAGCTAGCACGCTGGTCGAGAAATCCATTCATGTCAGGATAGCATGTTCGAATCTCAGCCAAGAAAATCAAGAACTGAAAGCAGCGCTAGCAACTAGGCCAGCGCTGCCAGACCCCACGGTCATCTACACAGAGAAAATCACAGAAAGACAGAACCAGGTAACCGGGATGCAAGAGACTTTGAGCACCACGGTGAAGGAAGCATACAACATTCTGAAACATATACATGAGTGTTCAACCTCGCTAACTATGAATTCACAGTCGATCTCGACACAGCTACAGCAGATATCGAAGGAAATTCAGGAGGCCACAGACCCTGATGGCCTTAACCACTTGTACAACCAAGCAGAGGAGTTGGAGACTAAGATACATCAAATTGAGGAACATTCAGCAGCAACCAAATAGGCCCTCTGGGAACTAAGGCAACCCATCAAGCTTACTGCATAAAAAATACAGCAAATGGCCGTTGAAGCAGAGAGAAAAATTGTTGAAGTATTCAGCAAGCTGCCAGCCGTTTCAGGAGAAAAGGAAGTAGAAAAAATAACCACAAAAATGGACCTCCTCATGAAGGGATGGCAACAGGCAATTGTTGACTTCGCTGAACTCAGGTCATCAACATTGGAAAAGGTTGTCGATTTGGGGCCCTTGTTTGGACAAGGAGAGGAAAAGGAGAAGGTAGGGCCAGCCATGGAGGTAAGCAGACCGATGGAGACTGAGGCAGCAGAAAAGGATTGACTTGGGACGAGTCAATAGCATGTGGTCAGGGCCTGTTGGGGCCCTTGTTTTGAAAACAAAACGGTTTTGAGTCGCGGATAATAGGTAACAGAGTGCAACCATGGTAGACAGAGAGCTGTCACAGTTGCAAAGAGATGAAGAGCAGGTGGCGCAACTGTTGTGGAAGCAAGCATAGATGGCAGAAGGGAGTGGCGATAAAAAATAGTGGAACTCCCAGTGATCAAGGAGACGTAGCAAATAGCAGAGCGGAAAGGAAGGAGAAACTGACAATCATGTTGGCAAAGGAAAAAATAGGTAGTTGGCCAGTGTAGACAAGAGGTGGGTGCAGTGGAGAGCAGAGGAAGAGAGCTGTAGGAGAGCTTTGTTCGCTCTGGTTGTTCTATTCATTCTATTCACTCTGTCAATTCTGTCTATTCTATGTGATGATATTGTAATTAGTCCTGCCAGGATCACTCTGAAGAGCAATGTAACTGTCCATTATTGTTAATGCAATATACTCTCATTTGGGTTTGATGTTCTAAGTCCCGTAATGTGTATCTGGTTAAGACAAATGTATTGGTCACTTTAAATTTTGTTTTTTTTTATCTTGAATATGTTCATGAGTAGAATCTTGTGCAACGTGGTTAAACCCGTTCAGAGCACATCGTTCTATCTGTCTTATTCTATATTTGTGATTGGGCCATATATGATATGTTCCTAACTTTATTAAGGTTGTGCATGCCTCGGGTGAGACTCTCTACTCTTTGGAGTAGAGTGAAAATGCCGGCGTTGTGCTAGACTACTGCGAAACCTTGTTGGCCTCGATCCTGAACCTCGGTCTTGCTCAGAGACCTTCTTTCTTGCCAACACCCTTCTATCATTTGAGAAATGGGTTATGTATTGCCTAACAATCCTCTTTCTTGCCACTCAATAGCCAAACACATCATTAAAGCTATTGTTTATCTAACCAAATGGACAAAAGTGGAACCAACCACAAACGACATAGTGGATACAGTAGTCATGGTTATTTTTTAACACATCTCCACAAGGTTTGGATGCTTGTGAAGCTTAACAAGTGACAAATTCCATCACTACTTAAATAATATGGTTGTGATGTTGACATGATACTTCTTGATACGGTGTCACATAAATAGTTCCTACTATCCACAAAATAATGGAATGGTAAATTCCTTTAACAATATCTTAAACAGTTACAAATATTTTTGTTTTGAATAGGGATGATTAGTATGAACACATACTTCCAATTCTATGGGAATACAAATCCATTATTGTGAATCTCACCAAACATACCCTATTTAACTTGGTGCATGCATAAGAAGTAATTGTACATGTATAATTTTTTATCCACATTCTCTTAATCACAACATAACAAAATGACAAAGGACTAATCCCTACAAAGCAATCTCTAAGCATTGCTGCAATTAAAAGAAGGCACATTTTATGCGCATGCAATCAAAGAGTGAAAAATGAAATAGAAAATGCATGGTGTGGTCTCTAATTTAATCATGATCATTTTTATGAAGGAAACCTAGTATTATATATGATATAAAATACATGAAATGATAAATTAAGCTTCATATGCATTAGTTAGGTCCATTCCTAATTAAATAAATATGCAAATTTAGAGATATCTAGTTGGATAAACTATATGGAATGATTAAAAAGGTGTGAGTGAATGGCATGTTCCTAAAATATATCAACCCATTAAAATAATAAATTGCACCATCCTAGAAGAGAATTATTTTACAATCAAGTTACTTTAATTCACTTTTTTTTCAATAAAAGAAGGTTCAAACCTATGGTTGACCAAGTCAATTAAGCAAGCATGTGTTGCAATCAATCAATCCAGTGTGTGTTGTAGTTTGATGAGTCAATATATGTAGAATTTATACAAGTTAGTAATATTTTAAAACTAGCCAAGTTAGTAACATTGGCCTTTTAAAGATAATTGAGCTAATTCCATTTTGTAGTTAAATACATCCTCTATTCAAAATATCTTCTTTGTATTTTTAGGATGAGCTCCACCTTTGTGGTTGGGAAGGGAATTTAATATCATCTCTATTTGTTATATCAAATTACATACTTGAAACTTTGTGCAATCACATAGCTAAGTTAAACCCTAACTAAGTATGTTGCATCACAATGTATCTGCTAATATCAAAGATGATTTTGATATGCTATTGAAGTCGAAGTAAATGGTCTAGTCAAATAAAATGGATACGTCATAATTTGACCAGTGAAATTTGGTTAATGACATCGCATCCCACTTTATTAAAGTAATGCTCAATTATGAATCAAATCCTTTATTTTTTACTTCTACATATACCCAACATATCCACTACTTTTAACATATCTTGTAGCCCGTAATTCAAACAACCAATTGTTCATAAAAAATTATTAATATATGACTTATAAATTAGTCAAAAAAAAATAAAAATGAAAGGAATAAACAAATAATCTAGAGGTTTTCTTCATTTTACATTAGGTGACAAACTAAATCATTAGACATAATGGTACCTAAAGATAAGAATAGTTCTAGACCACAAAGAATTAGTGCATGTAAACTTGATAGATGTTAGGGTATACTGAAGAGGATACTTCATGGGAAGGGTGGAGTTCATTAGGATCATAGTTGATCTCGACTGTCTAAGTAATAAGACTTAAAGAGTGACAATAGAATATGTCACTGATGTATAAAATAAATATTGAAGAGAAACAATATAAAAATAACTCAATTATTTTTATTAATTGGAAAAAACATCATGAGAGTACATTATGAGGAAAAGCATGGATTTCTCCATGATGAAGTCACGTATTTACACTATTTATGGGTGTATTTTCACCTAGAGTCATCCACTTTCATTACATTTCAAATACCATGGGTTAAAAATACCATGGGTGAATATCATAAATTATTATGGTAAAAACTAAATAATAGTGATATTATATTTTCACTCCATTATTATGATTTATTTATTTTTGTTTTCATGCACCTTGCAAATACCATGGGTGGATACTATGTTTACTAAAATTATGGGTTGTAAACTACCAACTATAGAAAGACAATTATTGATTGTGGTAATTTTATCAACATCCACCCAGATAAATCCTAGTACATAAGCAAGCCATGGTCCTCAATATATTGATTTACCCCATTAGATGAGGAAACTTCTGCAAAACTTGACCCTAGTTGAACCACTTTCCTTGGTGTAGGAGTTTCCTTAATTTTACAACCCAACAATGCTGGAGCCTTTGTTGGTGAGTTCCCTTCACCTATGTGTCCACTATCATGTTAATGGTTTCATGTTCCATATAGTTGGTGTCGAGTTCAGTCGATGCCAACTACTCTGCTATCTTTTATGTGTTTAATAATGGTGGAAAGTATGGTTGAAGGAGGTCCACATTGAACGCTGGGTGTAACCTAAGGAATGGGAGAATAATTAGCTCAAAACTATTGGCATGCATAGCCTTGGTGATGGTGTAAGTTCTATAGTGAAGTGAACAAAGCTTCAATGGGGTGTTGTAAGGCAACCTTTTTGTAAATGCAACCAAACTTTGTCTCCCACCTGAAACTTGTGTGGCACCTAATGTTGATAATGGCATTCCTTGTACCTAGTATTGGATTTTTAGAAAATATCCAGATTTATTGAAGGATCCATTCAATCTTCTCAATGAATTTGGTGGCTTCGTTGTCCTTGGATTGACCATGGAAATATTTTTCATATGTGGAGACACCGGGTAGTGTTGCTTCAATAGGACCCAATGTTTGAAATCTCGAGCCCACCTAAAAAATGGTTGTGGTCAGTCGTGCTATAGACGGATCTATTGTATTATATTGAACATAGGGGATAATTCCATCCCATGTGTGTGAATTTTTGGAGTTTTAAATTCACGCGATATGCACGATCATCCTATTGACAGCCTCTATCTAGCCATTAGTTTGGGGGTGGAAGGAAGTAGGTTTGGTGAGCTTTGTGTCCAATAGTGGTCAGAGGCTTGACCAAAATGTGCTTAGGAACGTATTGTCCCGATCTGATATTATGGTCTGTCGTATCCAAAAATGTACCCACACCTATTCAAGTAAGAGATTAGTAGTGGCCTCCACTGTGATATTATTTTTTTAGGTTGTCAAAATGGCCATTTTAAAAAATCGATCAACAACCATGAAAACACGGTCATTGCGCTGCTTGGTTGAAGGAAGAATATACACGTAGCCAATCGAGATGGATTCCTAGGGCCTGTTAGGAGTAGCAAGAGGGGCGTTCATGCCTTAATTATTAATGATTATTTTGGAAATGGCATAGGAAGTGAAGGACTTGACATACTTGGTGAAATCTTGTCAAAGTTTCAGCAAATAGAAATACTTTTTTAGCACGATCATTGTCTTTTCCATGCAAAAATGTCCTACCATCCAACTGGAATGAGCTTCCCAAATAATATTTGTACAACTGCTTGAAGGAACACAGAGATGGCTTGTATGGAATAACAATCCATCTTGAAGATGAAATATGATGATAATCATGCTTATTTTTAGCATCTTGTAAGTGATAGCATAGTCAATATCGCTCTCATAAATATGGGCCCACCTAGAGGCCTCATGTCCATAAGAGCATAGCATTGTGGTTAGTGTTTCAATTGGAGGTCGAATGAGGTAGTAAGCAATGTGATTTTTTCTTCCTATATTATATTTGATGTTCCCTTTTTGAAGAATCACTTGGATCTTGTGCTTGATTTCCTCATTTTCCATAAGAGGGAAACGATATATTGGTCCATTGGGTGGAGGTATTCCCGGTGTTAGATCAATTGAATGTTTTCCCTGACAATGTAGAGGCACCCCAGTGAGGATAATATGTATTTGTACTCTTCCATGACCTTTTCCACTTGATTTTGTTATGTGGAAAAGACCTATGTGGAGGTCAAGGATGTGGCCATGACTTTCTACTCATTTTGAGATCGAATCAAGAAGAAGAAAAATTTATCGTTCTAGGATATGACCTTCCTACTTTTGTTAAATAATATCAAAGAAATGGTTGTAGGAAAAGTTACCTATGATATCATGTATAGTTCTCTACCCAAATTAACAATTACACTACAAGTTCTTTAATCATATTGAGCATATTACTTCCACAAGTATGGTTAGCCTAAAAGAACATCACAGATTTCAAGGGGGGAAATGTTACATAATAACTCATCCTTGTTGGGAATCATGACTTCCATTAGACCAAAACCCACAAGTGTTAGTCAATTATCACATCTCTAAAGATAAGGATCCGTGAGAGGCAGTTAGTCCATGTCGTGAAAAAAATGGGGAGCATTGTTTTATCCCATTTCCAACAATATACCCCTAATGCAAGTTGAGTATGTATCAAACTCTTGACCTACACTCTGATACCACTTTTTGGGAATCATGATTTCCATTAGACCAAAACCCAAATGTGTTAGTCAATAATCACAATTCCAAATATAAATATCCATGAGAGGCGGTTAGTCCATTTCTTGAAATACACAAGGAATGCTGGTTTATCCAATTTCCAACAATCCTTGAAGGATTGATGCCATAGGGACGCTGAAATTTTTAATTGATGCAAAGATCTCCCCCTTGGTGAATCCACTCAATGGTATGTGGCCACAGATGTGGTATTGTCAACAGGTCCTACTACTTAAGGGCCTCTGTTGAGATGAGGTTATTTTGACTTTTTTTGTTGATAATGAAGTGCAACAGAGCACCCTTCACCACATATCTCGGTGAAAAAGGTGATCACCTTCCTTTGGTTCTTCAAGATCACTTTTCTAGACCTATGTGGTAGCAACGGTGGCATTTGGTTCTACATTAATGATCTTTTTACTCTTATCTAGATCTGACTTAGAGTTGGAACTTGCATCTAAATTTGAGGATTTCAGCTCAACCACCAATGACTAACTTAAGCAAATTCATTGGTGTTGTGCCATGGGATTTTATGGAATTCACACCACTTTTCCATGTATTTCTTCATCTTCCCATTACCCTTCTTTTTTTGCGACTTAGATGGGTTTTCTTGGGGTGGTCCATCGTGGATTTGTCCTTTGTTCCATGTTTTGGACCTGCCTTTTCCTTGCTTTTGTTATGAGGAATTCACAGATCCAAACTCTTGATTTTTATATTTATATTTATGCTTGATTTTCATAGCATATCAATATATTGTGCCTAGTGAAGAGATCTCTAGAAACTCCATTTATGTCTCGATGTATTTGTGAAAACTGTCGCAGTATTTGAGTAGTAGATGTCGCTCAGATTCGTTGATACCTAATTTTTTGCACAAGGTTTGGAAGATATTTATGAACTTCGACACTATTTTTTCCCTCTTCTATAATAGTATGGTCCATCTCATGTGTTGGTCTGTGTGGATTCCAATAGGGTAATATTCTTCTTTCATATCATCTTTGAAAGAGCCCCAAGTGGGTGCGACTACAAACATGGTTGATTCCTCTATGACATTTTACTCACAATAAGTCTCCCACCAATCCTTGACATGGGGGACAACTTTAATGAGCGGAAAGGTAATATTTTCTCTATCAGAAAAAATGTGGACCAAAAATTACCCTTCTAATATATATTTAACCATTTGTCTAAAGTATTTGAATCTATCTGACCTTCTAATTTAGGAATATCTAATCCAGGTGGATATTGGTGGCCACCTGCCTATTCCACCTTGACCTACAATCGGTTTCATCAGTTTCCTTGTTTATAGAATAATTTACTATTTTTAGCAGTTTTTTGGGTCTTGAACTTCTAGAGTAGTTTTCACCCCGTAAATGACGTTTTTTTGAGGTTCACAGCGGGCCTATAGCCATAGGCAGGGGCCTACAAAACATCATGCATTACTCGGGGAGATAATTACAATGAGGTATCGTACACTCCAAAAAGCGATAATGTGACCAAGGTACAACCCCAGGAAGTTGGCTGCCCAACTAACCCCGACTGGGGCCCACAAAATCTTAGTGTTCCATCTCTTGGGGTTAGGGTTTTCCCTCATTGCTCAATAAAAAAAAGTCCCTTGAGCCTAATTGGAACATAGTTCAGAGGCATGTAACCGCCACATCTCTTCTCAAAGATAAGCTACCATCATGTTGGAGAGAGGTCCCTTGAGTCCGAAGACCATTTTTTTGCTATATTTTTGTAATAGTTTAGCCGTATGCAGGGTATTTGGGGTGGGTCAAAGCCCCTCATGAATTGTAATGGATCAAAAGGGTAGATCAAGGGAGTAGCATAGGATAATAGTATAAATAGATGTCTATATCGAGTCTAAGAAGGTAGTTTTTGGATAAGTCAAAACGTGGATGTTAGATCAGGTGACTTTGTGATATTTTGTGTGGATTGTCTGGGTAGAAGGCTCCTGCTGGTTGTGTGCGTGGAGACCTTAGTCCTATTGTGTGCAGACCTCGTTGGCTGTGTGCACAAGCTGTTGAAGGGTTTTGTATGAAGGATATGAACTGGTATTAATAAAGGAACATTGTTGCAGATATCTAAGTTCTATATGCATCTGTTGTTTATGTTATGAATGTTTATGCATCTTGTTTCTGATTTCTGTACTATCTCCAATTGGATCTCTTGCACAGATGTATTTGGGTTTATATGAACGATTAATGGATGGATATCGTGATATATGGTTCTAATATTGCTTTTTAAGGGTTGTTACTTGAATTCTAGAGATTGTGTTAACTTGCACAAGGTATCCTCCATATTTGACCTAAAATTTGTCTATAAAGGTTTCCTAGTTGGGGCTTCCGTTGCGAAGGTATTTTTATGATTACTTTGGATCTTAAGGCACCCACATCATTCAAACCTCTCTCAGGGTGTGGAAAATTGGTTCCAGAACCCCCCCATACTGCTTCGGGTGAGACTTTGACTTGTGCAAGCAGGTCACTGCCGAAAGGGCCAGTAATAAGAGTTTTTTGTTGGTTAACATCAATTTTGAACCTGGGTCAGGGCCCCTCAAGCCAACAAATGGTTCCATTTATGGGACCGGGAGAATTTTGAGAGAGGTTGGGTGATGCCAAGAGGTCATTGGCAACCATTAAATCCTGAACTTGAGGGCTGGTTTGAAAAATAGATTCAGGAATTTTCCCTAAAAGAAAACAGATGTAAGAAGTTTTCTGCTGAAGAGTGGAAGAATAAGTATATTCTCACTGAGGTGCACGAGATCTTCTTTGTAAGCTTTGCACACGAACTGCGAGAGTGGTTGGCAAGGTTAGTAGAATTCTAAACATGTTGGAAGGAAAATCAGGTCACGCAGTGGACCCCTGAATTAATCCAACAGTTGGAGAAGACTGATAATTCCATTACCTTAACTGTAGATCACAGGGTTGATAGCATCTTGGGCGGGTTTGTAACAGAGTTTGCAGTAGATCATTTTTTTTCCTTCTCTAAATTTGAAAGGAGATTTTTCAAGGGATTGAGGGGTAAGTTCATAAAAACTTCGCCTCTATTGATTAATATTCTATTGTGTGAAAATGGTATTTTGTGCAGCCACACCGAGTGAATCACCCATGATCACAGTGAAAGCACTATGCGCAGCAGTAAATATTATTGGATCAATCAGAGAGGGGACAGATATGCATACAATCCTATGAGAAATTCCCCTGATGTAAACGAAAGCGAGGTTGCTCATGTTGAAACTAGCACTCCTGCTACACCACCATCAAATTCGTGCAGAGGCAAGAATCCTCCTACCCCACCACCACCCCCACCTGTGGAAGATATGTCCGCGCATATGAATTTACCCACATTTAAGGGTGCAGGGGCTGAGGATATAGACCCCTTTTTTTTTGTGGAGAATGCGGTGTGGACTGTGCAGAATGTCAATACCGATGTTGTCAAGCGAGTGCAGCTGGATATGGCCTTTTAAGATTGTGCCTTATACTGGTTCATGGGATATCTTACTCAACATGTGGATCCAAAATTTTAGGAGATCAAGGACATCCTGAAGCATCAGTTCTGAAAGCCAAAGTCTTATTTTCAATGCGTAATAGAACTGAAATATATTAAGCAAGGGCCTATGGAATCAATTTGGGAAGATGACCAGCGACTGAAGCAAGCCATCAGCGACGGAGGATTTTCTTACGATTACAAGAAGCATAAGGAATGGTCCATCGCCATGCTATTAGCACATCTGCGCAAGCCTATGGGTCAGCAAAAGATTAATGCTCAAGAATATGCTCTAGAAATTTCGATGAAACTAGATATTACGCTAAGGGACGATGCTCAATTTGGAGTGCTGCAAATTCAGATCCAATTAGAAACTATCACTTCGAAATTCAGAATTTACGAAGATATCGGGGTAAGGATATTGCCCCAGATTTATGGTGCATGCACTGCAAGGAAGATGGCCACACCAAATATCAGTGCCCTCTACTGTCAGATTATATGCAAGCTACGGGACCGTTTCCACTGGGCTCGAGAGATGTTGTTGGGCCTAGTAACCCCACACTGTGGTGCGTTGATTGTCGGGTGGTTGGGCGACATGATACATATCACTGCCCGCGGTTAGGAGCCTATGTGCATGAACTAAAGCAATAGTGGTGCAGATTCTTCTCTTCAGTTGGTCATGATGAGCACAACTATCGAATGTATGACCTGATGATCGATCGAGCGAACCTTTACAAAGTACAGGCTAACCCTTCATCGCCAACATCTCCCTCCGAACGAGGAGGATCCCCAACAAGAGGACAGGGAGGGGGGAGAAGTGGAGGCATAGGTTGAGGGAGAGGGAAACTATTTTTTTACAACTATGAAGACGTTGGACACTATGCACGTGATTGCTTGAACCCTACGCGACAATCCTGCAGGTACTGAAGGAAATTTGATCATGTAATTGAATATTGTCTGGTGTTGATAGCTAAAATGCAAGAAAAGCAGCAGACGCAAACGCAAAATATATAGATGGTTAAAGTTGAACTGCGTGATGATGGCCCAAGTGTAAATGTAATTACATGCAGTGGTGTTGCCACTGGAGGAAATGAGGAAAAGGCTGTCGTAGAGCCACTGATCAGAAAGGCGTCTGAAAAAAAGGAAAGCCTCGACTTGCAAAAATAAAAGGAGATTTTCATCAAGGCCAGGAAGGATTTTGCTGATGCGGAAGCATCCATGTCAAGGACTCCCATGGAACCAAAATATGATGATGAATATAAACCATTCCTACAAGCCTACATTAATTTACTGTGCAATCAGAAGGTAGTAGATAATCTCCAGGCTCTAATAGACAGCTATGCAGAAAAAGAGGTGCCTCGAACAGAGACTAAGGCTATAAATAAAGTTTATAAGCAAAAGAAAAGAACTGGTAGGGAGATTTGCATGACTGTGCAGATTAGAGACTATGAGATGGATCGGGTCATCTTAGATCTGGGGTCTGATGCAAATGTATTACCTTAGAAAAATTGGCAAAAGATGGGAGAGCCAAATTTGGAATGGTCCACCATTTAGCTACGCATGGCCAATCAGCAAAAGATCATTCCACTCAGAAAGATTCCGCAAGTTGTGGTAAACATTGACGGAGTAAATGTATGTGTTGATTTTGAAGTAATACAAATTATGGATGGTGTAGACCCTTACCTTGTGTTGTTGGGATTTGATTGGGCCATTGATATGGGAGGCATCATTAACCTACAGTGTACATGTATGATTTCTGAGAATAATGGTATGCGAGTGATAGTCCCACTGGATCAAGCAGAAGGAGAACAATACACAAAACTAGTGCGCAAAGGGGATGATGTTGACCATATCTACAAAATGAGTGTGCAGGACTAAGACTGGATCAACCCTACAGCTGATGGCATGTTGAATTGGGAGAAGGATAGCTCTTGTTTTTCTAATTCTGATGGCGAAATGGAGAACTGGCAGAACCAGTTGCACGATGCCTCTGCGCTACGCTACCTCAAAATCACAAAGAACTTCTGGTGCATCTCCTCCAAGGTAAGAGAACTACCATATTTTGAAGGTTCTGGTAGTGTCAAATAATTTTTGGAAGTGTTGGAAAAAAATTTCCTAGAAGAACGAAGGTTTTGAGCGCTTGATTTGGCTATGTGCGCAAATCCAATGCGTTGGTGGGAGACACACAAAGGAACTTTCCAGGATTGGGAGGAATGTAGAAAAATGATGATGCTGCATTTTGAACCTCCATCCACTCCACCAATTGAATTATTCTATGGTCAGGGAGATCCGTGCAAGCACCTAGCCATGTGGATGGAGGTATGGGATGAAAAGAAATGGAATGAATGGGTTCATAGGTTTATCCACTCCTTGGGATCGGTACCTACCACCTAGTATCTAGAGGTTGAGCTACACTGAGGTACTCGAGATTGTTTTACAATGACTGAATATTTCTTGGAAACCTTTGGCTCTGTGGGTGGCTCGAAGAAATTGGATGAAGCCTTGCAGGAAATTGATGCTATGGTCTTTGATAAATCCCGACTCCAAAAAGAGTGTGTTGCGTTGGCCTGAGATGCGCAGATGCAAGACATCATCAATTGTAGAAATATGTCAATCGACGATAATGAAGATGACCCCAGGAATGTTAATTCCCGGAATCAGAAGGAGAGTGCGCAATCGCAGGGCCCACATTAGGGATGGTGGATGTTACTAAACCTATGAAATTGAAGGAAGTCAACATTGGGACAGAAGAGCAGCCCAAGTTGGAAAATATTGGGGACTACTGGGACGATGATACAGTAGAAAAATTTGCAGATCTGTCGATAAAGTATCAAGATCTGTTTCCTACAAATTTCTCTGAGATCAAGGGAATTGTGGGGTACCTGGGTGTCATGAAGATGATGCTGAAACCATATGCGCACCCTATCAAGAAGCTCCCATATCGATTGAACCCCAAATATAAGAAGAATTAAATGAAGAATTAGAAAATATGGTGGTTACAGCCATCATTGAACCGCTCGAACAATCTGATTTGGTAAGCCCAATGGTGGTTCATCAGAAAAATACCAAAGGAGAAATAAGGATTTGTGTAGATCTGCGCAAGTTGAATGATGCATGTGTGCATGACCCCTTCCCTACTCCATTCTATGATGAAATCCTGGATAATGTAGGAGGAAAAGAACCTTATTTGTTTACTGATGGATTTTCAGGGTATCATCAAATCCAAATTGCGCCAGAAGACTACAGAAAGACAACCTTCGCCACTGAATGGGGTTCTTTCCAATACACTGTCATGCCACTCGGATTGAAAAATGCACCTGCAATATTCTCGCTTGTGGTCATGGTTGTGTTCAAGGAATTCATGCATAAATTCTTGGAGGTATATTTTGATGACTGGAAAGTTTTTGGATTGGTAAAGAAACATGTGTTGAACTTGCGCATAATACTTGACACCTGTAGGAAGCACCAGATTTATCTGAACCTGACGAAGTGCATATTCTGCATACCTTTTCGGATTTTGATGGGGCATATAGTATGTCAATAAGGATTGAAGGTAGATCCATCCAAGATCGCGGTTATCATCAACTTAGAATTTCCTACCAATGAGAAACAGTTGCGCTCCATCCTAGGACACACTGGTTATTATAGGAATTTTATCAAAGGGTATGCTCTCATCACTGCGCCAATGAAGAAGTTTCTAAAGAAAGATGTAGCATTTTTCTGGGATGACGAATGTCAAAAGAGATTTGAGCTATTGTTGGTTCACAAAGGTGACTGTTACAGGAAACTTCGATTCTTCTCATTCAATTTTCTTCATGCAATAATCTTGATATTTATTAATAAAAGTGTTCTTCATTTGGTCCCAGTTGCTGATGGTTCTTCCACTAAGCCCCATGAACCAACGTAATTTTGTCCCCTTCAAAGTAGAAGGGAAAAATTTCAGTTTATGAGGGTCAGTGGTGTAGTCATACCCTTTACATAAGACATCGAATTCAAATAGAAATGCATCAGGATCTTCCGAGGTCAACCCATGGAAGGTGGGGATGTTTTGTAATGGAATGGCTTTCATAGGGGCATTTTCAACATGATAAACAATGGGATACTCCAATGTTGATGTCTACCTCTGATTCTGGTTTTGATTGTTTTCCATTTGATCAAATATATGCCAGTAATCCTCAGGGATTTCTTTTTCTGGAGGAATAATCTTAGTGGGATTAGGGGGCGAATGTGGAGGAATTTTTACAGCGCTTCCCTGATCTGGGATACTGAGTGTCTCTGTCTCCACTACTCTCTCTGTCTTACCTGAATTGCAGTGCTAGTTTCTCCTTACCCTTCCTGCAAATTTCATGAACCTCCCTCTCTCGAAGGATCAGTACTTATGTGATCAGTATTCTGAATGCTTTGCTCAGATCCCTCTGTTTCACTGTGAATCTCGGTGTGGGCTGTAGATGGTGAGGCTGCTTCCTGAGGTAGTGTAGTAGGACTTTGAATAGGAATGGGTCTAGGTCCTACAGATGCATGGGATTCAGATTTATTAATGATTTCCTCTATATATGTTGTTCTACCAAGGATCACTGGTCCTTTGGGTTTCATAGATTTATGTGGATGATTTTTATTTCTTTCTATCTTTTTCTTCCTAGTCATAAAAAAAGATCACTTATTCTACTAGCCTCTGAACAATTGTTGGGAAGCGAGCTGGAGAGAAAGCATTTTTCTTGTCGGTACGCAGGTTCTTACCTCTTATTTTTAATACCCAATTCTTCGCAGCAAAATAAAAAAACAAATTAAGGACATCACTCTTAAACACTCTCCCCAGCAACGGCGCCAAAAATGTTGGTTCACAAAGGTGACTGTTACAGGCAACTTCGAAGCTTCTCATCGAATTGTCAACCTAAGGTAAGTCTTTTTATTTCAAGAGTGTGAGCACGGTATATGCAAGTGACATCAAGAACAGCTACTCTATATTACCATGAAGAGGATTATCTAATTCTTGAAGTTCAATCAATTCAAAGAGAAATGGAATTGTAAAATGTCGTTAAATATTCTTATCTAAGTAAGCGCAGGAAAGAGCAACCTATTATTGAACAGCACACTGATTAATTGAAAGTAGTCCTACTGAATTGAACAACAACTTCAATAAATTGGACAGTAATTTATTATCTAATTTTTCAATGGAATTCTCTTTGTAAACTAGATATCTGACACCTTTCTGAATCAATTAACAACTAGATGCTTTAAAGTAATGATGGAAAGATCCAATTCCTAGTTGTATACATATTTGAACAGCAGTTGTGCTAAAGCTTAATGAAACGAATGTAAAATCATTAGGAAATGATGGAAACATCTAATAGCTATGAAAACATGGAATGTAAGCTAGAAAGTATGAAGCATAAATTATTCTACTGAAAAAGAAAGTTTTAGTGTTCTATGTTCGTAATTCAACCAATTACATGATAATTCATGAAACACATTCGATGACTAGAATTTAAATTTTATAACTAAGCATATAACACAGAGATTAGCGCAGAAACTCCCAGGGCTGGGCCCAAACCACTAGAAGTCGACCGCTAAGGAAAGCTCGAAGAATGACTATTCAAAACACCAAAATTATTTATTATTATGAAGGTTAACACATGAATAAAACTGGACAGTTTTCTCCTGATACGTCTATTACAGAAGAAAATTCCTATTCAACTCTATCTATCTCGTTTCTCTTCGGCCTTTTAAAGGTGATTTCAATCAGAGGTAATGCTCTTTTCCAAACGACAGCCCGCTGCTCATGGCTGTCGTTTTATTTCTTCAGACATGGATATGAATTTCCATATCCCGTCGGCCCATGAGAGTCATTATGATTCTGTTAGTCTCTGCCCATCAGTTGTCTTCTGATTATCGTCGATTCAGCTGCTTTTTTTCCCTGTGAATAAAGATACAATCAGTCAGATTCCCATTGTTAAACATCCCTTTTACCGTTAGTTTGTTTGTCCTGATTTTACATTAATCTTATTTTCCTTTACTATTAAGATGAGGAAAAATTCCTAAATGTGTATAACAATTTGAGGTAAAGGTAGGGTGAAAACGTACCTTATTTAAGGCCAAACATACTCCCTCGCTTACCTATTTGTAGGTCCTCGTGCAAACAAATGGTTTAGGTGTAATTGGGTCAGAGAATAGGCAGGGTAGACTTCTTCTTTGTATGCTCTGAATCCCTATTTCTGTCTAATTTCTTTAAAGGCAGCGCTTGTGTGCCCTTCTGGTAGTTCGTAGTCATGATCATAACCCTTAGGGGGGTACCAGATGAGAGGGCATCTATACTGACATCCTATCCATGCAGGGCCCATGTTGAAGACCAGATTGTTATATAAAAGGAATCTAGAGGCAGCCACTTTGAAGTTTCTATAGCCAAATGGATCCCTATTTTTCACATTATTCATGGAGGACATCCACCTTTGTTTGGCTGCTGCCAAGGTTTCTTCCTGAATGTCTTCAAAATACTCCCGCCCATGTTGTATAATATCCTTATGGATAGGCCCCAGTTTAGTCCTTACTCCCTTTCTTTGCATGAAACTATTATGTTGGATGAATAGCTGCAGGGGTCTAGTAGGCTCTCCTCTAACCCACAGGTCTAAGCCACGTTGCCTCTTTTGGAAAATGTTGTAACCTTTAGCCCACCGAATATGGTTCTTAGCGAAAGAGAGGAAAGCCTGGAACTGGATATCTCCTATAAAGGGGTTGGGATTACTGTCTTTGTCCTCTTCTAGGAAGAATTTGTGCATGTATAGTTCACACAAAAGGTATTGGACCTGCTCATTTTGATCATTGCAGCAATGGACAAATTCCTCTATGGTTTTAAAAGTTGTGGGCTTCCCTGCCCTGATGGCCTTGATCTCCAGTAATAAATATTGTTCTACTAGAAATAGGGCATAGTTGGTGGATGGTGCCCTACATGTTAGCACATCAGAGTACAGAGAGCAAACCATAGTGGTTTGTTTCTTGGCTTGTTCCACCTGGTCCTGTGCTTTCTTTACCTTTGCATGTGCTTCTCTGAATTGTGCAAGTGTCTCATCCTCTATTGCAGAAAGGTCTGTGAATTTATTTAACAATGCCTGATACTCTTGTGCGGGCACTACTTCCTTTCTGCATTGTGATAACTCGTGCTATGTTCGAATTAATTCACTATGTAGTTTTTTATTGAAAGCCTTTTCTACTAGAGGAGTGTAGGCAGGGGCTTCCTCTGTTTGGGTTTCCTTTTCTTCTGTGAAGTCTAGCCTAGTCTGCACAGAGGCTTCAGTAGTGTCCACTAGTTCTGTCTATAATTCAATCTCAACAGTGTTTGCTAATTCATTCTGTGTCTCAACCTGAGCAGTGTCTATTAAATTAGCGGCAAGCTCTATTTGGGTTTCTGTGGTGGTCAATTATTTATTAGGCTTCCGAGCCTTTCTTGCTTCCTTCAACTACTTCCTCAAATGTTTTACCATTTTCCTTAACCTTTTGCAGGTCCTGCTCATTCTCTTTAACTTCTTTTCAGCTAAATTTTCTTCTGGCCTGGTTTTAGTAGGGGATATAGGAGCAGAAACCTCATTTCCATGGATGGTGCTTCCCATTTCAAGGTTGTTAGTGATGGTATTTTCTACCTATATTCCATAATTTACTTCTGCATTAATGTCCCGACAGTGTGAAAAAAATTTCCCTTCAGGCATTAGAGGGACACTTTCCATGCTTGCATTATGTTCTAAGGAGATGGTGTCTCTTGACTGATTTTCAGATTCAGCAACCCCTTATGCCTTCTCTTCCCTATTCACCCCATCACCCTTGAGGAGAGAAAAATACCTAAAAGCTTGTGATTCATCTTGGTGGGGTAATATCTCGATGCGGCCAGAGTTGCTGGCGGTGGCAGATTGGTTTAACAATTCCTCTTTCTCTTCGGCTTTTTCATATGGGCTTCTAGTTTCTCGAGATGCCCTCATTTTCTCAAGAACTCAAGCCATCTCTTCCTCATAGTGTTCGAAGGGTATGTTCTAAGGCTTGAGGGTGGTGAGTGGGATGGCCCTACTTCCTCTGGTAATTCCAAGGTTTCTTGTTTTAATTGCAATCCTTCAGAACTTCTTCACTTACTTGGTTTTGAGGTCGAAGCACATGCTCTTTTTCCTCTCATCCTTCTAGGTATGTTCATTCTAGGGAGCTCAATTTCGGTCCTGACAGGTTTTTCCTCAGGTGCCTGCATGGCAGGGTTAACAAAGTTGTCCCAGGATGTCTTATGTTTACCTAACTCATTCATGATGATCAACTTGATTAAACCATGGTGACTGACGATTACTTGGGGGTTTTTATCTTTTCTCATTCGAACAGCAGTGTCCTATAAGATAGAATTTAAGAAAGAAGGCAGATTAACTAATATATTTTGTTTAAGAACAGCTAACAATTTGAGTTGATGGGGTTTTACCACATCTTTGAGTCCATCGCATGTAATGAATCTCTGGATGAATGCTGCTAATTCCTGCCATGGTTGTTGTAGAGAGGTAGGGTTAATCCCTTTTCCTTTTTGTTCCAATGGTTCTTCTGGATCCTGGAATGTTGTGATTGCCTCTCATAGAAGAAGGTGTTTTTCGTTCCATCTTTCTCCCTTTGTTGGTATTTTGGAAACTTCAACAATGATATATTTTGTGACCGATATAATCCTTCCCCTGAGCCTGGTATGTCCCTCCTGTAAGTTCTGCAGGAATTCAATTGTTATCTCTGTTTCAAACCCTTGCAATTTGTGTAAGTATGGCATCCAGCCAGCTTGCTGGAGAATGCTGCGAGCTGCGTCTGAGATTGGGAAGGTCGTAGGCTCATTCCAGAGAGAGTTTCTTCCCATGGCTGATGCATTTTCTTGAGCTAATTTCTCCTGTTGTCTGTTTTTTCTTTCACCCTGTTGGTTAGAATAAACATTGCATGCAAGAGAAAAAGAAATTGTAGCGTCCTATCGTAAATGTAGGTAACTTCATATCATAGTTGCAATGATTCTTTGGTATTATCAGCGTATCCAATGGAATTTGTGTAGGGAATTTGCATGCTTAATATTTATGGATATTTACACCCCCTCTCTCGAAATAATGGCGTCCACGTCCTTAAGTACAAGGGATATTTGATTAATCATGAGTGCATACGGGGGAAAATGTCAGGGGTCGATAATCACAGTTGTACGCGAGAATGGATTCTGTGGCCTTACAGCTCAAGGAAAGAGGAGTGATTGTAACAATTATGAACGCATGCAGTGTAAAGGTCATAATTGGAATTTATCATAAGTGCATCTCATGCGGAAGTGACCAAAGAAGGTAAGAAAGAAATACAACAATTATTATGATCGGATGTCCTTATTTAATGGTATGGTGTGACGGAAGGATGACTGTAATAGATAATTATTGGTTGCATCATATCAAAATTAAAACATGAAAGCATAATTTATTTATAGTTACTTATGTGGTAAAACAGCATTATCGCTAATTTGAGTAGTGGATTATCTTGGGAATAGAATAAAATAGGAGATAAGGTATATGTAAGAGTAATTGGCTATCGTTGGAACACACTTTCATACCATAAGCAGAGCCACTGCTGCCAGTAGGCGTTCATAGCCTCGACAGGCTTGCTATTTTAACCCGAAGAATGAGCCAAAATCTTTTATGTAAAAGTGGCTATTTTTCCAATTTTATGGAGAGATGACCATGCTGGTGTGGTGGCCAGATAGTCAAGGTGTCATTCATTAAAGTTATAATATATTGATCAGGTCAGCTCGTGATGATACCTCATGTCCTTCAAGCAGTTGAGAAGGTCATTACCCTGGTTTGTTGGCCATTATGGGCATGTCACCTAGTAAACTCTTATGATCATGGTAGGCAAGCTTGTGATGAGACCCCTTATTCTCTTTTAAAAATTTGCATATAGACATAGTACTTATTTTTGAAAAGTAAGAATTTTTCTTTATGAAGATATCACTGTGCTGGTGTGGTAGCCAGATAGTCACAGTGCCATTCACTGGGATTGTAACATAGTGATTAGGTCGGCTCGTGATGAGACCTCCTGTCCTTCAAGCAGTTGAGAAGGTCATTACCCTGGTGTGTTGGCCATTATGGGCATGTCACCTGCTGGACCCTTATGATCATGGTAGGTTGGCTCGTGATGAGACCCCCTATTCTCTCTTAAAAAATTTCATGCCGGCACAATATTTATTCTTTATACACGAAGGGAGGCTCATTAACTCCTTAACAGTTAGGGATGGTGTGAAAAGTAAAAAAAGAATTCCAATACAATTCATACTCCTTATTCCTAAATCCTTATGTCAAAGGGAAATATTACTCGAGAGTGTAGAAATATATATCGTTATAAGACTATGTATTGTGTGATAACATGTTTGAATAGGAGATGTCTTAGCCATTCATTGCATAGATGTACCATGTCAGCTCCCAGAGTAAAGATTTCCATTAAAGTTTCAAATGATCATCATATTAGTAATATTTTTTCTTTTCTCCTCTTCAGGTGTGAATTTCCACTCATAAATTTGTTTTATAACTGGGGTGTGGAATGAGGAGAGGTTATCAAAAAAACGAAAGAAAAAAAATCATGCTAAAAGTGGGGAGAAAAAAAATCAGTTGTTCAATCCGTTTGAACAGTAGTTGTTCAATGGGATTGAACGGAAAAAGTAAACATGCAAAAACATGGTTGTTCAATTTGATTTAACAACAGCTGTTCCATCAGATTGAATAGTAACCATTCAAGATTTGAATAGTGAAAGTAAAAACGCAAAAAACACGGTCGTTCAATTCAATTGAACAGTAGCTATTCAATCAGATTGAACAGCAGTCGTTCAAAGATTTGAACGGAAAAAGTAAAAACGAAAAAACATGGTTATTCAGTTCAATTGAACAGCAACTGCTCAATCGGATTGAACAGCAACTGCTCAATCGGATTGAACAGCAATCGTTCAAAGATTTGAACAACAAAAGTGAAAACACAAAAACATGGTTGTTCAATTCGATTGAACAGCAGTTGTTCAATCGGATTGAACAGCAGTCGTTCTAAAATTTGAATATCAAAAGTAAAAACGCAAACACATGGTTGTTCAATTTGATTAAATAGCAGTTGTTCAATTCGATTGAACTGCAGTTGTTCAATCAGATTGAACAACAGTCGTTCAAATATTTGAACAGAAAAATAAAAAAACGCAAAAACACAGTTGTTCAATTTGATTGAATAGCAGTTGTTCAATTTGATTGAATAGCAGTTGTTCAATCGGATTGAACATCAGTCGTTCAAATATTTGAACAGCAAAATTCAAAATTCAAAAAACACGGTTGTTCAATTCACTTGAACAGCAGCTATTCAATTGGATTGAATAGCAGTCATTCAAAGATTTGAACAGCAAAATTAAAACGCAAGGGATGATTAAGGAAAAGGATATTATTGTGAATATGAAGAATGTACCCAAAAAAAAAAAAATTGCAGGGAAATTATATACAATATTTTCAAAAAGAAACAGCAACTCTTGTGTACTTGAAGTTGTGGGGTTGTCACCCCCTTCTGCTAGAATTTGGATAGTAGGATCGTTTCATACCTGCTGGCAGAAAGACTCTTTTGTAAGAGGTTTGTGATAGAGGCGCACTATGTTCCCATTGACTCGAAATGTAGAACTAGACCCATCTATGGTGGTCAAGGTGAGGATACAGTTGTTGTGTACTTCCTGAATTTCATATGGATCGAGCCACCTTGTTTGCAAATTCCCTGGAAAATCTTGGAATCTGGAGTCATAGAGAAGTTTCCAATCTCCTTTCTGGAACATTTTCTTTTTTATGAGGTTGTCATTCCACTTAGCCCATTTTTGTTGTATGATGGTTGTGCGCTACAGGGCCAGTAGTCGTATTTCATTGAGTTCATTCATTTGTTGGAGTCTTTTAATCTAGGCCTCCGTCAAGTACAACCCTACCTCATGGGTTGTCCTCGGAGTCTTTACTTCAAATTAAATAGGAAAAATAGGCTCTCTCCCGAATACTAAATGATATGGATAATATCCATTGGTGTTTCTCCATGTTGTGCGATAAGCCCACAAGGCCTCCGGTAGTCTAGTGGCCCAGTCTCGACGATGTGTTGATATTGTTTTAGTAAGAATTGCCTCAAGGACTTTGTTGGTACTTTCGACCTGCCCGTTCGCCTATGGGTGGTAAAAAGACGTGACTCTATGGATGATATGGTGATTCTTCAAGGTGGCTGTAATTTTATTACCCACAAACTATGCCCCTCCATCATTTATCACTTCCCGTGGTAAACCATATCGCACAAATAGCTAAAAAAAGAAGTTAATTACAGATTCTTCCATGGCTCTTGATAAGGCCACCGTTTCTATCCACTTTGTTATGTAATCTGTGGCAACCAGTATGTAGGTTTTCTGATTCGGTGGTGAGTTGAATGGTCCAACGGAGTCCAGTGCCCATCTTTCGAACGGTTCTACTACCAATTGTGGTTTTAGTGGCATTTCATCAGCTTGGATCGGGCGGCCCATTCTTTGGAAACTATCACAGGCTTGGACATATTTTTTTTCATCTTTGAAAATATTGGGCTAATAATAACCCAATTTTAGTACTTTATGCCTCGTTCTCCGATTTGTGAAATGGCCACCACAAGGTTCATCGTGACAGGCCCGTAGGATGTCATAAATCTCGTCTTCCTGGATGCATCTACGTATGTGCATTTTGGCCCTTGTATGAAAGAGGTATCCACTGATCCAGGAGAACCTAGCACTATGGTGTACAATCATTTTTTGTTCTCTTGATCTCAAATGTCTGGGAAGCTTCCCTACTGCCAAATTGTTTGCTACATCTGTGTACCATGGCATTTTTACTGCTACAGCGAACAGATGTTCGTCAGGAAACTAGTCGTCCACCGCTAGTGTGTCATCTGTCTTCGGAACCCTGGATAGGAAGTCTGCAACCACATTCTCCTTCCCTGGACAGTCTTTGATAGTTATATAGAATTCCTACAAAACAACCAACCAACGAGTTATTCTCCCATTTGTGATTGGTTTATTAGCTAGATATCTAATGGAAGAAAGATCAGTATACATGAGTACTTGATATCCCGTTATATAATGCCTAAATTTATTGATAGCATAAATGACAGCCAAGAATTCTTTTTCAGTCATTGTATAGTTTAATTCAGCAGTAGTAAGATATTTGTTGATATAATAAATAGCATAGGGATTTTTGTCCTCTTCTTGACCAAGAACTGCCCCTATCGTTGTATTGGATGCATCCAAAGAAATGTGAAAGGGTAGCTTTCAGTTGGGACCACGTAGAATCGGTGCCGTCAAGACCAGTTTATTTAAGTCTATAAAAGCAGTGTCACATTTATCATACCAATGAAATTCAACATTTCCAGTTAATGCATACAAGGCTACAGCAATTTGTGAAAAAAAATTATAAACCTGCAATAATACCCTGCGCATCCAAGAAAACTGTGTACCTCTGTTTGTGTACAATGTGTGGCTAATAAAATAATTACTTATATTTTTGCCGGGTCTACCTGTATTCCAGCTGCAGATATGTAGTGTCCTAGGATTACTCCTTCGGTCATCATCATGTGGCATTTTTCATTACTTAAACATAACCTGGTAGAAATACATCGTTCCAATACCTTTTCTAGCATTTCTAATGCTTGATCAAATTCATCACCATATGGGGTGAATTCATCCATGTAAATTTTAAGTCCCTCATTTATTAGATCAGAAAAAATGTTGAGGATGGCTCTTTGGAAGGTTGATGGGGCATTGCATAATATAAATGGTAGTACCCGATAGGAAAATGCACCCCATGGGAAAGTAAAGGTTATTTTATCCTGGTCTATGGGGGTTATCTAGATTTTATTGTAACCGCTGAACCCGTCAAGAAAGGAAAAGAAACGTTTCCTGCCAATGTGTTGATAACTTCGTCAATAAAAGGAAGGGGGAAGTGGTCCTTCTGTGTTGCTTTATTCAGTTCTCTATAATCCACACAGATTATCCATTTCTCTTTCTTTTTAGGAACGACTACTAGAGGGGAGACCCATTTGCTGTTTGAGATAGGATAAATGAAATTTACATCTAGCAGCTTCTGCAACTCATCTTTTACAATCTATTTTAGATGGGGATTCAGCCTCCGCCGAGGTTGCCGAATAGGTCGAGCCTCCTTGTTAGTATAGATGTGATGGGTGCATAGCTGAGTGTCTATACGCTTCATGTCTGGGTAGTCCCAAGAAAATGCCCCCTAATACTTCTATAGAACCTTTATGAGCCTTTGCTTTTGGTTACTATCCAGATTGCCATTGATATTTAAGATCTTCCCTGGCTCAATTTCGATGGGTATGCTGTTACGTACAACAATTGTGGGTATATGTTGATCATCGAGATCTACCAAGGTATATTCTTGTGTTTCATCTTCAAGGGTTGTTTTTAAAATTTGGAATTTCAAGTTTCTAGACATAGATGGTTGGCTCATGAAGTTATTGATTACGTCATCTTCAGTTTGATCCTTAAATTCAAGAGCCTCAACTAATTTCATAGGTGGATGAATATTTTATTCACAATATGTATGTGGATGCTTGTGAATGTTTACCATGGGTAGACTTGGTGTGGCAGGTGGGTAAATGATAATATTTTTTATGGAATCTCCTCTAGCAATGGTCATGCTGCCTACTTGGAAGCCTATGTAAGCATCGGTTGTTGCTAACCAAGGTCGCCCTAGTATCAATGGGTGTCTGTCCATCCTACTCTTTGGGTTAATAACTAAAAATTCAGCTGGATATTCCCATGAGTCCACAGAAACTAGGATGTCTTGTAATATTCCTTCTGGTCCAATAACAGACTTTTCAGCAAGTTCCAGCAAAGTAGCTATGGTTTCTAAAGTTGATATGCCTAGCTTTAAGCAGGTCCCTGTGGTTAAGATTTAATGGCCGCCCCTAAGTCAACCAATTTTTTTTGAAAGGAGTGGCTAGAGATTTGCACAGTTACTATGGGATTCCCTGGATCCTCATATTTCACGAGTGCTTCCTTACCCAACAGTAAGTCAGATAGTGCTCCCACCACATGAACAGTGGGTACAGTTTTCGCTCTTTTCACTTGCTTCCTCCCACACAGTTATTTAATTGTCTTGGAATAGATGGGAATATCTTGTATGGCCTGCAAAAGAGGAATTTTAATGCAAAGGTTCTTCAATTCTCCTAGGATATCAAAATATGGAGAGACTATTGGTCTAGGCAGCGTTAACCTCTCAGGGAATGGAAGGGGGGAAATTCTAAGATTTGTAGGCTTCCCTTGATCAACTCTTCCCTTTCCCTGTTCTACTTTTGTTTAAATCACATTTGTTTGTTTAGGCTCTGTTAAAGTTCTAGACTCAAATTGTGGTGGGGTCGTGTCTTTTGTTGTCGAGATAATACATCTTGATATAAACCTGAGTTCATTACATTGCTTGTGTTCAGTTTCAGGGTTTGGATCTTCTATAATCTGAATTAGCTGAACCAGCCTATTTTTGGGGTTAGGATTGGGTTGAGCCGGAAATTGAGGTCGTATGATAGGCTGAGGGTTGTGCTGGACTAGGTATGGAGCTGGTAGTGTAGGTTGATTTTGAACTCCTGTCCCCATTGGTAGGTTGGTCATTCCCAGAGGTCGTTGCCAATTCTGAGGCCAATTTGTGGTTTTTGAAGGAGAGGCTGGCCACTGGGTTTGATATGGAGTGTTTTTCCAATAGGGGGGAGAACAAGGAAAACTTGGCCAATTATTCCCTGAAGAGGGTGGTGTTGGCCAAGGTGACATAGGAAACGACTGAGTTGGCAAAGCAGAAAAAGGTGGTTGATTCTTTCAAGCTGCTGCAGGTTTTTGTTGGTTAAATTGTGGAGAAGAAAAGAACTAAGGTGGGTCTTGAGGCATACATGGTCGTGCTTTCCATTGTCGATGCTGGTTCTTTAGGTAGACTGGTTCTATCTCTTCTTCTTCTTCTTTGTAAACTACCTTTAGCCCCAGAAGTGAAGGGAAATGGTTCATGGCATAGTCCTTAGTGCAGATATCACAGGTCTGAACCATGTCTAATGGGAATTTCCTTTGGATGTGCTTCTTCCGACAACGTGGAATAAACATGGCCAAGTTCTATTCTACTATAGCTCGATTCTGCTTGGCGTGTTTGACATCAAACTGTGTTATCAAAGTACCCAAGATGTCAGTTTTAAAATATTCTAAAATATTACCAAACTCTACGCTGGTTATGTTGCCACTAGACTGCTTAGGATATTGTTTTGTTGAGTCTCGTCCAATTGGCTTATTTCACGTACTACCCCAAGAGCACCTAATGTCCCCTTTTCCCATTATGTTAAGTTTTTCAAACCATTCTTCTTTCATTCCCTTAATCATTGTTGCTTTTAAGATGTCTTTGGATAGTAAAGCATATGGAGACCTTTGTAAATTATATTGAAATATTTCGATGTATTCTTCTAATTTCCCATTGCCTTTTGCATACATATTGAAGATTTCATCTTTTAATTCTCGAGTCTGGAAATAATCTTCATATTTTTTAAGAAAAGTGTTCTTCATTTGGTCCCAGTTGTTGATGGTTCCTCCACCGAGCCCCATGAACCAACGTAATGTTGTCCCCTTGAAAGTAGAGGGGAACAATTTCTTTTTTCATGTGTCATCGGTGACCTACACCCACAGACATCGGTCTCAAATATACATTACGGGAATTTTGAGGTCTAAAATGGGCCTCCTAAGAAAAATGTACAACAAAAATAAACTTTATAACAACCAATAGGATTCAAGATGATGATGTCAACCATGGGGGATGATTCACCATTTTTTAAATAAAAGGGTAAAAATATTAAAAAATAATAAAATAATAAAACTTCTTTTTCAACTCGTATTTTCAACCTATCTCCCAAAATTTTTACTCAAATTTCGAGCGGGAGTACTCGTTTGATGCAAAATTTAATTCCTCATCCAAGGAGTACCTATGCTGCATACTTATGTAAAACCTTCACATACTAAAAACAGAATAGATAAAAATGGATTAAAATTATTTTTTATGTGTGTATTTTGTATATTTTTTCGTGTAGTAGGACCCATTGAAAGTATGCAACATGGGTACTACTTGGATGGGGAATTAAATTGCGCATCCAACGAGTACTCCCGCTTGAAATTTGAGTAAACAATTTGGGAGATAAGTTGAAAATATGAATTGAAAAAGTAGTTTTTTTCATTTTTCCCTCTAAAATTTGATGATGTCATCAAATCTTATTAGATTTTTTCCACTATTATTTTATAATTTCCTTAGGAGGCCCATTTTAGACCAAGAAACCCTCAATGAATGCATCAGGATCTTCCAAGTTCAACCCATGGAAGGTGGGGATGTTTTGTAAGGGAATGGCTTTCATAGGGGCATTTGCAGCATGTTCAACAATGGGATACTCCAATGTTAATGTTTTCCTCTGATTCTGGTTTTGATTGTTTTCCATTTGATCAAAGATATGCCAGTAATCCTCAGGGATTTCTTGTTCTGGAGGAATAATATTAGCGAGATTAGGGGGCGAATGCGGAGGAAGTTTTACAACACTTCCTCGATCTGGGATATCGAGTGCCTCTATCTCGACTACTCTCTCAAGGGATCTAGGCTCTGGATTTATTACCTGAATTTCACTGTTGGTTTATCCTTCCCCTTCCTGCAAATTACACGAACCTCCCTTTCTCGAAGGATCATTACTTACATGATTAATAGTCTGAAGGCTTCGCTCAGATCCTTTTGTTTCACTATGAATCTCGGTGTGGGATATAGATGGTGAGGTTGTTTCCTGAGGGAGTGTAGTAGGACTTTGAATAGGAATGGTTTTGTGTCCTACGGATGCCTGGAATTCAACTTTCTTAATGATTTCGTCTATATATGTTGTTCTACCAAGGATTACCGATCCTTTGGGTTTCGTAGATTTAAGTGGATGATTTTGATTTGTTTCTATCCTTTTCTTCCTAGTCATAAAACAAGAGCACCTATTCTACTAGCCTCTAAAAAATTTCTAGGAAGCGGGCTAGAGAGAAATCGTGTTGCTTGCCGGTACACAGGCTCTTACCTCTCGTTTTTAATACCAAATTCTTCACAGCAAAAGAAAAAAATAAATGAAGGACATCACTCTTAAACACTCTCCCCGACAACGGTGCCAAAAATGTTGGTTCACAAAGGTGATTGTTACAGGCAACTTCAATGCTTCTCATTCAATTGTCAACCCAAGGTAAGTCTTTTTATTTCAAGAGTGTGAGCACAGTATATGCAAGTGACATCAAAAACAACTATTGTATATTACCATGAAGAGGATTATCTAATTCTCGAATTTCAATCAATTCAAAGAGAAATGGAATTGTAAAATGTTGTTAACTATTATTTTCTAAGTGCAGGAAAGAGCAACCTACTATTGAACAACACACTGATTAATTGAATAGCATTCCTACTGAATTGAATAGCAACTTCAATAAATTGGACAATAATTGATTATCTAATTTTTCAATCGAATTCTCTTTGTAAACTAAATAGCTGACACCTTTCTGAATCAATTAACAACTATATGCTTTACAGTAATGATGGAAATATCCAATTCCTATCTGTAAACAGATTTGAACAGTAGTCGTGCTAAAGCTTAATGAAACGAATGTAAAAGCATTAGGAAATCATGGAAACATCTAACAGCTACAAAAACATGGAATGTAAGCTAGAAAGTATGAACCATAAATTATTATACTGAAAAATAAAGTTGTAGTGTTCTATGTTCGTAATTCAACCAATTAAATGATAATTCACAAAATGCATTTGATGACTAGAATGTAAATTCTGTAATTGAACGTATAGCACAGAGATTAGCATGAAAAGTCACAGGGTTGGGCCCAAACCACTAGAAGTCGACTACTAAGGAAATCTCAGAGAATGACTATTCAAAACACCAAAATTATTTATTAAGATGAAGGTTAACACATGAATACAATTGGACAGTTTTGTCCTGATATGTCTATTACAGAAGAAAATCCATATTCTACTCTATCTGTCTCGTTTGTCTTCGACCTTTTAAAAGAAATTTCAACCAGAGGTAACAATATTTTCCAAACGACAGCCCATTTATCGTGGTTGTCGTTTGAGTTCTTCGGATGTGGATATGCCTTTCCATCTTCTGCCGGCCCATGGGAGTCATTATGATTCTGTTAGTCTCTACCCATCAGCTGTCTTCTTATTGTCGTCGATTCAGCTAATTTTTTCCCCTGTGAATAAAGATACAATCAATTAGATTCCCATTGTTAAACATCCCTTTTACCGTTAGTTCGTTTGTCCTGATTTTACATTAATCTTCTTTTCCTTTACTATTAAGATGAGGAAAAATTCCTAAATGTGTATAACAATTTGAGGTAAAGGTAGGGTGAAAACGTACATTATTTTCGGCCCAATAGCTGCTAAAGGAGAAAATGGTCGCTGCACCTATTTTGATATTCCCAGACTGGTCTAAGGTTTTTCATGTGCATGTGGATACATCTAATATAGCACTTGGGGATGTTTTAACACAGACAAGAGAAGGAAACATTGATCACCCAGTTGCTTTTTCCAGTCGGAATCTCTTCAGCGTAGAGTGCAACTACTCAACTACAGAAATGGAAGGATTGGCCATGTTCTACGCGCTGCAAAAATACAGACATTATATGCTATGAGGGAATTTCAAAATGGTCACTGATCATTCTGCTTTGAAATACCTGCTCAATAAGCCTATGTTGGGGGGGAAGATCTGTCGATGGTTGTTTCTCTTTCATGAATATGACTTTGAGATTATTTTGAAGCCTAGAAGATTTAATGTTGGGCCTGATCATCTGTCATGAATCGAGAATGGGTAAGAACCAACCAGTCTGGAGCAAGGGTTACCAGATGTGCAGCTCTTCACTATAAAATTCATTTATGATCACTTTGCTGACATTATTCATCTTCTGACCACGGGAACCGCACCTACAGAATATTTAGTCCAACGAAAGAAGGATTTGGTTGTGCGCGCAGCTGATTTCACCCTGATTGTACGTCAGTTGTATAATTTAGGACCAGATGAAGTATTAAGAAGATATGTGTTGGAACATAAAAGACAGGATATCTTAACTAAGGCTCATGGAGGAGTGGTAGGAGACCACTATGTTAGGAAATCCACTGTGCAAAAGGTGTTGTGTGCTGGGTTATGGTGGCCCACGCTACACAGTGATGCACAGGCATACTTTCGGGCCTGTGATGCATGTCAGAGAACATGGAAGCCTTCACGAAGAGATGAAATTCCCCTGCAACAACAGATGGCCTTTCAGGCATTTGACAAATGGGCTATTGATTTTGTTGGAGAAATCAACCCCCTTGGAAAGAAGACTGGATCACGCTATATCATTACTGCAACTGATTATGTAACCAAGTGGGAAAAGGTGAAGGTAGTTAAGGACTATACTGTAGATAATGTTGCGCACTTTATCTTTGAGCACATTTTGACCAGGTTTGTATGCCCAAATATTTTTATGAGTGATAGAGGTACGCACTTTTTTAATGAAACAATTGAAGCTTTGACAGAGGAATTCCATATCCATCACAAGAAGAGTACCCCTTATCACCCACAAGAAAATGGCATAGTAGAAGCTTTCAATAATATTTTGGAGAACGCGCTCATAAATATCTGTAATACCAACTGCGATTATTGGGACATGTGCATCCCTTCTGTGATATGGGCTTATAGGACAACATGCAAAAATTTGACGGGAAAAACACCGTTCAGGATGGTCTATGGGCAGGAAGCCATCATTCCACCGGAGTACATTGTCCCAAGTTTGCGCATCATAGCTTTCACTAATGTGGTCCATCCTAACATTATGGAGGAATGGTTAGTGCAACTCGTTGCCTTAGAATATTGGTTCCTTGCCAACTTCCACCAGCAAGTGCAAAAGGCGCGCAAAATCCTGGAATGACAAGCACATCTCGAAGAAGGTGTTTAAGGAGGAAGACTTCGTCTTGCTATATGATAGCCAGTTTGCGTGCCACCTGGGGAAGTTCAGAAAGCATTGGTTGGGGCCATATGTTGTAAAGGAGATCTGATGACGAGGCGGTCTGTTCTACTTGCTTAACCCATATTTGCCACGGAGATAAACGCTCACTGGTTACTTTAATGTAAGCCGCATGAAGCCATATAGAGACAATCTGGTGCCGACCAAATTACTATAGGGCCGGAGCATCAGAATCAAAGGGTCTACGCAGAGAGAGAGGGAGGGCACAAGTAGGTGTGACAGAAGTGCAGGGGTGACGCGCAAGTCAGGAAACTAGTCGTTGGAACAATGATACTGGGTGAAAAAGTTAAATTACCGTTGTTTGAGCATATTTCTCACATTTAATGAGGCTATCTTGGATTATTTTTTACCTTTTCCTTGAGGGTAAGTGGAAATTAATGATAATCAGACCATTTTTACCATGGGTGGGTTATAAAAAGGCAGGTGCGGGTCTCAATTGGTTCCTTTGCTATTTGAATATTTGGCGCCCTGTGATTTTATATAATATTTGTTACCCTATGTTAAGCTACGGAATCCCTCTACACGCAAGCCATAGAAAATCGATATTGTTCGGGAGTATCTGCAGATTTCGTTGATTCCTCGGGATGTCCCTCTGATTGGTAAAATGTTCGGCAAGATCCCTCAAAAAAATTTTGATGATTATGATATCGCAAATGAAGCAAATTTCCCTGAGCTCGCACCATAAATTTACTTGGAACGGGTGTTGTATGATGATGTGCTAAAGGTGGAGCCAATGCCCTAGGCGTGCGAGCTGCACAACGCAGGAGTCCTCAACCTTCTCCGGATTCCATATTTCGAGAGGTACCCCATCACTGGCATTTGCGTTCGTCAATTTTTGGCCTTGGACCATGAGGGCTCCTTGTGGATTCAGGGGAGAATTCCTATATATGCCCCACTAATCCATCGGATCACTGGCTTGCCCAATAAGGGGCCCGATCCGATGAAGGGATTTGGGAAGATCAACAAGCTGAAATTAGCGACGAAGGTGAAGGACAAATACAAGGTATGAAAAGATAAGAGGGGCTTTCTAGTCCAGACCATCGTTGACCTGGTGGTGCACATCGGCACCCTTGTCCTCAGATACCGACAAAAAAATATCCCCGCTCACGTCATTGACTTGGCGGGGCAATGTGAAAATGGAATGTTATATAATTGGTCGCATTTTTTGTGCGAGGAGTTTCTAAAGAATGTGTGTGAGGCGCAGGAACTGGGGAAGCAGTTCTGCTACTCGTGGCTTCTATTTTTTATTGCGTTGGTGGCATGGGAGACCCTAGCACATGCATTCCTTGTTGAGATCAAGCTAGATGTATGAGAGTGAGTGTGCTATGCGAACTTATGGGACTCATCAAACGCCCAAAAATTCAAAGAAAATAAAAATTTTTGGGTACTTTTTAAAGGTGTGTTGGCACAAGCTATCCATTCAAAACCAAGAATCTCATCGGCAGTTCATGAGAAATACAAGTGTTACATAATTTCAGGTGACTATGCACAACGTCCTGATCAAGGCTTGCAATGAATCAAAATGGTACACCTTACTTTATATGGTCACGGAGACGGAAGTTGACCACGTCGTCACAACATGTCAAAATGCATGGAATATCGGGCTTAGCTCCACCCAACCCATTACGTCGTCCACATCAAGAAAATACATAGCTCCAAAAGACACGCATGGAGACAAGCGGAAAAGATACAGAAAAGGACCTGGATGCAGCAAAATACAAGGATTAGGAGTTGGGAGGTGGACCTCGTTAGTTTGGATGGGCTCAATGGGGATGGTGTTGAGTCTTCGTGTAGCACCAAGCTAGGTGGAGAAACATCTAAAGGGTCGTGCAAGAAGAGGAAAGGGTCCAAGGCAGGAGGAGAGGAGGAGGTTACTCTAACAGAGGAGGACCTCGATAAAATTGCAAATGAAGTCGCTTCAGCATCAGAGGACCGTTGGAACACCATGGAGACCCAATACAAGGCTACGGTGGAAGCTTTGTAGTCGAGTTTGCAAGAGAGCATGGATCAAGCAAGGTCGGTGCAAGAGATCCTACCATCTATTTCGATCGTCGCAACTACATCAATTAGAATCTGCCCCTTCCCGGGTGCAGCGGTGTCCATGGACCAAGCAAAGTTGTGCGCGCAGGTCCAAACCTGCTCTGAGGTCAGCATCGACCTAGTGAAGATGCCAAGTGGGAAACTCCATGCTCTACATATATTCATATCCACAGAACTGCAGAGCAAAGAGGCTCGCGCGCAACAGCAGATCAGCGAGGCTGAGCAGATTGCAGCAACAAGGACAGCAGATTCTACCCAAGCTTAGATAGAGCAACATGCGGTCGTAGCTCATCGTACGGACCTAGAGAGATTCATCGAAAAGTTATGTGATGAGATTCCCAATGTAGCCATCCCAGCCTCCGTAGCACCGCAATCCAAAATTGAGAGTCTGGTCACAGCCCTCAAAGCTTCCAGGTCCAAAATTCAATCCGTTAAAGCATATTTTGAGCATCATATTGCTATATTGCAGGCAAAGTTGCAGCCTGAGACCCCCCCAGAGGTGCGCGCGCAACGGGCCACGCTAGTAAAGACAGTATTCGCTAGCATCTCCGCCAATGTTGATAAGGGTTTGGAGCTCCTAGAAAAATCCATGGGACTATGGACCTTTGTGCAGACAGATCCATTAGTCAAGAAAATTACACAGGAATTGCGCATGAAAGAGAAGGAGTTTGAATATTTGTAGGAGGCTTTTCCTACCTTCATCCCTGCTCAGCGAATGGCATGCCTTCAGACTAGCCAGGCATTGCGAGATGAGGTGGAGGAGATCCAACGCAAGAAGCAAATAGTCACAGATCACATGAAGCCATGGGCAGATCAGGCCATGGAGCTCTCTCAATACCTTGATCTTGTAGTCTTGAACCTAAACAAGACGTTGCAGAGTGTCATTTTGGCCACTTAAGGGTCGACTTCAGAAAAACTGGTTGAGACCGTGCATAGCACAAAAGATCAAAGTGCAGGTTTCTTGGCACCATTTTTAGTTGTTATCGAGGAGCTACATGAAAAAATTAAGAATCTAGTACTAGTGTGACTCGGGACGAGTCACAAGATTGTGTTGGGGGTCTGCTGGAGCGGGGTCCCCTAAGTTTGAAGACCGTTTTTTGATATATTTTTGTAATACTTTAGTCGTGCGCAGGGGCTTTTGGACGTTTCAAATCCCCTCATGAATTTTAATGGGCCAAAAGGGTAGATCAAGGGGCCACAAACCACAATTTGCGGACCATAGAGTAGTGCAGGATAATAGTATAAATAGATGTCTAAATCGAGTCTACGAAGGTAGTTTTTCGATAAGTCTGAACGTGGATGATAGATCTAGTGACTTTGTGATATTTTGTGTGGATTGTCTGGGTAGAAGGCTCCTGCTCACTGTGTGCACATAGACCTTAGTCTTGTTGTGTGCAGACCTCATTGGTTGTGTGCGCGGGTTGTTGAAGGGCTTTTTATGAAGGACTTGAACTAATATTAATAAAGGAATGTTGTTGTGGATATATGAGTTCTATATGCATCTGTTGTTTATATTATGAATGTTTCTGCATCTTGTTTCTGATTTCCATATCGTTTGCAATTGGATCTCTTGCGCAACTATATTTGGGTTTATATGAACGATTAAGCGACGGATCTGATGATATATGGTTCTTATATTTCTTGTTAAGGGTTCTTACTTGAATTCTAGAGATTGTGTTAACTTGCGCAAGGTATCCTGCATATTTTACCTAAAATTTTTCTATAAGGGTTTCTTGGTTGGGGCTTCTGTTGCGAAGGTATTTTTATGGTTACTTTCGATCTTAAGGCACCCACATCATTCAAACCTCTCTCGGGGTGTGGGAACTTGGTTCCAGCACCCCCCCATACTACTTCGGGTGAGACTTTGACTTGCGCAAGCAGTTGAATGCTGAAAGGGCTAGTAGTAAGATGGTTTTGTTTGATAACCTCAATTCCGAACCTGGGTTGGGACCCCTCAAGCCAATACATCACCTGAGCTAGTTTATTTCCATTTATGTAATCATATTTCAGTTCTTTTATATTAATGAAATGAAGTTTTATTTCTACTGCATATTTGTGTTTATGTTTATATATGTATTTTATTGCGTTCTTTCGTAAGTACGAATCATTATCAAAACTAACTTGTACCATGAATGGGGTAGCACCTCCAAAGTGACCATTTGATGAAGATGTTGATTTTGGTAGCATCAGATGTCTTCTAAGTCTAAAATTTTGCAGGGAGGCTTAGACACATGTATTCCAAAATACCCATAAATACTCTTTTGAAATTCCACCCTGATGGGGTTTTATTAAAATAATTAATTATTTTTAATGGAAGCCTAAGTCTAAACTTAGGGGATTAAAATAATTAAACTGTATTAATAGAACTGGGTGTGAAAATTCTAGAAAAATATGGAGATCAAGTCAAGTTAATCTTAGCCCTTGTTTATGTTTTAATCTAGGTCGTTGATTTCTCAACAAGAAGGTTATAAGAGAAGTCTTGATGGGCATTTGGAAAATACATCAGAGAGAGTCTAGAGATTGATTTCTCAAGTGAGCAGTGCAGAGAAGCTGGAGAGATCACATCGAGTTTATTATATGCAGTCAGGGGAATAGATAGTTATGGTTGGAGATTTTTACTGAGTCGGGAATACATTGCAAAGAAGGCATATAATAGGATGCAGAAGAGACAACGTAGGGGCTACATTGGGCAACGTAGAGCCATGCGGAGGCAGCGTTGATCCTGTAAAGAGATCCTCCAATTTTCTAAGGATCAGTTAGATCCAGTGCTGTAGAGTTGGGGTGTGAAACCGGAGGGGTAGAAGATTAGCATCTAGCCAACAAAAGACCAACCGAAGGGAGTGACATAGTCCCCAGCCAGAGTGACGCAGATCTCTGCAGAGGCATCATGAGGCTTGTTAGTTCAGGTTTGGGTCAGTGCCAAATATCCAGTGTTAGTGTGAGGTCATTTTATCACTAACTCATTGTTACTTATTTTCTCTGTATGAATGGCTAGTACGGCATCCTAGATTGTATTCAGAACTACTGCTTAATAATACAAACCCTTAGTTGTTGCGCCAGTTTTCCTGCATTGGGTTTTTCCGAGGAAAATTTTCCAAAACAATGGTGTCATATGTGTGTTTATTTCTTCTTACTCAGTTCTTGTTTCTGCATTTAATTTTTGTGTATTGGAGGTTGCAGTGTGATGTGTTCAGTGTTTGCCATAAAAAATGCAGATAAATTCTTAAGTTAAAATTAACAATTAGGTGAATATTTTCTAGTTGTTGCAATAGGTTCTGGATTTATTAATTTTCACATGGCATCAGAGCAGTGCAAGTGAAGCAAGAGAGAAGACCAGAAGAAATCAGGCTTGAAGAGAAAGAGGGAGATCGAATAGCTGCATAGGCAGCAGATCGAATCCCTAAGGGATTGCGCAGTCCGGGCCAAAATGGGAAATATTTACAAGGAAGTCCCTCTCTGAATGAGTCAACAGAGAGGTAGGACTTTCCAATTTGTGATCTGTCAATGGAAGAGGCAGCAGATTCAGCGCAGAGCATTTTTTTGTGGGACACAATTTTTTTTGCAACATTTTTGGGGCAGAAAAGTGTCAAAAGAAGGAAGAAGAAATTTTTTGAGGGAATTTCTTCCTTAGTGAATTATAAGCCAAGGAATTCTACTTCATAATTGCAGAGCAAATGTATCAAGGAAAATATATACTAACTCCTATGGGGAGTACATAATTCAGCCTAGCAGCTACACAGAGGAGATAGGGAGAAACTTGACTTTTGTTAGAAGAGATGGCAGCTAATGGGTTGAGAGATCAAGATCGGTTGGAAGGTGCCTCCAACTATGTGATATGGTAGGCAAGGATCACTTATATGTTTTATGAGCATGATCTCAAGGCCTTTATCAAGAATGTGGTATCTATCCCCATAGATGTAGATCAGTTAAAAGCCTACAAGAAGAATATGGTGAAAGCTAAGCGGCTGATCCTCGACGGAGTGAGGGATCATGTAGTATGTCACATAGCTAGCAAAGGAACTTCCAAGGATATGTGGGATACCTTAGAGATGTTGTATCAAGGATATTTTGAGTAGTGGAAGATGTACTTGCTAGAGAATATGTGATCTATGAGTATGCAGAAGGGAGAACGCATTGATTTGTTTCTTGCAAAGCTTCAAGAAACCCAAGATCATTTGATATTTGTAGGATCAACGCCTCAAGGGACAGAGATGGTAAGACTAACCCTGAATTCATTCTTAGAAGAATGGAAAGTCTTTTTCCCGAGCATCCTTGGCAAAGAAATGTTGCCTGATTGGGAATCGTTGTGGGCATCTCTTCAGCAAGAAGAGATGAGGCGAGATATGATCAAGTGCAAACTTGATGGAAGCATCAACAGTGGATCAAAACCCAAGGAGGAAGATAATGTAGCCCTTGCATCTAAGGGGCAGCATGAGCAGTGGAGGTAGAAAAACGATGTCTCAAAGGTCAAGTGTTTTTAGTGTGGTGAGATAGTTCACTATGCTACACATTTTCTTCGCAAGAAGAAGGAAAATGATGAGAAACATGATCAGCAAGCTACAACTGTGAGGATCGAGGAGGAAGAGTTTGCGATGATTTCCCACATACCTCCAGAGGATAGGTGGGGTGATTTAGTATTGTAGTTCAAGAGAGCTGCATATGGGCAGGATCCTTGAGGAGTCCACCTCTTGGATCAATACCCTGCTACGAGAGCCCAAATCAAAAGTAGCAGGATGGACAAGTGTCATTTGGGGTAGAGGAGTGTTGGAGTGATAGTGCAGTGAATAGAGAAATCTAGAGTCTGAGAAATGCATATCAGAGTTGGCAGCAGTGCAGTAATACACAACATAGAGTCAGCAATAGCATAGAAAATTCATAGTGTCAGCGTAGAGACTAGCAGCAGTCAAATCTTCAGTATCAGATGCATCATGTTGAACACTTAGTTTAGTATTTTGGATGTTTTTATGTTGCAGTAGCAGCAGAGTTGCAGTGCAGATGTAGTTGGCAACAATATGCAAGGTTATCAGTAACATAGATGTAGCAGCGCATTATTTGGTGGAAAGTAGATTCAAGCATCAATAGCGTAGAGGGATATGTTACAAAATCAGTGTAATGTTTTAGCAAGATGCATTACTAAAGCACATTCCTCGCTAAGAGGGAGTTTTGATTTCTGGTAGCATCAGATGTGCTCTAAGTCTAAAATTTTGCAGGGAGGCTTAGACGCATGTATTCCAAAATACCCAGAAAATATTTTGGGAAATTCCACCAAGATGGGGTTTTATTAAAATAATTAATTATTTTTAATGGAAGCCTAAGTCTAAACTTATGGAATTAAAATAGTTAAATTGTATTAATAGAACTGGGTGTGAAAATTTTAGAAAAAGACAAAGATCAAGTCAAGTTAATATTAGCCCTTGATTATGTTTTAATCTAGGCCATTGATTTCTCAACGAGAAGGTTATAAGAGAAGGTTTTATGGGCATTTGGAAGATACATTGGAGATATTCTAGAGATCGATTTCTCAAGTGAGAAGCGCAGAGAAACTATAGATATCACATCGATTTGATAATACGCAGTGAGGGGCAGAGATAGTTCCAGTTGGATATTTTTCCTGAGCCAGGAATACATCACATAGAATTCAGAGAAGAGGATGCAAAAGAGGTAGCGTGGGGGCTACCTTGGACAGCGCAGAGGCAATGCTGAGCCTATGAATAGATACGCTATTTTTTTGAGGAACAGTCAGATCCAGCATTGGAGAGCCAGGGTGTGAGACCGAAGCGGAAAAATATCATCATCCATCCAACAGAAAGACCAGTTGAAGGGAGTGATGCAGTTCGCTACCACAGTAACGCATATCTATGCAGAGACAGCATGGGGCTTGTCAGTTCAGGGTTGGGTTAGTGTCAGATCTGCAGTGTTAGTGTGAGGTCATTTTCTCACTAACTCTCTTTCAGTTATTTTCTTATCTGAATTTGATCGATTAAGTGTTGAGGTAGTTTGATTAGTTTGTCATTAATATTGATTGTTAACTGAAGAGAGCTACGTGAAAGATGACATAACTCAGCAGCAAATAAATTATTAAAATATAGCATAAAACAGAGAGAAGAAGAAGCAAACAGTTGATTACGGAGTTCGTCCCTGGTGGACTACATCTTTGGGTCCGCTTTCAAGTGGGCGTCCGCTTTATTAGGATTTAACCGAGGAAGTATTTACACAGAAAAAACACCAGACTGGTTGTGCTCGCAAGCACTTCTAGTCTCTGAAAACAGGAAGCTCTCTCACTTAATTTTCCAATGCCTATCTCTGCACTCAATTCTACCTCCAGACGGTGGAGCTATGCTGAAAACAAAACTGCCTCTATTCTTATGAAACTGAACTCAAATTCTCTCTATATCTTCAATCAAAGATGTGTTTATGAAGAAATGTCATTAGTTTAAATAAGAACTCACTTGAACCTCCTCTTTCTCCATTTAGCAATTGGTTTAGCTTTTGGTGGGATAAGGAGATCGAATCCTTCATGTTCATGAACCTATGGATAAAAACCCTTAACCTTAGGCATTGATTAAATTAAAAAACCCAAATATAAACATTATATTATATTTTTAGCCCCTACGGCTAACTAATCGGGTGGAATTGGATATTTGGCAAGTGATCAGCGCCTTGAACGGCGGTTACGCTCGGTGGTCACAGCTTAACTCTGGTGGTTCCGGCTTAACCTCGGCGGTTCCAGCTTGACCTGTCACATAGCAATCTCCATCGGCGGGTTTAACACGTGGCTTTACAACTGGCGGTCACATCCATAACATTTCCCACCGCGGTCTAAGTCAGACCTGTCACATGACTTAACATCTCTGACATGGTTTAGATAGCTGCGCAGTTAGCGCTATTTAACATTTGTTTTAATATGTGATTTATGGGTTTTATAATAAATTTTAGGCCGAAAGGTTTTGCACTAGGATTTTATCACATAGTTTTAGCACTTAGGTCCTTATGTTTAGATTTATATGGTTTTAAACTTTATACCTTTACATTTTTATGGTATTTCACCCTTTTTAGACCATATTTACCATTTTACATGCCATTTATTCAATATCATAAGCGAAATTGGCGGATTGGAGACTGAACTGGACTTTGAAATGCTGGAGCTGATGAAACTTCTCTATTGAACTGTAATGAACGAGATCCTCCTGGATCAATCCTCTCCACTTGAAAGCTTTTGGACCACAAAAGTTTGATTTTAAGTAGATAATAAGTGAGGATACAGCGCCCTCACTTTTTCGATCTCTATCCATTTTGCCTTACTCGGATTCATGCCCTTGAGTCCCACTTGAAGATATTCCACATCTCCTTGCCTGGAAGTATGAACTATTCTATCCAAGATGGTATCTTCCTGCAACTGTGTCATGTAATCATGTGATAAGTCGTCAATAGAAGGAATATGTGTATCATCCTCGAGATCAACAATCATCGGAGGTTCATACAATTTCAGATTTTCAACATTCACAACTAAGTAAATATGCATGTAAGGCGGTAAATCTAATTGGAATGCATTATTTCCAATCTTCTCAATAATTTTAAAGGGACCATACCTAATAGACTTCAGTTTCTTACCTTCCCCTTTTAACCTGTCTTTGCTGATATACAACCATACCCGATCGCCGACCTGAAAATGATGATTGACTCAATGCTTGTCATGGCACATTTTGTATTTGGCCTGACTCTTCTCCAACTGATCTCGTCCTACCTCATGTATATGTTGTATCCATTGAATGAAATGGACTGCTTTGCTTGAATCATCGTGTCCATCCACTTTATCTTCTTCACCGAAAATAAAGTCCATCGGTCATTTTGGTAGATACCCCAAACATGTTTCAAAAGGTGATATTTGAGTCGAAGAATGTTGAGCTCGGTTGTAAGCATGTTGCACATAAGGTAGTGATTCATCCCACAACTTAGGATGTTTACTGCAATAACCATGAAGAATATGTATCACGGTCCTATTCACCACTTCGGTTTTCCCGTCGGTCTGCGGATGAAAATTTGTGCTCTTATTTAGCTTGGTATCCATGAGTCCCCATAAAGTGGACCAAAATTCTCCTACAAAGCAAGTATCTCGGTCATAAATAATAGAAGTGGGTAACCCAAAGTGAACCCATACATGTTGGAAGAACATTTGTGCTGTTTGTTCTGAAGTTAATTTCCATATGATTGATGCATTAAACACGTATATAACACTATGCGTAGCGAGACAATAAATAAAACATATACGCCTAAGGAGGTGTCGTTAGCAACACTTCTTTGGGGTTATGCTTGTAAGGTAGTCTGACCACAAAAGAAATAGTTCTTTATGATGAGATACCCCTTTACTTCTGAAAGATAAAACGAAATGCTAACAAAATAGTTCATTAGCATTCATTAATAGAGCAGATGATACATGGAACATCATTAATACAACACAGATAGCCGTGACACATAAATGATGACATAAAGAGTGCAGCTTCATTAATCATAGGATGTTCTAAAACTGTACAAGGAATACACACAGTGTTCGCACAGCAAAACACATCATAACCATAGGGTGTTTTAACAAGAATCTATATTCATATGTGTAAGAGTATAATCTTTCAATACAATGCCATGTAGCTCTTGAGTTTCCAAAAAGAAAAAGCCCCTTCTACAAGCTCCCGAAGGAGTATTTATAACACAAAACCTGCCCCTTGGGCATCCTTGTCCTTTCATCTTCCTGACCGTTGGGCTGCCTTGCGACCCAATCATTTTGCGACCTGCGACCTGAGCTGTTGTTGCGACCTGCGAATCTGAGTTGTTGTTGCGACCGAGTCGCGGGGTCGCTGGTTGTAAGAAAATGAGAGAATGCGACCTTGCAACCTTTCGACTAGGTCGCTGGGTCGCGAGGTCGCAAAGGTGTAAAAACCGAAGAGATGCGACCTTGCGACCTTGCGACTTCGTCGCTGGGTCGTGAGGTCGCAAAGGTGTAAAAACCGAAGAGATGCGACCTTGCGACCTTGCGACTAGGTCACTGGGTCGCGAGGTCACAAAGGTGTAAAAACCGAAGAGATGCGACCTTGCGACCTTGCGAGTAGGTCGCTGGGTCGCGGGGTCACAAAATAGAGGAACACTGAAGGGGTGCGACCTTGCGACTAGGTCGCTGGGTCGCGGGGTCGCAAAAGGCAGAAAACCAAAGAAGTGCAACCTTGCGACCTTGCGACTAGGTCGTTGGGTCGCAGGGTTGCAAAAGGAGGCAAAACCGAGGATACGTGACCTTGCGACCTTGCGACTAGGTCGCTGGGTTGCGGGGTCGCAAAACGGGGGAACATTGAAGGAATGCGACCTTGCAACTAGGTCGCTGGGTCGCTGGGTCGCGTTATCAGAATTTTAACACGAAGTGCAACTATGCGACCCTAGACTTACGATCATCCCTTCTGCATTTCTCTTTCAGCGATCTCATAACCTTGTTCTCCAGAGGCCAGCCTTAGCCTTCACCATGGTCAGGCAGCAACTTCTATCTGCCGGTGATGTTGAGTATCCACATAACACGAGGTTTTTAAGTTGATTTGGAACACAGCTCCGCATCCTCCGGAGAGAGCTAGCAGTCTTCTTAATTTGGATGGGCATTACTGTTTCCTTGTATTACCTGCAAGACAACAGAGCAGATCAGCATCTTCTCATATAACCTACAGATAAGTGAATTAAATCAACCATGTGTAACTTGTTAAATCAGCCTAACTCAATACAAATATTTTATGCATGTTGAGGAAGTAAATGAATATATAAACGTAGATGCATAAAAGGTATATTGGCACATAAAACCAGGAGATTTTAAAGATCAGCTTGGACCCCTGTATAGTCCTGTTCTGAAGGCAATATATGAACGATCGTGCACATCTACTATGTATTCCTCCGCTGTCGCAAAAGAATGCCTGAAGGCACGTATAGCTAGTCTTTAACAATTTTTTAATGGAGACCACCGAAGCCCGGGAGCTCCCATGCATTGCTGAGCCAGGCTATGATGCACGACCCCCCCCAAAGTGTTTCGGGGCTGCGATAGGCCTCGCTATAGCTAATTACTGTCATCCCTTGGTTTCATTAGATGGGCATCAATTCACCGGTCTAACTGATTTCTTTCACAATGAGGTGATCAATATGCATTGTTCTTCATATGTAGAGATGCTAGGTTTGCTACCAAACACCCTGTGATGTAGTTATTTTTCCCAACCTTGAATCATACGCAGGTGCTGAAAAAAAACATTATAACCTTTATATGCAGACATTCTCTGCCATGTGCTGTGCTTCCATGCCTCATGATATGCTATCCTTCGGTGGCCAGTAACGAGCGTGATCTGTTGGGGAGGACATTGTGCCAATGCACTGTACTGAACCTTCTTTCACCTCCCAGGAGGATCAACTATCAGGATGCTCACTACATTCCAATGCAGATGACTCCAGCTTGCAGCTAGTGACCGTCTGCATCGAGGCGTTGGAATTACGAATCGAAACACTTTGAATTTAGGGGGCGAGTAGATTGAACTCAGCGTACATATTGCAGAGGGAGAAAATTTACTCAGGTTTTGTTTGCTGTGCTAACACAACCAACATCAAAGGAATTCGATCTCTTCCCTGCACTGAAAGTCGACCAAGCTGAACGTTATTACTGCATGCCAGACCTGAGCGGCTCAGAAGGGCATCAGCTCCTTGCATGTCGGGCTTTACTGCTAATGCAGAACGAACGGTTCCTGAAAAAAAGTATGTCAGCGACCTCACCGATTAGAAACCTTCGTTTTGGGTATAGCAGCGTAATTGAGTTCACGCATGGCCACATGCATGGGAAACTTTCACGGCATGCAAAAGATGGACTCGTTTTGTCCAGCTCGCCGTGGACGTGTGGAAGATTACTCTGGCATGATTTTAAAACTCTGTGTTTCGTTACACCACGCTGGCTGCCACTGCAGGCTGGTTATGACCGTGTGTTGAACGTAGGTTTTGCCCGTTGTGCATATACGTCCGCTCCAGCGTTTACTGCAATGAAAGGTTCCAGTTTGAAAGTTAACCTACGCTCCATGCAACGTGGACATTGGTCGTTGGACTTCATGTTTAAACGCCTTTTGACCCATGCTTTATTACCACATCGTTGTACATTTGTGAGGTCTTGATAATCCTGCATTACTTTGATCACACTGGCTTGATAATTATGTAGGTCTTACATAGGATTCTGTTTCACGTTCAACGCAGCCTTGAACACTTATATATTCATTTCGGGTTGCAACCTCAGCATGAAAACATTAGAGCCATTCAAAATAATTTACGCCCCATGCAACGTGTGCATACAACTCTGTGCCATGTTTCATATATGTAACTTGCTCCCAACGTTTTCCGAATTGGAAAACCAGCCATCGAACGCTGGGCTCTATGTCACGTGGCCGTGTAATTGCGTTGCACCAGCTCCGTGTTCTTGCACCGCTAAAGATTGTCCTACATTGCGATATAGTATTTATAGTATTCGCTGTCATGTTTTAAACATCAGTTTCGACCATTGTATATCCGTTCAACGTTGTTTTACCAGCGGTCAAACTCTGCTATGGAGATATTTGAGCCTATTTGCCAAGATTCTTCATATGGTTCTAATCCTTTGCGCGTGTATTTTCTCTCAAATAATTATCCAACGAGCCTTTGACTCTGTGCCACGTGCGCATGTATTTTGTTGCACCATCATACATGCGCCATAATAATATCCGCTGCCATGGTTTGTGTATAACGTTGAACGGCATAAACGTAAACGTTGGGCTCCAAGCATATTGAACGTTGAACCAAAAATACATTTGCCCCACCTTTAATATAAAACATGGTCACTATGTATGTATGCTCGCGCCCATTTGCTACGTGGCTCAATCATAAACTTTGACCACTTGAACACTTAACATTGACATTTGCGCTCATTTGAAATGCACCGAGGTTATTTAAAATAAGCCTAGATCGCTATATCCACCATGGAAGAATTTAAACTTACTTGAAATGTTTTCATATAGTCTCGGTCCATCATTTCATATAGTTTTGAAACCATAAGGTCCTTTATCTCTTTTTTCGCCTTAGTTTTAATTATACAGCCTTGACCATTTCCTTTCCTCCTATTGTTAGCGCACAGAGATAAAAAAATTTTATGCCAAGGCCACCACCCCATAATATGAATGCTTTTGCTCTGAAAGGTCGAGAGTTGAAATCTGCTGCTCAAACCGCATGATGGCTGCTTTTAATGTTGACCCTTTTCTTCTTTGTGATCCTAGAGACTCTCTGTGCAGACACATCCATGGGCCTGGCTACCAAAAGGCGTATGCGTTCAAACATGACCTTTTGGGTTCAATTCGAGGTTCCTCATCTCTTGTGGTCCCGCATAGACAAGGAGACTAGGGTTTTAATGCCATTTCCTTGCTCCACGTTGTACTCCTTGCAGCGTAAATACTTTTCACACCATGTAGCTTAGGATTCATAAATATTGTTTCTCAACGATGCGCCCACATATTTGAAGACTCTGCCTTTGGCTTGCCAAACCAACATGTGCGCTTTCGCACTGCTACCTAGCACAGGAACGCCTCGAATGAGATGGTCATTGTCTAAAGAAAACTTCTGAGTCCGCTTTGTTCATCGGGCTATACTAGACTCATCGAAGTGGCGAAATATGTTTCTTTGCGTGCGCCCATCGACATTGAGATGGTATGATGCAGGACCTGGACATTACCAATGGAGCGCTTTAAAGTGTCTGGTGTGCACTAGTGAAGAAAGCTTTTTTTTTTTGCATCAGTGAGATAAAAGGTTCCTTTTCTGATCAACATGCATCACACTATCCTCCTTTTAACAGTACTAGTCGCTTGCTCCTTCTCCTCCCTCATTCCGCAACCTTGGCCTGGCTTTTGAGCTTAATTTTATTTCCCCTTGATGTCGTGGCCCGAATGAGGAATCTGTCACCCGTGGGGTCGACCTGTGGAACATTACGACATCATAACTACTCTTTCATAATGATAACCACAGATAAAACACATGAAACTAACAAGCTTAAGAGAAGTATTCAACAATATGCTCGATGACCTATGGCAGGAGGGCTTTTACTCATCAATACATAAAAGGTTTTCGTTCAAACATATGCATGGTGATCTCATTACACATGGCACGACTACGATAAGAATGTTCGAGCCTGCGCTAGATGATCCCTCCCACATATGGCATGATTGCAGCGACAGCATCAAGTCATGGTGATGAGACAACTCGTGAGGGGTTGGGGATAGGTTGGCAGAATGTCATTGACTGCAGGTTAGGAAAAAGACTTTAACGCCTAGGCGAGCAGAGGGGGAACCCGAAATTTTAAATATACCCAAAATTTTGGGTGGTGTTGTAGCAGCAACAACAAATGGCGAACTACTGGTAGAATCCAGCATCTCTGTCAATAGTCCACAATAGTCTGAGTTCGGATAATGATGCAAGGGAATATTGAACAAGTTCCGCGGGTACCATTTGTATTACATTTACCCTTTACAGGTATGCCTAATCCTTGTGCCTCAACTGAGTCTCACTAATCAGAACACATCAAAGAGAAAGCTCACAGACGCCGGTAGCTTGTTGATGATGTGATGAGCAAGGCAGTGGGCTTATTATTTTCAGGATTTTTAAAGTAAGTTTCTGGTGTTGCTCCACTGCCAGCAGGCCTGGACAGTACCCCGGCGGAGTCACTTCAAGAAATCACAAACGTTGCTCCGCTACCAGCGAGCCTGGTCAGTACCCTGGCGGAGTCGTTGCATTACCTCTCTGCGCAGGAAGCCTTTCTCGATCCTTTACCCTTATTTGTTTCATGTGCTTGTAGCACTTATTTTCATGTGCTCGTGGCACTTATTTTCATGGGCGGATGAGGGATCCCGACTTATTTTACGAGCATGAGAGGTTGTTTCTTGTTTTACAGAAACTGAAAGATATCCTAATTTGGGTTTGCCCTCATGCCAAACCTTCACATCCCATTCACCACAATAGGTGCAGTGCGCAGAACAGCACATTTAAATGTCCAAGACTATGTTGGGCATAAGGCTTAGACTTACGGGTATGGGCCATTTCAACTCATCAGGTCTCCCACAGATAACCGACTCGTATCTCCCCAGATAATAAGTTTAGACTCATAGATATCTTGTTGATAATGCGACTTCGATGACTAGTCCTAAGAGAAATCTGCCTCTTGAGATAGCCACCACAACCTCGCACAAAACAATGGGGTTACTGATTCAGCAATCGGGGCAAAACAAGACTGCAAGATGATAGGGTTGCAATGACGGCTCATGAAGTGGCAGGCGATATGAAAAAAATGATGTGAGGGAGAGAGAGTACGACGCAATGTAATAAGCGAGGCTCAAGGTGCAATGCAACGCCATGTGCGAGAACGATTAACCAGTTGTAGGTGGAAAAGAGGCGCACTACAAGCAATGATTATTTATGCAGCAACAAGTAACTGAAAAGGAAATGATAGGAAAATACTTGTAACATGATGACGCCTAATCTATTAATCGTGAACAAAAATAGCAAAACATACTTTTAAACTATGAAGAAAAAATTTGGCAAGTAAACCTAATTGACTTGAAACTAAAAAATTTTATTGCAGGTCCTAGCTAGCCTACACCTAAACCCTAGTTTAACCAATGATGCGGTCGGGTTATGTAAAATCAGTTTTCCAGTGCAGCCACCGCATTAGTTCCTGGCCTGGAAGAGCAACAAGGATCAGGATTAGAGCTAGTATCCAAAAGAGTGCAGCAGCAACAACACTTACCTGAGGAGCAGGTACAATGGCAAGACGATCATAGATACTTCCCAAAGGACAAGCCAGCGTAGATTGTGCAAGTTGAATCCCACTCTCATCTTGATATGCAGCAATATGTTCTTCAAAATCAACATTTATCAACGACACACATTCATTCATGCACAATCCTAGGTTTGATGGGCGCTGGGTGAGCCACCGCCTATTTTCAGGCACATCCACTGAATAGGGTTGGTCGAGTTGACTGACAATCTTAACATGGTGTTGAGGACCATAATTTTTATGGAATGGAAACAATAAGCAAGTGTCGGGCGAATTATAGATGCATGCACATCCAAGGGTAGAAACCCTAGTTTCGAAAACCCTATTTCGGGGTTGCTCTTGGATTTGGTCAAGGATTTGAGGATCTGAACCCACTTTTAGTGGGGGCTGCAATTCTTTTCCGTTTTGAACAAAATCTAGACCTTCGAGCGGGGGGTTTCCCAACGTCGATGGCTTGGCGAGATAAACAGGCGAATGGGCGTGATCATCAACTGTAGTGATTGGAAAGATGTCAGTGGGCTTTGTATCAATTTGGTCAAATGTTTGCTCACTGACAGATTGATAATCCAAAATGTCGGATTCTCCAGATTTTCCAGGATGGGGTGAATTCGACGCGTTTATGCTGGAAGGAGCATGGTACTGGGGAATTTTCATTTCAGAAATGGTCGGCGGAAGCTGAAGCGTTTCGATTTTCTGGTGGGTACTTGAATCTTCCGAAAGTGAATCATCGAATTCAGGTGTCTTCATAGGGTCGGCCAAGAGATTTGAGTGACGGTCGTCAGCGGTATGATTGAATATGTTTTCAGATAAGGAGTGATCGCTGCAACCATCGGTTTGGTCAAGTTCAGTACCTAGCAAGTTAGGCTCCCTGGGGTTTACCAACTGGGATGGATCGATAACGGGGACATCTTGAAGCTGCCCAGATAGGAAATCACTCCCATGGTTGTCTAAAGATTCTGAGTGAGACAGATCAGATTTAAAAGATTCATCGATTTTAGACTGTGATTGTGAAACACCATCTGCGTGCTTATGATTGTCGCCAATACCAGTATAAGGCAATTTTGAATGTCTCAAAGAAATTACTGGTGTGGCGGGGTCGAGAAACAAAGTAGGAAATAATGAACGAAAAGATTGAATCGCAGGGGTGTTAACCATACGAGGCTTTTCAACACGCACATCCGTGTCGTTCAGAGGACACAATGATTTGACAGGCCTTGTAAGGGAATAAACTTTATGTGTGGTAGGAGTCGATTCATAATACGTATGTGAACCAGATTCATAGTCCGAATGTGAACTAGATTCATCATCCGAATCTGAACCAGATTCATAATCCAAATATGCACCAGATTCATAATCCGAATGTGAACCAGATTCATAATCCGAATATGAACCAGATTCATAATCCGACTGTGAACCAGATTCATAATCCGAATGTGAACCAGATTTAGGACTAAGTCCAGGGAGACATCGAGTGGGCTCGGGGTAGATTTCATGAGTCAAAAGAGATAATGAGCCACTGGGGTGTTCAGATTCGACATGGTACATGAAAGACTCAAAGTCAGAACAACTGTTGACTGGCGAGTTGTCATAGGGGACACTAGGCTCAGGTCGAGTTGCTAACTGAAATGGTTCAAGGGAAACGAGAATCGCATACGCAAACTGCTCTCTTAACAACTTCCAATCGACATCCTTTTCTGGGAACTCAAAACAATAATGAACGAATCTGATAGAGAAATCATCTAAAGATTCCTCAGGTTCCATTCTGATGTCATTTATCTTTAGTAAAACGTTATGAAAATCATACCTATGAAAAGCTTGTTGTAATTCACTGGCGAGTTGTTCAAATGAATGGATGGAAGATTCTGGCAAAGTGCAGCACCATTGCTTAGCGTGACCTTCGAGGGTGAGGAAGAAAAGAAAAGAAAACAAACCCTCATCGTCAATTCCATAACACTCACCAAAGTCACAAAAATCTGAACAGTGTTGGGTTATGGACAACCCATTTTCACCATTAAATTTTAATTGGGACAAGTGATAAATAAGTTCATCGGAGATGTAGTATCCAGGCTCATAAAACTCCGACAAACATCTCGGGAGAATGATTTGGGAACGAGCCATTATAGATATGAGATTGACTACAGGCTCTAAGGGCTCAGCTTTTCATCTGGCCCCCCCTTCTCGTTAACCATATGGTCGGAGGTTCAGGCCCTCCTTCTAGCGCCAAATCTGTTGACGGGAAAATTTGTCCAGCCAACAGTAGGGGATCTCCCCAGTAGAAAGTCCCAATTAGACCTTAAACCGTTTGGAGTAGGGATCCCGTCTGGGGTGTGGGTCCGGCTACCGCTTAAGACACCTTCTCTTAGGTCTCAAAAGAAACTGATTGAACCTGCAGACATACACTTATTCACATGATACAGAATACAGGATTGATGCGTTAAACATGAATCAAACACTATGCGTAGCAAGAGTATAACTAAAGCATGTACACCTCAGGAGATGTCATTAGCAACACATCTTTGGGGGTAATGCTTATAAGGTAGTCTGACCACAAAAGAAATAGTTCTTTATGATGAGATACCCCTTTACTTCTGAAAGATAAAATGAAATGCTAACAAAATAGTTCATTAACATTCATTAATAGAGCAGATGATACATGGAACATCATTAATACAACACAGATGGCCGTGATGCATAAATGATGACATAAAGAGTGCAGCTTCATTAATCATAGGATGTTCTGAAACTATACAAGGAATACACACAATGTTCGCACATCAAAACACATCATAACCATAGGGTGTTTTAACAAGAATCTATATTCATATGTGTAAGAGTATAATCTTTCAATACAATGCCATGTAGCTCTTGAGTTTCCAAAAAGAAAAAGCCCCTTCTACAAGCTCCCGAAGGAGTATTTATAACACAAAACCTGCCCCTTGGGCATCCTTGTCCTTTCATCTTCCTGACCGTTGGGCTCCCTTGCGACCCAATCATTTTGCGACCTGTGACCTGAGCTGTTGTTGTGACCTGCGAATCTGAGTTGTTGTAGCGACCGAGTCGCGGGGTCGCTGGTTGTAAGAAAATGAGAGAATGCGACCTTGCGACCTTGCGACTAGGTCGCTGGGTCGCGAGGTCGCAAAGGTGTAAAAACCGAAGAGATGCGACCTTGCGACCTTGCGACTTGGTCGCTGGGTCGTGAGGTCGCAAAGGTGTAAAAACCGAAGAGATGCAACCTTGCGACCTTGCGACTAGGTCACTGGGTCGCGAGGTCGCAAAGGTGTAAAAACCGAAGAGATGCGACCTTGCGACCTTGCGACTAGGTCGCTGGGTCGCAGGGTCGCAAAACAGAGGAACACTGAAGGGGTGTGACCTTGCGACTAGGTCGCTGGGTCACGAGGTTGCAAAAGGCTGAAAACCGAAGAAGTGCGACCTCGCGACCTTGCGACTAGGTCGCTGGGTCGCAGGGTCACAAAAGGGAGAAAAACTGCAGGAATGCGACCTTGCGACCTTGCGACTAGGTTGCTGGGTCGCAGGGTCACAAAAGGAGGCAAAACCGAGGATACGCGACCTTGCGACCTTGCGACTAGGTCACTGGGTCGCGGGGTCGCAAAACGGGGGAACATTGAAGGAATGCGACCTTGCGACTAGGTCGCTGGGTCGCTGGGTCGCGTTATCAAATTTTTAACACGAAGTGCAACTATGCGACCCTAGACTTACAATCATCCCTTCTGCATCTCTCTTTCAGCCATCTCATAACCTTGTTCTCCGGAGGCCAGCCTTAGCCTTCACCATGGTGAGGCAGCAGCTTCTATCTGCCGGTGATGTTGAGTATCCACATAACACGAGGTTTTGAAGTTGATTTGGAACACAGCTCCGCATCCTCCGGAGAGAGCTAGCAGTCTTCTTAATTTGGATGGGCATTACTGTTTCCTTGTATTACCTGCAAGACAACAGAGCAGATCATCATCTTCTCATATAACCTGCAGATAAGTGAATTAAATCAGCCATGTGTAACTTGTTAAATTAGCCTAACTCAATACAAATATTTTATGCATGTTGAGGAAGTAAATGAATATATAAACGTAGATGCATAAAAGGTATATTGGCACATAAAACCAGGAGATTTTAAAGATCATCTTGGACCCCTGTATAGTCCTATTCTGAAGGCAATATATGAACGATTGTGCACATCTACTATGTATTCCTCCGCTGTCGCAAAAGAATGCCTGAAGGCACATATAGCTAGTCTTTAACAAATTTTTAATGGAGACCACCGAAGCCCGGGAGCTCCCATGCATTGCTATGTGCTGAGCCAGGCTATGATGCACGACCCCCCCCAAAGTGTTTCGGGGTTACGATAGGCCTCACCATAGCTAATTACTATCATCCCTTGCTTTCATTAGATGGGCATCAATTCACCGGTCTAACTGATTTATTTCACAATGAGGTGATCAAGATGCATTGTTCTTCATATGTAGAGATGCTAGGTTTGTTGCCAAACACCCTGTGATGTAGTTATTTTGCCCAACCTTGAATCATACGCAGGTGCTGAAAAAAAAACATTATAACCTTTATACGCAGACATTCTCTGCCATGTGCTGTGCTCCCATGCCTCATGATATGCTATCCTTCGGTGGCCAGTAAAGAGCGTGATTTGTTGGGGAGGACATTGTGCCAATGCACTGTACTGAACCTTCTTTCACCTCCCAGGAGGATCGACTATCAGGATGCTCATTGTGTTCCAATGCAGATGACTCCAGCTTGCAGCTAGTGACCGTCTGCATCGAGGCATTGGAATTACGAGTCGAAACACTTTGAATTTAGGGGGCGAGTAGATTGAACTCAGCGTAACATATTGCAGAGGGCGAAAATTGACTCAGGTTTTGTTTGCTGTGCTAACACAACCAACATCAAAGGAATTCGATCTCTTTCCTGCACTAAAAGTCGACCAAGCTGAATGTTATTACTGCATGCCAGACCTGAGCAGCTCAGAAGGGCATCAGCTCCTTGCATTTCGGGCTTTACTGCTAATGCAGAACGAACTTTTCCTGAAAAACAATATGTCAGTGACCTCACCGATTAGAAACCTCCGTTTTGGGTATAGCAACATAATTGAGTTCACGCATGGCAGCATGCATGGGAAACTTTCACGGCATGCAAAATATGGACTCATTTTTTCCAGCTCACCGTGGACGCGTGGAAGATTACTCTGGCATGATTTTAAAACTCTGTGTTTCGTTACACCACGCTGGCTGCCACTGCAGGCTGGTTATGACCGTGTGTTGAACGTAGGTTTTGCTCGTTGTGCATATACGTCCGCTCCAACGTTTACTGCAATGAAAGGTTCCAGTTTGAAAGTTAACCTATGCTCCATGCAACGTGGACATTGGTCGTTGGGCTCCATGTTTAAACGCCTTTTGACCCATGCTTTATTACCACATCGTTGTACATTTGTGAGGTCTTGATAATCCTGCATTACTTTGATCACACTGGCTCGATAATTATGTAGGTCTTACATAGGATTCTGTTTCACGTTCAACGCAGCTTTGAACACTTATATATTCATTTCGGGTTGCAACCTCAGCATGAAAACATTAGAGCCAATCAAAATAATTTACGCCCCATGCAACGTGTGCATACAACTCTGCGCCATGTTTCATATATGTAACTTGCTCCCAACTTTTTTCGAATTAGAAAACCAACCATCGAACGCTGGGCTCTATGTCACGTGGCCGTGTAATTGCGTTGCACTAGCTCCGTGTTCTTGCACCGCTAAAGATTGTCCTACATTGCGATATAGTATTTATAGTATTCGCTGTCATGTTTTAAACATCAGTTTCGACCATTGTATATCCGTTCAATGTTGTTTTACCAACGGTCAAACTCTGCTATGGAGATATCTGAGCCTATTTTCCAAGAGTCTTCATATGGTTCTAATCCTTTGTGCGTGTATTTGCTCTCAAATCATTAGCCAATGAGCCTTTGACTCTGTGCGACGTGCGCATGTATTTTGTTGCACCATCATACATGCGCCATAATAATATCCACTGCCATGGTTTGTGTATAACGTTGAACGGCATAAACGTGAACGTTGGGCTCCAAGCATATTGAACGTTGAACCAAAAATACATTTGCCCCACCTTTAATATAAAACACGGTCACTATGTATGTATGGTCGTGCCCATTTGCTACGTGGCTCAATCATAAACTTTGACCACTTGAACACTTATCATTGACATTTGCGCTCATTTGAAACGCACTGAGGTTATTTAAAATAAGCCTAGATCGCTATATCCACCATGGAAGAATTTAAACTTACTTGAAATGTTTTCATATAGTCTCGGTCCATCATTTCATATAGTTTTGAAACCATAAGGTCCTTTATCTCTTTTTTCGCCTTAGTTTTAATTATACAGCCTTGACCATTGCCTTTCCTCCTATTGTTAGCGCACAGAGATAACAATTTTTTATGCCAAGGCCACCACCCCATAATATGAATGCTTTTGCTCTGAAAGGTCGAGAGTTGAAATCTGCTGCTCAAACCGCATGATGGCTGCTTTTAATGTTGACCCTTTTCTTCTTTGTGATCCTAGAGACTCTCTGTGCAGACACGTCCATGGGCCTGGCTACCAAAAGGCGTATGCGTTCAAACATAACCTTTTGGGTTCAATTAGAGGTTCCTCATCTCTTGTGGTCCCGCATAGACAAGGAGACTAGGGTTTTAATGCCATTTCCTTGCTCCACGTTGTACTCCTTGCAGCATAAATAATTTTCACACCATGTAGCTTAGGATTCATAGATATTGTTTCTCAACGATGTGCCCACATATTTGAAGACTCTGCCTTTGGCTTGCCAAACCAACATGTGCGCTTTCGCACTGCTACCTAGAACAGGAACGCCTCGAATGAGATGGTCATTGTCTAAAGAAAACTTATGAGTCCGCTTTGTTCACCGGGCTATACTAGACTCATCGAAGTGGTGAAATATGTTTCTTTGCGTGCGCCCATCGACATTGAGATGGTATGATGCAGGACCTGGACATTACCAATGGAGCGCTTTAAAGTGTCTGGTGTGCACTAGTGAAGAAAGATTTTTTTTTGCATCAGTGAGATAAAAGGTTCCTTTTCTGATCAACATGCATCACACTATCCTCCTTTTAACAGTACTAGTCGCTTGCTCCTGCTCCTCCCTCGTTCTGCAACCTTGGCCTGGTTGTTGAGCTTAATTTTATTTCCCCTTGATGTCGTGGCCCGAATGAGGAATCTGTCACCCGTGGGGTCGACCTGTGGAACATTATGACATCATCACTACTCTTTCATAATGATAACCATAGATAAAACACATGAAACTAACAAGCTTAAGAGAAGTATTCAAAAATATGCTCAATGACCTATGGCAGGAGGGCTTTTACTCATCAATACACAAAAGGTTTTCGTTCAAACATATGCATGGCGATCTCATTACACATGGCGCGACTGCGATAAGAATGTTCGAGCCTGCGCTAGATGATCCCTCCCACATATGGCATGATTGCAGCAACAACATCAAGTCATGGTGATGAGACAACTCGTGAGGGGTTGGGGATAGGTTGGCGGAATGTCATTGACTGCAGGTTAGGCAAAAGACTTTAACGCCTAGGCGAGCAGAGGGGGAACCCGAAATTTTAAATATACCCAAAATTTTGGGGTGAATTATTTGTGTGTTTGCAACGAGATAGGTAGAAAGGATGACATGCCAAAAATTCATGCATATAATATGTAGAAGGGGTGATGTATGAGATGGTGTGAAGTGATCATGATTGACATGGTAAATTTTCATGCGAGGTCATTTTGAGATGATGATGACGAGCCAATACTAGCCATTTTAAGTTTACAATCATTAACAAGAAATATGGGGAAGGAAATTCAAATGTCTCATCATGGAAACTATAAAAATTGTAAGGATGGGGTTATAAGCGTTATGGAAATTCTAAGTGCCAAATTCTAAGGAACAAGCGATATTTGCTTCTCAAAAACTTTATTTGATATATTCTTAAGAAATAGTACAAATTGTAGTAATCCTAGAATCATGCTTTACATAAGGTAAAGGTGGGGAACTCATGACTTGTACTATAGATAGAAAAACATTTACCCTTACCAAAAAATATATGATAAAAATTGACAAACTACATAAGCTTAAGCTTAAGGGGATATAATCCTTCTTGCCTTCCATATAGATAATGAAAATGATTGTTCCAAGTCTCATGTTGCTTCTCATGTTATTTTATAAACCTTGATTGGAAAAGAAAAATAGGAGGGCAGAAATGTAAGAAATATAGAACATCTTTTGGATTTAACATTTAAAAGCCCCGGATTTTACTCTCAGTGTGATTTTTTGAAATGTATTTTGTGAATGTCGACCAATAGATATATATCATGGAGGATGAAAGACGAAGATCATCCGAATCCCATATGGAGAGTTGAGGATCGGAGGATGTTCTTGTATTTAAATATAATCTTAAATCTTTATACATGTGTGTACATATGGAATTGATTTTTTTATTAACTTTGTGAGTGAAATTAGTTGTTAATAAGTTTCATATTTTAATTTTTAGGAGGCAAGAGGAGAAGGGTTTCTCCATCCATGGAGTGTGGCCAGGTTCCATAGGTCGGTATGAGTGGTAGCGAGGGTTGCGGGAAGGGGTGATATTTATTCCCTCGAAGGCCAATCAACCATTCTTGGTTCTCAACAAGGTCACTATGGAGTCGGATTCTCAGCGGCGTCATTCTAGGGTTGGTTCGAAGCGAGGGTCATGTTGGAGATGATGTTGACCAGCAAGTCAGGGATTTTCATGGCAATTTATTTTTTTCATTAAATTTGTACAACTTTTTTTACACGTGTTTTTTTCTAATATACGAAATTTTATATATATTGATACGAGAGGTTGAAAATGTTCGAGCTTCGGTGGTCAAAAAAGATGCGAGGGCAGCACGCTACATTGAAGAGGAAGAGTGCATCCCAGCTACTTTTAACTGTCCATTTGAGATTAACGATATACCATGGAAACGAACATGGCGGAATGCACCTTACAAAGGTGTCAAAGCCTTCATGAAAAATTGCAAAGAGATCTCGAGGCTTTGTCTCTACCTGGCGAGTAGATAGAAGCCTCGAAATAGTTACACTTTCATTGAGTGAAATGGTAAAATTATTACAAAAATTTGGGACTATGTTGATTCGTTTGTAGAGCCAGTGAGAAGAAAAGCAGTGATACAGATACATAGATAAATGGCGAGGACATAAAACAAAAAGTTTCAAGAGATGATGCTAAGTCAATGTTTAATTACGGAAGGGCCAAAGAAAAATGTTGAAGGTGCGGTATTTCAAGCACCCGGACAAAGCTGGTTATTTGTATGATCGACATCTTACGGCCTTTGGAAGGCTTCCATGGAACGATGAGGTTCTGTTTATTTTCACGGATGTTTTATGCAAAAAAAAATTTGGGTATGAAACAAAACTACAATGACCTTCCTTCGGGTACGGCCCGGGGAGGTCGATTATATCAACGTGAGGGCACTAAGAGAGATGTGGAGTTGCCTCGCCACAGGCCACCATTGAGCAGTGCGGCAGATTTCGAGTCGAAGCAACGCTATCGAATGCGGATGCGACTTCTCAAATAGTCGGCAAACAGAAGATGTTATGATCGACAATGTTCATAGCGGATTGAGTCGATCGATATTTGTTTAAATGCAGCAGACTGTGAAAATGCACGTGCCAATTTTATTTATCGTACGGATGAAGTTACAACATGAATGTTGAAGATCTCAGAACATATGCAATAAATTGTCGCAATGGTACGCAAGACCTAATTTTTTCGTGAGGAAGAGGGCACCCAGGCTTGATGTGTGTTAGTGATCTTAGGGTTTGAAATTATATTCATATACATGTGTAGAATTTATAATAAATACATGTGTATGTACATGTATACATTTATTTGTATGTACATTAATATAACAAAAATGTATGATTTATATTATTTAAAACACCATTTGCGGTTCTCGAGGCATGATGCGTGATGAAAATGTTAATATTACGTTCGGGACCTGCGGCTCAAATGATGCGGATGGGTGGGCTATGTGATATGTTGCTTTGTCTGTATTAGTGTTTTTAAATGGCTCTAAAATAAATAATTGTTGCCACACATGTACATGTATGTATATATATAATTTGATAAAATGTTTAACAGTGCGATTCCTTCGATGTTTTTTTGGGATGGCGGTATCTTCTTCTTCATTAGGATATATACCTTCTACTTCATTGGGAGATGTACAAGTATGGACAATTTTTCACAAGTTCAAATTTATGTTACCTCGAAAACTTCCATTAAAAATTGAGATATAAGAGAGAGAGAGATCTATATTTTGAGTTATTTAATTTTTGAATTTGAGTTCGCATAGAAGATTTTTAATCAGAGGACTCTAATATGAGACATAGGAACATCCAGAAAATTTGAACAGAGTTGTCTTTAGTTCTTTTTTTTAATATTATTGTTCAAATAAGTTTATATATGTACACGTGCATTTCATTTAATTTTTAATTTATATAAATTATTTATGTATATATATATATATATATATTTATTGTATGTATATTGTACGATTACCATACAAATGTTTCTATAGCGGAGACACATTTCATCAAATGGAGGGACCTTACGAGGTATTGCATGATTTTTTTGTTATATTTTGTTTTTTACATGAGTTTAATTATATATTCTCAGTTGTTTTAAACTGAAATTTTAATGTTGAAATGTCATTGTGTATGTAGGTTTCTTATTCACGGAGATAGGGCGCTACCCAAGACCCGGATACTAGATCCTCCATTTGATGGACAAGATTTACGGTAGATTTGATTTCAAAATTTAGATGGTTTTAAAATTTGTTAAACTTGATATAGTTTGATACTCGAAGTGATATTTACAATTTTGGAAATATTTTATTACAATGTTATTATATAATTTGTTTTATTTAATTTTTGGATGGTTTTAGTACTTTTGGCATGTGAATGTGAAGTAATGTTGTAATACGAATTACATTTGACATGTGATATTTAATGTTAAATGTTTTGTTGGATAGTTGAATTATAATTGGCATGGCCTACGAAGTTTTAAAAACTACATGAATGATAGAATGTGAACCTACATTTGCACATGTGGTAAATTGAAATGTTACTTGTAACAAGACAATCCCCATTGATTTCATTATAGTATGTATTGATTTTTATTTGATATAATTGCATGTATGATGGTACATTACTTGTAAATTCATTGGATTAATAATGTTCATTGATTTCGATTATGACGCAAAAAATTATTGACAATGTGAACGATTTTTGTGTTATAATAATTAAACCTAATAATATTGGAGAACAAGAGAGACTTGAGGTATGGTGTTTACTACAAGAGTTCGGAGCTAAATATTTAAATGGTTTACCTATGTGTTGATTTCTGATTTGATATAATTGCATGTATGATGGTACATTACTTGTAAGTCATTGGATTGATAATAGTGTTCATTGATTTCGGTGTAAGCGCAAAAAATTATTGACAATGTAGAACAATTTTGTGTTATAATAATTAAACCTAATAATATTGGAGAGCAAGAGACTTGAGGTATGGGTGTTTACTACAAGAGTTCGAGGCTAAATATTTAAATGGTTTGTACCTATGTGTTGATTTCTGATTTGATATAATTGCATGTATGATGTTACATTACTTGTAAAATTCATTGGATTAATAGTGTTCATTGATTTCGGTGTAAGTGCAAAAAATCATTATTGATAGCCAGAACGATTTTTGTGTTATAATAATTAAACCTAATAATATTGGAGAAGCGAAGACATGCTTGAGGTATGAGGTATTTACTACAAGAGTTCGAGCTAAATATTCAAATTTTTTATGATTTATGATTTATACTTTCTTTAATATAATCGATACGGAAAGATGACAAAAATAATAGTGACAATAGAGCCATAGAAGTTCATAAAATAGTTTAAGATTGATCACAAGAATTAAGAGAATTTATCGGTCCATCATTGGTATGGCTTGTTACGCAACCATGAAGTCTCATCGCAACACCATAAAATGATCATCCATGTATTGACTCTTAAGTCTATCTTTTCAAACCATGACCCTACTCTCACATGTGTGCCTTTCATGACACCGATCCTTGCTTTCATCTGAATTGTTGCCTTGGCACTGACTCTTTCTCGATGCTAGCCTTCCTCTTTCTAAGAGATGAAGCTTCATTTTCGAATTAGGAAGCTATGGGTAGCCCCCCATGTCTATCAAAGCGAGAGAACTTTTTCCCATCATCGGTTGTAGACACGAATCTCAAGTCCAAGGAACTTTCATCATCATTCCTTCTCCTTCTCCTCCACCTTACTTAATAATCTTCTTCAACATTCCTCTTCCAATATGTCTTTCAAACTAGCCCTTCGCTTCAAATTTTCACATATCTCTTCTCATGAAGCTCCATAGAAAAATATGATCTTTTGAGTGCCTTGAGATTGGTTCGAAGCTCTTTCCTTTTAGATTACGTCGTGCTCCAATACGACATATATTGACTCCTTCCAATAGGCGCACCAATCCTCATAGTGTGGTCATCTTCTTTTCCAAGTGTGCCAACACATGCATTTTCTTTCTTCAAACCAATAGGTTTCGGATCGAAAGTCCCTTTTGATCTTATCTTCCATGTTCTTGACTTTAGCACACGCGTGGTGCTTCTTTCCTTAGTGAGCCCTTTCCATAAAGATTTATTGAAGTCTTTGTTCACCTTGTTGTATCTCGGAAGTCGAAGCTTTTCGATTTCAACGGTTGTCAGATAGTCCATCCTTGGAATTTCTTGGGTGAAAAACCAAGTAGGTTGAACCAACTTTGGTCTAGTGCATTAGGAATTCATTAAAGAATTGGTCATTGGTGCTGCTTCAAGCTAGGAGTGAGCATGTAAATCACCAACTTACATTCAATATTTTGCACTCCCTAGGGTAAATGATACTTTAGAATTGATTGACGAGTCTAAGACTCCAGTTTTTTCCAAATGCCAAATGATCTTACAAAGTTAGTATTTATAATAATCTAGTAGGTCATTCGGTGACAACTTTTACCGGAAACTTGAAACAACTTTGGCATGTGATATTTAATTTGTTAAATGTTTTTGTTGGATAGTTGAATTATAATTGGCATGGCATGTGAAGTTTTTAAAACTCGAGTTTTGGATGGTTTTCAATCTAAATTTTGCATGTGATATTTAATGAACTTTAAATGTTTAATGCTAAATAATGTTGCACAATATATAATCAAAAGTGTTTTAAAACTTAATGTTTTGGATGGTTTCAACCTACATTTGCACATATGAACAGATGAAATTATGTTACCTGTAACAAGACAATCCCCATTGATTTCATTGTATATGTTGATTTCTAATTTTGATAAAATTGCATGTATGATGGTACATTACTTGTAAATTCATTGGATTAATAGTGTTCATTGATTTCAATGTAAGCGCAGAGTGACAATTTAGAGCGATTTTTCTATTATAATAATTAAACCTAATAATATTGGAGAGCAAGAGAGATAAGATATGGTGTTTACTACGGAGTTCGAGCGAGTCATTTAGTGACAACTTTTCTAGGAAACTTGAAACAAAGAGAATCTATCTTTGGCTAGGACATCATGTAAGATGCCCAGAAACCTCCTTGATAAATTATGCTGATGTAATTTTAAAGGCTGGATTCGGGCAAGTGAGGACAACCACTTTTTATCATCCCTTGGAGGCTAGGCCATATGGGGACCGAATCTGACCTTACAAAATAAAGTGAAATAATTTGTACCATATGGTCGGTTACTGATATACAAGAAAAATTAATTTCATCATAAAATCTATATATATATATATATATATATATATATATATATATATATATCCAATACATATAACATTTTTCATCAATGCGCATGTATAGAAAAACTACTTTCGGTTAAATCTTAGAGCATGTGCTTGTACCCAAACAATTTATGGCACATGTCTGAGCCAAAAATAACATAAGAAGCTCAATTTTTAGTTAGTGCGGAAGTTCTAAAACATATTTAATCCAAAGATAAATTGTTGGAAACTTCACTCAAAAAAATTCTAATGGAATTCCATCCTCAATAATCTGTTCATGATCGGATTTTGACATTTTCCATTTCTTAATTTTTGATTTTTTCTTTGATTGAAACTTCTATCAACTTGATGTGTGCTGCACACACCAAGTGACTATATTGACAACTTATGGAATCAGGTTCATAGTCTTCAAAGTAAACAAAGTCTCCACTTTGATGAGTTTGTTTGAAAAAATAACCTTTCAGTATAATAGACCCTCTGTCATACTGAAATCCGTGATCATTATAGTCTTGTAATAATTTCATTTTTCGTTCAGTGCAACGCATCAAATAATACTTCACATTTTCATCATTATCAATAGGTGCAATTACAGCAAAAACATCTCCTGCACAATAAAATAAATTTAACAAAATTATGCATATTTAAATTTATTTCTAGATCTTTAAATCATTAGAAAGTAATTCAAATGTTACCTTCTCTAACAAGATCAGAAACTCGATCACCATCGTATGATATTGTAGTTTCCTCTGATTGCATTTCTTCAAACATTGAAACAGACATTTTTCCCTTTGTATTTAGCTCTGTATGTTTCCAATCGTTCACATACATTTTGTTTTCACAAACGTCATTGGATTTTGTGTTGTCTATGCAAACATCAAAAAAACAAGAATATTTTCTTTTATTCAATGCAAACACATTTCTGGACAATTTTGTTTGAATTGAATGCAATTTTCGAGTCCCTTTTATTGTTTCAACGTCATTTCCAATTGATATATCTACGTCTTCGATTCCAATATGCCAGAAAAACCTTTATATGGAAAATTAGAAAAATAATTTGTAAATATGATATCAAAATACAATTAAAAATAATCATTGCATGATAAATGTACAATGTTTAAAATTAGATTTCCAATATAAATTAAATTGAATGTACCTTCACACTTCTCTTGATGGGTTAATCTCATGGCTTAGAGCAGTTTTGCACCATTGAACAACTTCTTCAGCGTTCACAAGTCGGCGTGCAGAGTGGTTCATTTGATATCTTCGAAGTACTCATTCTATGCATGCTCCTGCACTGTCATGTTCTCCTTTTCCATGGCCAGTCTCAAAGAAATTCCAACAATGTTTAATGCAGGTTTTCTTATGAAGACAACACAACCAAAAAAATGATCGTGCAGATTTGAATTGACATGCGCATCCGTCTGACCATATCCAATGTTCATTGAATGTTATTCCACGATTTTTCAATGAATCATAAATTCTTCCAAAATAATGTTGTACAAAACATGTATCATGTGTACGATCGTCACTGATATAAAATTGATATTCTTTAATGATATGTCGATCTTCACTCGTGCTTTCTATATGATCGACATTTTGTTCAGCATGTCTATATAGAATATGGACGAGCATGGAGACTTGGTCAGAGTGATAGTATTCACTCTGAATTTCTTTTTGTGGAACAAATGTGTAGTTTTCTGCAAAATCAATCATTGACAAAATGGTCCCTGGTGGAAAAACTTCACGAGATTTTTTGAATTGCAAGTCTTGCCATCGAGCTCTATGGGAATGCTTGGTGTATTTGTAAATTTTTGCCTCAAACTTTCTCAAAAAGTCTATCAGAAAAATTTCTTCTTGTAATTCGATTCTTTTAACACTATCTGCACCTTGAATCGATGTACCGATATATTCATATCTCTTCCATTTCAATTTCATGTTGGACAATGATTGATAATTTATATCAATACGATATTTATTTTGAAATTTAGTCAAATTTCCACAATCATCGCATTTTTTACCACCAACACATTTCTTTTTGTAAAATAGTTCATCGCTTTCTCTTTCACATAGAATTTGAGATATGAATTCGAGGATAGTGGAAGGAGGAGGTGAATCCTTCCATAATGTTCTACCAAAATCAAGGAATGTGTCATAATATAACTCAAATTCCACATGAGAACGGCAACAACAAGTGTCGCGTACGGTGATAGGTTTTACATACCATGGCTTTTGTTGAACAAAAGCACTAAGTGAAACATGAATTTGACGATTTTCTTCTTTGAAATTATTGAATAACTCTATTTGAGTGGTTTCCAAGAGATGTTTTTCATGTTATTCGTATTGATTTCGTCCTATTCTTCTTCGCATCACATGTCTTGCAGTTGGTGAAACACGCGAATTGTTCTTCCAATATTCATATATTATTTTTTTAACATCTTCTCCAAGTCTATCTTTGTATGGTTGCCTACAAATAGCTCTCCAACAAGTGAGTTCATCATTTACATCTATTTGCAGTCGAAATTTTCGATGTTTGTGCAGAGTTTTTCGCGAGGTTCTCAGTGCTCGTGCCATAGATGTGATCAAATGATTCTCTTGAGTACTTGGTGAAACCATTGCCATCTGTATTCCTCTACGTATATTTGAAACATCTTTATCTCTAGATCTCTTAATTGAGTCTATAGCACTACTCATATTTTTTATCACCTCTTCTTTCATTTTTTAATCTTTGGTTGATTTTCGAATACCCAATAGTGTCGTTGCTTCTTTTAATTTCCTTGATGATAGGAGACCTTTCAATATTTGAGCTTGAACTGTCACTTGCTCATTTTTTAAATACTTTTCAAAAATTCTATCGACACGATATCGTATAAAAAATCAGGTTTTTTATCTCCATATGTGTGAGTGTCGACATTTTCTAACATCTCATTATCGATAGTGATTTCATCTGTACATATTCGAAAAAATAGTACATATTCAATAAATCACTAAATTAATAAATCTGTCAATAAATATTAGGAAAATTTTAAATATATCAATAGATCATAATATTTACATTTACATACCCGATTCAATTTCTGCTTGAGGTTGATTTTTTTCTTCAATATTTTGAGGAGTATCTCTGTCTGTTTACATTAAACAAAATATTTTTCAAACTAGTCCATCAAATAAAAATTAAGCTTCACATTTTACATTGGGAAAACTTTAAAAATATATTAATAGATCATAATATTTACATTTACATACCTACTTCAATTTTTGCTTGAGGTTGATTTTATTCTCCAATATTTTGAGGAGTATCTCTGTCTGTTTACATCAAACAAAATATTTTTCAAACTAGTTCATCAAATAAGAATTAAGCTTCACATTTTACATTAGGAAAATTTTAAATATATATCAATAGATCATAATATTTACATTTACATACCTGCTTCAATTTCTGCTTGAAGTTGATTTTCCTCTTCAATATTTGAGAGGGCTTCTAACTTTCTTTTGCGATATTGTCTCATCTCTTCTCTACGTGCCTCAGGGTCTCTTTTTTGATCATATTTTCTCGCACAAGTTCTTCGATTTCCCATGATAATAGGGTATGAAGTTCAAAAAATTTCCTTCAAAAAGTTAGACAATAACTCAATTACAAAAAATATCACAAAAGATTTAATTTAAAAAAAATTTAAAAAAAATTCAGTGTAATTTTTTTGTAAAAAATACGTAATCCAATCCAAAACACAATTTAAAAAACACAAAACACGTACATACCTCCAAGAAAAATCACGCCACCTCCAAGAAATGTCTTCCAAAAAAATTCTTTAAATCCAAAATTGTAAAATCAATTTGCTTCCAAGAAATGCTCTTAAACCCAATTCTTTAAACCCAAACTTTAAAGAAAAGTTTTTGAACAAAGAAGCTCAAAAGATTTATTTCAACACAAAACACGTACATACTTCCAAGAAAAATCACACCACCTCCAAAAAATGTCTTCCAAAAAAGTTCTTTAAACCCAAACTTTGAAGAAAAGTTTTTGAATCCAAACCAAGTCTTTGTAAAATGAGATGAAGTGTGAAATGTGCGAAATTTGTGAATCATTTCGCGGCAATTTATATTGACGCGAAATGTGTTTTTTGTAGGGGGCTCCATAAAAATTTCCGGCCGATGGAGAGTTACATAATAGTTCAGCCGAACTGTTCAGAAGAAGTTCAGCTGAACTATTAAGACGTTGCATTTAGCGACTCATAAACGGAAAACATAGTTCGGCCAAACTTGGACTAAAAGTTCGGCCGAACTAACGCATCACCAATTACGCAAAAGCAGACTCTGAGAACGGTTCTGCAACTTTGGACTGATTAAACTCCATGAAAAGTTGTTAATTAATTGTCAGAACCAAGACAAGCATTTTCAGAATTCAATCTACTTTCAGGAAATATAACTTTTATGGAATTTCATAAATGTTTATTAATTTTAATTATTTTTCTAATAAAATAGGTGCAAACAATTTCTGAGGGTCGTCGTGATTTAGTGAAATCAAAATTTTGTATCTCCCAAAATACATTGTAAAAAAAAATGAAAAAATTATGGGGCATTACATTGGTCCGTCGACTCTAAAGGGTAGCTTTTATATTTTTAGTTTATAACTTATATGTTAAGAAATTTCTTGCCACGCGAAACATATCCAAAATACGCAGTTTTTCGTATTGGACCACTTCAAAAAATTCTAGTAATTATGATATGCATCCATTGGCTTTGTAAATATGACGAAAACAAAGTAGACTCTGTCTAGATTGTTGTAACACATTTTTTTTTCAAAAACACAAATTTTCAATGAATACAGCATTGCGACATAACATGACTTCTTATGAATCCTTTGATTGTTAAGAAACACACACTCAAAGAAATGCTAAGTTGACATATCAAATCTACATAAAAAAATTTCAAAAAATAAGTAATAGAAAGCTAACAAAATTTGTCACAACTTTTATTTTTATCGCAAAATGAAATTCTACACAGAAAAATTGTTATAGTTTGCAGAAAGTTGAAGAACCGAAAAAAATGAAATTTTTTTCTCAAAAAAGGGAAAAAAGTGTAACCCAGCTTCACATTTTCACCCGAGAAGCCTCTGGGAAGACTGAAGTTTTATTTTTTTAGGGATACATTAGGTGTGTTTAATAATCCCTTTCTCCATTAAGGGGGAGTGTTAGAATTAATGGAGATTAGGTGTATATTGTTACGTAGTTTTGATGTTGTTTTTTATTAGACATTCAGTTCCTATCATTTAGGAATCTGTTCTACTATCCCTAACTAAATGTATCTATTTAATATTGGAGTTTAATGAGAAACCTAAGTGGGCACCTTTGCTTGTAGGAGCTCCTGGTGATCTGCACCTGTGAGCTCCTGTGTTGTTTTCCAATTCATGTCTTCCATGTGCAACTGTTGACATGGTATCAAAGTGGGAAATTCATCTCTATGTTGATTACCGAATGCACATGCTTCACAATCAATATGAAAATTTTTCAAAACAGGAAGACAATATACCATACCTTTTTTCTGCAACAGAAGGAGATCATTGAAATTGATATGCCCAAGTTGCTGATAGCACAAATTTCTAGCAGAATTATCCGATGACATCAAGGCTTGCCGTGGCATACTCTTCACATTCAATTTGTAGAGTCCTCCTATGCGGATACCTGTAGAAATGGGCTTCATCTGATCCAAAAAATATTTAATAATACAATGAGATTTAAAGAATTCTACTTTAAGATCCTGATCTATAATCTTTGACACAGAAATTAGGTTCTTCTTAATGCCAGGAACATACCACACACCGGATATATTCCTAATCTTACCATCGGGCAGAGTGACAAGGACATCTCCATGTCCCTTGATCTCATACCCTCTATTATCTCCAAGGTATACTTTTACTCCAGTGTTGGATTCTCTAAAATTTCTGAACCATTTATTTTTACTTGATATATGTGAGGGCACTCCAGAATCTATGAACCAAATATCTGATTCATCCTCCTCGGTAGCTAAAGTAGTGTCAGCCTCAGCCATAAAAAATCTAACATCTAGATTCTGATCTGCATCTGCATCCACCAAATGACCTGCATGTCTTTTCTGCTTGCACCTCTCCCAATTTTCCTTTTTCTTACGGAAAAATTTAGCAATATGGCCTATATTACCACAATAAAAGAATTTAGGAGCAGATTCATGTTTATGTGAGGTCATACCTTGTGGTGTCATTTTTTATGTGCTGCCCCTCCTCTGATTAGCCACTTCTCTCCCTTTTGGCTTAAAATTTGTTATCAATGAAAGATTTGAATCTTGAGGTTTAAGGGACAACCTCCTTTCCTCTTCCTGTAGCAAAATCCCAGTCAGCTCTTCAGAGCATGGAGGCTTTTCTCTTGCATTCAATCCAGGTATAAACATCTAATAGTCATCCGTCATGTCGTTCATGGTAATTGTCACCAGATCATCATTTGCCATGGTTTGACTGATATCAAATAGTTTATCTTTAACTTCCTTTATCCGGGATATGAATGAAGAAACAGACTCATTCTCCTCCATCTTGATTGAGAGGGTCTTCTTCCTGAGGAACAAGGTTCGACTGGTGTTCTTGATTTCATACATATCTTTGAGATTTGTCCAGATGTCATTCGTTGTCTTGCAATCTCGAATACAAGGAATGATACAATCCTTAACTGATAATTTGAGTAGCACCTTTGCCTTTATATCCCTTTTATCCTAGTCTTGAATTGTTGTATTCAATCCACCATTTGCAGCAGTTGGTTTGAATTCATCGCCAGTGACAATGCTATAATAATTTTGTCCCTCAAGCAAATTCTGAAGCTTAAATTTCCAATTTGCGTAATTGGAGCCATGCAACTTGTTGCTTTAATTTAAATACTCTTCCATCTGGGACTTCATATTGGAAAGAGAAAAAAAGAAAAGACCACTCCAGTAACTTAAAAAATAAAAAAACAACCCCAGATTCTTACAACAAATTTAATACAGTTGCGGTGAGTCGACTTATCTGGATGACTGACAGGTTGTATGTCTCCTGCTGCATGGACTTAACGAACGTGGTAGGGAGAGTGGAATGGTCCCCCTTGATGCCGAAATATACTTCAGTCACGTTCCCTCTAGTCTCACAACCCTTTTTGATTCCATTGATAACCAGTGTAGGCTTTGACCATGAAAACAATGCTTCCAGAGAGACTTAAAGAAACACAGTCGACTGGAGTTCCAGATAATTCAAAGGTTGTTGCTCCTTTGATTTCAAATTGAAAAATAGTGATATGAAAATCAATAGTTCGTGCTCAGCAGACGATGACGTAAGCGCATGAAAAAAACGGAGGCTTTAAAAAAAAACACTGAAGCTAAAAAAAAAAAACGTTACCCAGATTGATGGGCAGCAGCAACGCATGCGCAGTTTTCGCTCTCCCTCTTCGAGACTCCTCCCGACTGCAGAGAAGATGACCACAACAACAATGAGAAAGACCTTGTCATTCCCCTGCCAACCACTCACATCTCTGATTCAGATGCTCTGCACTTCCAGGTTCATCGACTTTTCTGCTGCCCCATGAATAGAAGCTCACCACGCGCAACTGATCCTCTAACAGCAGCCTCCACGCAGGCTCTGTTGTGCCACTAGAAATCAAGAAGTGCACTTCGTGCAACAATCAACACCTTGAATGTGCCGAGAGTGGCTGCTCACTCGAATTTCTTTTCACGCTGCTACAACAGGTCGTTGTAGGAAACATAAAAGATGTGGAAGTGCATAGAACATAAGAAAAGTTCTCACAGTCTCTCTGCAACCACACCATCGCCACCTTTGTACACTTTCACAACTTCCAACTCTCTCGTTGACTCTTCTTGAATTCTTCTACAGATCTTTCACTTATGGCGCAGAGAAAAGGAGAAAAAAAAACTCACACAGCAATAACTAATCACTCACAGATCTCACTGACCTTACTGATCCCTGATACCATGTCAACAGTTGCACATGGAAGACATGAATTGGAAAACAACACAAGAGCTCACAGGTGCAAATCACCAGGAGCTCCTACAAGCAAATGCACCCGCTTAGGTTTCTCATTAAACTCCAATATTAAATAGATACATTTGGTTAGGGATAGCAGAACAAATTGCTAAATGATAGGAATTGAATGTCTAATAAAAAACAAAATCAAAACTACGTAACAATATACACCAAATCTCCATTAATTCTAACATTTACTACAGCTATTTATAAAATTTGGTTTTCGTAAATAATTTTCCATAAATTAGATAGAAGAATAGTTCTCAAATCCAATTCTGTAATAATTTTTCACCAAAATTCACATAAATATTGTTGAGAGTGAGACTAATTTTTTTTATTAACCTTTCTAAATAAACAAGGATTTTTTAAGCACCATTTCATATTTTATGGTGCTTTGCACACTATACGATTTTATTATAATAATATTAAATGTTTTTTTTACTATTTTTTTTATGTTGATGTGCACTATATACAATTTCTAATAGATTTAATTCTTTTAAAATTAATTTTGATGCTTTGTATCACAATATCTTGATCCACTTGATATTGGTTTTTGTTTGTTTGCATCATACACCATGGAATGCCCCATATGTATTTAACACCAAATTTAACATTTTTTACCAACTCCACTTTTGCACCAAAACATATCACCACTTATGTATCCCCACATTATCACCACTTTTACACCACTAATTATAAAGTAAATATTTCTCAAATCCTTTACAAATAATGTTGCTACTATAAATCTAAATAGCATTTCTTCTTATAGTGAATTCCATGTACTCCCAAAAAAAAAACTTCTAGATTACATATTTCTTGAATCTAACCGTGTCTAATTAAGAGTTTGTAAAGAAATTTCTATATTTGGAAAGTAATTGTCCCTAATATTATATCCCTTTTACGAATTATCGGAACTGTAGATTAAGAGTTTATCAAAAATTCTGTATACTTCAAAAGACATAGAGCTATGAAATTATTTGCATTGTAGAATCCAAACATGAAGCCGCATCTACAAAATCAATATTAGAATAGAATTTCAGATTATAAGTATTCTGAATCAAGCTAGAGATGACCAACAAAAACACCTGTAAATAGATTTTTTTCTAGAGAAGTTAACATTTTACAGTAAAATTATTCACACAAGGATTAGAAATTTACTTAATTATATAATAAATAGTTAATTTATATATTTCATAGTTTATATATGTATATGAATGATTAAAGTTAATTAACTATAAAATTATATCAGAAAAATTACCACTCAAAAAATGTTACCACGTCTACAAGCTTTCTAAATAAATGTGTATATAATACTTTAATATGTTTGACATATATAAATAAATTATATTTACTCTTCCCGACGGTTAACTTTGAAAATGGAGTAAATATACATGTTAGGCATATCAATAGCTATGCTGATGTTGGTGAAGCATGAGCTCGAATTAATGTTATGAGAACATGGAATTTTTTTGAGCCTACGAGGTTGCTACAAAATCATGGAGCGGTCACCCTATCCCTTTAGACTTTGAAGTTTTTGACTTTCCATGTCTCATTATAACGGTTTAGAATTTGAATTTTTTAACCTTCCATGTCTCATTATAGAGATTCATTAGGTGTGACATTTTTATTATCTCTCAAAATTAAAGTATATGATGTTTTGATGTGTTATTGTTTAAGAAGTGTGTTAAATATGTTGGTCATGTGATTGGGTTGTTTATATTCCAAGTGGAGTCACAAGAAGATCCCGAACTTGAGCACATTTTGTAGAGAAATGTGTTCATGCTCCGGAATCGAGCAATCAAGCAAGTTAATGTGCAATGGAAACACTTTGGGCTCATTGAAGCTACATGGCAGATAGTTTATCAGATGAAGCCTATGTATCATTCTCTATTCGCTGGTTGAGCTAATGTTTTTGCCATATGTTTTGGTGTGATGTTTTGGTACATGTGTAAAAATGTATATAGATGTTAATCCCGCAATTAGTTGTGTTATAAAGTTCCAATAAGCGTTGTGGATGTCGTTTCGTTATACTTTTCATGTTTTTGTGTTTCTCATGTTTGTTTTATTCTCAACAAGATGATCATTGTAAATACTGCAACGAGCTAACTTATAAAGCTCTATTTGAAATATGTTTTTCTTTCACCATTCTTGTTGGTTGTAGGTATCATTGAACAGCTATGACGGTGTTCCCACAATGAGGAAGGTTCTGCAATAACCCTAGTCAACATTCCATGTAATAAAGTTAATAAATTTAAAATAAAAACGAAGGTCACAGGACATGTATTCCAAGCTAAATCTTGGAAAAAAACATAGTGACGTGGATCAGTTGTGATTAATTAATGTCTATGGAAATTTCCAAAGGAAATGGAAAATGATTTGGAAAGATAAAATGACATTTATTGGCATTTTATTCATGAAAATAATGAAAAATACGAGAAAAGAGAGGTGAAAGCTCACAAACTGCATGTAAGTAGGAAAAATGGAAAAAAATGGAAAATGAATAAAATATAGGCCTCATTAATAAAAATGCTTATGAGGATCAGCTCATACCCTTTTTGTTTAGTTCAGACCTTGGCACTCTCATTCTATTCTCTCTCTCATACTCTTAGCCACTTAGAATTTTCATGGAGCGTTGTTAGAGAAGTGTGGAATACTTGGGATTTGGTGCCAAAAGGCAAAGGAAAAGCAAGAAATTGCAAGAGGAAATTGGAATAAGTAGCTACATCGGGATTTATTGCCGGTATCGAGTTGCATGTATGATTTCCTTACGATGTTTTTCATGCATGGAGCATGCATGTGGTTTCTCGGTTATGATCTGTCATTGGCACGGAGGATTTCATGGATTGAAAATGGTTTTTCCTATCTTACCGTTTCCTAGATAGTCATAGTTTTGTGGATTTATTTCCTTTTTTTTCTAGTTGGTTCTCATGTCCCTTATGGTTGTGGGTTGAGTTACTGGTTCGTAGAAGCCCTCTAAAGGCTTGGGTTGAGTTACTAGTCCCAGAAGCCTTGGTCTGAAAAATGTCATGGAAGCCCTTGGTGGGTTGAGTTAATAGTCCTGGAAGCCCTAGTCAGATAAAATCTCTCTAAGCTTGAAAATAGTCGTGGGTTAGGCACTAGTCCTAGAAGCCTTAGTTGGAAAAACACTCTAAATCCCTGCAAAACTTGTGTAGAGACTGATATCATGATGGTTAGTGGTGTTCAACCATGAGGTGGAATTACTGCTTGAGGGTTAAGGTGGTTTTTCCTTTGGAATACCTGGTTTTGATTTGTTTGAATTTTTCCATGAGATCCCACATTCATGCTTGGAATATGGCATGGGGGTGATCAACAAAAATAAATATTTGTTTCAACCTAATCTATGGTCAGATGGTACATGGAAATCCCAAACCTCGTTTTATTTTTCTTATGTAAATAAGAGTTCCTCCCCTCTTGTATTGGATGGGTAAATTTTCTTTTTATTAGGTGATTTTATGGTTTTTATACCCCTTTTATTTATGTGGTTTATATGCTACTTATGAGTATGTTTTATGATAGAATTCATGTGTGGATCTTATATTTTTTTGATTAGAAAATGAATGAACACAGAATATATGACCTTGTAGATGATCATGCAGCTATTGTGATAAAAGATCAACACTTCTTAACCGTTTTCAAATAAGTATGAGACTCCTATGCTTAGATATTTTTTTTTTACTTGTAGATTACATATTTGTGAAATGTTTTACCAAATTGTTGTCATGGCTAGTAGCGGTCATATCAATTACTTGTGCCAATGATTGCATTAGTAAGCGTATTCTCATGTTTTATCTCATTTCTGAAAGTTTCATGAAGTTTTGGTAGTGGCCTCATACCTCGCCCTAAAAAAGTGCTTCAAAATCCATGGACGTTGGGTCAGAATTTCTTGAAAGAGACAACAGTCGCTGACATTCCTTCTTGTGGGAACTATTGGAAGGCCTTAGTCGCATGCATGGCTTATCATGGGAGTTCCTGAGGGTCCATATGCCCAAAACCTCAATTAGTCTCAAGGTTTGGTCACCTGGAATGATTGGTTTTCTCCTAAAGGTTTTGTAGGATGTGTGGAAGTTCACATTGGTATTTTGATGTTGGTTTCACTTCCTTAACTATACTTGGCAAGTTGAATCATATCAGAGTAACTCTTCGTCACATGTTTACCCCAATTGAATAGTTAGCTTGGGTAAATTTGCGAGGAGGGTGTTACAAATTTCCTCACTTTCAATTTTTGTTTTTTGTTTATTTTAATTCCTTACAAATATGTTTGTTCTCTTATACTTTCTTTCACATGGTGGTGAATCACACTAAAAGAAAAAATATCGCTGCACAAGATAATTGTAAAAAAATAATGTAATCACAAAAAATCACTAATGTCCCACCTATAAATGATTGTGTCCCTAGCTTTTAAAACACATATTAGCCTTTAAAAATTTTTGTGCCTTTCTAAGAAGGTATCAAACCCAAGTGTTAATACACCACTCGCACAATCCTCCTTTTTTTCCTTTTCACTATCCTGAAGCCATAACTCTCTCTTAGCTTCCACGAGTGTTACTTGACCGGGGGGAAGTAAGGTTGTTCCTAGAGATCAAACAATATTTTTATGATATATCAATAGGATTATCCTTATTCTCGAGTCATATCTCCAAGAAAAACATGTAGGTTTTAAGCATGTACAGAAATTATCTGCAGACAAACTCTTAAAATAAAAAATAAACAATGGCAAGAGCGTAAAACACACGTAGATTTTCCCTTGGATCGCAAAACCATGACTACCAGCTTGATTTTTCACTATATTTCTTTCAATGTTACAACACACACACACACACACACACACAGAGATATATATATATGTTGAAGCATTCATAAACATATATGTTGAAGCATTCATAAACCTCAATCCATTAACCCTAGATTAGAACATCACTATAGTTCCCTTGACTACATGTACAAAATAACATGGGCAAAAAACCATCATGCCAAAAACCACGTGCAAACCCATGCACAAAACCATAGGCAAGTTCGCTGACCATTTAGAGCTGATCATAAAAAGAATATAAAACACACCCAACAAATCAGAAAACAAGATAATAAAAAAATTATTATGGTGATGTAACTACCAGAAATTCCATTTCCATTCCCTCATAGATGTAATTGTACATCCAATCATAAAAGGCCTCCCTTTTATTTGATTTAATAAGGTAAAATAACTCGTTAGTTATATAATGGTTCTTGATAGAAATCCTTCACAAAATGAATGATAATTCCAAGCTATAAGATTTATTATGTAGGGCTATTACAACTGAAATTGTTTTTATTTTATAAATTTTAAAAAAAAATTAATAACTAGAGTTTTAGAATAATCACATTTTTTTAATGGTTATTAAATAGTGATAAGTGGGACTAAATCTAAATTATTCTTTTTATTTTATTGAGGATATGTATTAAGATTGTTGCATGATGAAAATAAAAATTGAAAGAATGATATAATTATGTACTCTTGAATTTATTTTAAATTGGTTTTATTGCTCTCAATTATGTAAGTTTGGGTCTATAAATGATTTAAATATTCTCTTTGGCAACAATTTATTTATTACCAAGCTTATTATTATTGATAAAATTGTTTAGCTTATTTATAATTGTTATTTCTCTTTCCATTTCTTTTTTGATACTAATATTGTTTTAATGACTAGTTTATATCTATCTAATTCCAGATTTATCGTGCACACAGAGGGATAAAATCTCTCGAGAAGAAAACATTTCATCAAGTTATACATGAGACAAAACTATTTTCATTATTTTTATTTTTATTATTTAAGGTGACATTAGCAAAAACAATTTTCATTATTTTTATTATTTTTTGAGGAAGTGACATACTTCCACCTCTAGGTCATACTAGGTTGTCACATACCTAATAAACCTTATGTATTTACACATGGTAAATAAATCTTAATTTAACTCTTTAATTAAGAACTAATTGAAACCGAATTCTTGATAACTATGTATTGATTATTTCCATAGATCGGTGAAAAGAGGTAAGTGAGAAGCAAAATAAAATATTTCGGGTTGTTTTGATGATGAAACAAGTATCAAGGAAGGGGTTCTGCTGAAATGGAATACTTTAAGGACTAAAATTATCGTTTCATTGGGAAAAATAAAAAATAGTTTAGGATCATGAATGCGTAGAGTGAAAAGGAATTACGCTCACTTGAACTCTGCCAGAAAGTGCGTCCTAGAGACAGAACGAGAATTGCTAACTATAACGTTGCCAACAAAAATGTTGAATCTGGAAGGAAGGGTCAACCTAAGAATAGGTGATTTTGTTGGTTTTATTTTCCTTATTGAGAGTCCAGAGATGTAATGTTGAATCTGGAAGAAAAAAAAAAGGTGGACTTCAGAAGAGGAGTTGTTGTTGTTTATGTTCTTCGAGGATTTGTTTATTCCTTTCTTGAGATCATAGAGTAGTTGGGTAAGCATATCTCATTTAGTGTATTGGTATTTCATGATAATATTTTTAGGATGATAGTTTTTGGAAAACTCACGAATTATCTTACCTTAACCTTTTCACTATAATTAAATATGCATTTATATTGGAGAATAGAATTTTTTGCATTCTCGAATGTGCTATTAGCATTTGGCTTGCCATGGATACTTTATATATATGGCTTTGCCAAATTAATAGTGAATATTGATATTTAATAATATATTACCAATTATGTAAGATTGTGTATTTTCATACTAATTGTCCTTTTACCATGATATATAGTCATGCATTGGAATTTTTATGTAAAAGATAATTAACTACGTGATTTTGTTGAAAATGCGTATGTGGTTATTTTGCTAATTTTTTTTTTAAAGAGTAATCTCTAGAAAAGATTAGTATTATGCTAATCTCTTAGAAAGATATTGATCTTAGTGAATTACCATGGTAAAAGACATAATCTATGTCACTTCTTAAAAAGATTATTATGCTAATATTTTAGAAGGATATTGTTCTTAGAGATATACCATAGTAAAAGACATAAGGAAAGTTATTATCTTAATTTTCTTAAAAATAATAACCTCTTGAAAATATTGGTATTATGTTAATATTTTTCCTTAAAATAGTATTTCATGATGATAGAATTCTAATAAGAGCATATGTGTTGCCTACATTAAAGGAAAAGCTATCTCTCTTACATGCACAAAGAGGGAGAGTCATTTGTCTTGCATGCACCAAGAATAGCCATTGTGTTATAAAGGTATGTTTTTTGCATGGATAAAAGAAATATTGAGCTATCTTAATATTTAGGAAAAATATGTGAGTACCTTTATGCTAACAAAACTATTATGTTAGTTTATGTTAGTTTTCTTTTGGAATAATATCATGTACATCCATGCAATATTTGTATTATATTTCATTAGAAAGAATATACATTTGTATGTGGGAAATGTTAACATGTTTTGTTATCCTATATTGGAAAAGATTCTTTGGCAAATAAGATGAATTACATGTACAAAAAAAAAGTAATGTTTTGGTTCCTTGAAATATATATATGGGTAATGTTGGTATGACATTTGGAGAATAAGACATGTATTCTTATGCTTTATTCCATTAGTTTTATGGAAAATAAACCATGTGTTTGCATGCCTATTATGTTATATTTCCTCAAAAAGGAAACATGTTTTTGCATGCTCTATTGTGTTAAGTATTCTTTTGGGAAATTATTTTAGAAACTTTATGCATTGTATGCATAGGAACAACATTCATCATGTTAGCTTTAGCACCAAAAGAAATAGCTGACGGGCTGGTTCTTTCGCTAAAGTTTAAGTAACACGAATGCACCTTGTGTCATTTTCCATTGAAGGAATTCCTTGACAGCGGTAGTGAATGGTCTTGTACAAATGTGAGTGTGTGTGAGAAGTGTCATAATAATGTGGGATTATTTGACATGAATTCATAATTACTTGTTCACACTAAGGTAGAGATGTTAGAAGAAATCATGGTGTGATATTGTATTCACAACTCATGTATGCACATGAATAAGTGTTAAAGGATCACTTAAAGATTGATTATTTATTGGTTAAGGCTTTATATAATCATGTTATAAAAAAAATTTGATGACATCAATGTTAGGAAATGATGGTGACTTATGAGAAGGAAATATTATGCTTAACATGGTGGCAGGTAAATCGTTATGGTTCATGCAGATGAGTGTGAGCTATAGGACGATCCAATGTACGATAATCCATTGTAGGTAAATGATTTTGGTTCATGCAGATGAGTGTGAGCTACAGGATGATTCAATATATGATGGTCCATTGTAGGTACATCCATGCCACCAAGATATGAAGATATGAAGATATGAATATTAGTGGGTAAATGATATCATATTTATTGTAATGGCTTTAAGCTAGATATTTGTATATTTATTTGTAAGATTTATAAATATGGCTAAGGGAGGGTCTCCCATATAATCCATTGAGTGGGGGCTAAACACCCTCGCGTGCATTTAATAATATAATTAAATGTTTGTTGGTTTTCACCATACGCGGTTTCTAGGGTATGTTGGAGTTCAATGATGTGATTGATTATGGTGTCAAATTGATGATGTTGATTTATTTTTTGTTGTGACGTTCATAATGTCAAGTATGTCATGACTACATGAGTAATGAAATGAATGGAAGGTTACATCATACAGTTTTATGTTAATGCTTTACAATAGAGGTTGTTAATGGTTAAATAACCTACTATTCTTAATGAGTAAGAAATATTTAAAAGTGATTTGGATAGTTACCCGTGGGTAACTTGTATAAATTTTTTTAACTCCTAGCATTTTCATGCGAAGTTGTTAATGTATGATACAAGTGGTATCAGAGCTAAAGGTTGCAGCATTGGCGCCTTTGAGATTTGTTTAGCAAAATTAAATTGAGGTATGCCACCAATGGACATCAGTTAAGGTATGATTCTATAAATCTACATATTGATTGATATATGATTCTAGAAGTCTACATACTGAATGATATATGTAGTATTCTAGTCTTGACATGAGATGTGTGATTCATGTTTATAACTACATTGAAGAATAAAATGTAATAAATGTTGTTGCAAAACAGTTTTCATAACATTGGAATCATGTTGAGAATAAAAGACAATAAAACCTTTGTTGTACTTATGAACCACCTCAGTCGTGACTAGTGAAAGCGAGAGTTGACTATTAAAATTTGGGTATATGACATATTATTCATACATTTAATGAACATAACTAAAGTTACCATACACTAATTTTAAAATATGAATGTGTATAGTGATGGTTTGTGAAACTAGTGCATGAATAAAAAAAATGGGGAAAGTCCTTGAAGAGAATGATAGAGAGTTTTAAAATTAAATTGAATGAACTCTCTCAGATGTTAAAAATACACAGTGGGTCAAGTAGTGAGACTTTACTATAATGACTAGTGTTTGAATCAGTCGTCCCATGGATGCATTAATATTATTAGTGGGATTGATTACTTAGGGTTGTATGAATAACTAATAAAACCTATATGCATGAATTGGTTTTGATTAAATATTATTACAAGTTGTGAAAAATTAGTTACTTCATGTGTCAGTCTGTTGGTAACAATATAATATTGGAATTGGAAATGTTGAACTGTTACCTGTGGGACTGTTACCCTAACCGTTATTGATTGCCTAAGATAATATGTGCTTAAGAAATGTATATTTACGGTTAGCATTGTTTCTTGTAGTAAGCATGGGTAGCTTAATGGCAACAGAAAAACCTGTGAAAGTAAAATAATGCCGTGAAAAAAAAATTGCAACGGTAATTGATAAAGTATCATGTTATAATGTGCATGATTTTGTTATTTAGGAAATAATAATAAACACTTGGTATCATGTTATAATATACATGATTATGTTATTTGGGAAATAATAATGTACAACACATGTATGTTATTCATGTTTCTTATTAATCTAGATATCATTGGACCCGTGTTAATGACAAGTATGATGTATGATGTAAATAAAGTTTTTTTTTCTTTATGTATAATGTGTGCATATTTCATTATGTAATTTAATATGGGAAACAATGCTAAAAGATAAATTTAACATGCCAGATAGTTGTAAACAATTGTGAAAGGCTAGAAGGCCTGGGTCGATGGTAGTTGCCTGCCTAGAGGGGTTGATGGCGCTTACCTATCCAGATTTCCTCTCCCTAGAGATCTATGATCTCATTGAGGGAAAAGAGTTGGCCAAGATGGTGAAGAGGGGAAAACCTAAGGCAACTCTATCAATTTTAGAGCCTGTTGGAGGAGGTCCAAAATTCATCATAAACGGGACACTATCAGAGGAATAGGAATGGTGTTTCCAAGGGGAATCCATACTGGACCTGGAATGGTCTTTTTTCAAATGACTGTCTGGATGTGAAAATGACTCGATTTGGTTGCGGAAACCAACTCCCATGGGTTGGGAGGAGAATTTTGTTTACCATTGTGGTTCTCATAGTGGAACAAGTTAAGTAATAATTCATGTGTTATATTAAATAGAATTTTCATATGATTGTGTAAATATATTATGTAGATATTAAGAGGAAAGGAGCTTAGTGCTCACAAAATGAATTACTGAATGTATAAGTTCATTTTGTTTATTACCAATTTGTTCGAATGTCTTAACAGAGGCTAGGATATGCCTATGGTGCATTGATTAACCATTGGTACAATTAGAGAGCTAGGTGCTCTGAGTACTTTTGAAGCATTATGTGGATGTATTTAGTAGGAGCTAAGACAATTTGCACGTGATGCATTCATTAGAGGGTTGGTGCTCTCTTAGTACTTGTGGAAGTACTCTAATTAAAACATCTCTTGATATTGCATGAATTTTTGATAGTTGCAAGTATTTCATTTGATTGAAACTATGTTACTAATGTGATTGAATTTGTTAGTCATACATTGCAGGCTCTTTCCATGGAGTATTGATGGGTTGTTCGACCATTCTCAGAGAGCTTATGTAAAATTTATCATTACTTCCAATAGTAATTGCTAAGTAATAGTAAGTTGGTATAGAGATTTCTCTATATTTTTATTAATTTGAATAATGGATAAGTGGTTAAATATGGAAATGGAATATTTTTTGAGCTATACATGCTTATAAATATGGATAAAAACATTATTGTCTCAATTAATGGCATTTAAGGAAACAAAAGTGTTTCTTTGTGAAGGGGAAGGACCCCCTTTGGGTTTTTTATATTATTTTATCATGAATATAATTTTAAGTTTCAGTGAGAGAAGCACACCAAGGAAACTGTTCTCTTCAATGGGGGGAGTATGTAACATCCCTAATCAACCTTATGTATTTACACATGGTAAATAAATCTTACTTAAAATTTTTAATCAAGAATCGGTTGAAACTGAATCCTTGATAATTGTGTATTGATTCTTTCCATAGATCACTGAAAGAGGTAAGAGAGGAGCAGAATAAAATATTTCAGGTTGTTCTGATGATGAAAGAAGAATTGAGGAAGGGGTTTCACTGAAACGGAATACTTTAAGGATTAAAATTCTTGTTTCATTGGGAAAAATAGAAACTAGTTTAGGATCATGAGTGTGTAGAGTGAAAAGGAATTATGCTCACCTGAACTCTGCCAAAAACTATGTCTTGGAGGAAGAACGTGGATTTCCAACGATAACATTGCCAACGAAAATGCTGAATCGAGAAGGAAGGGCCAACCTGAGAATAGGTCATTTTGTTTGTTTGCTTTTCCTTATTGAGAGTCCAGAGTGGTAATGTTGAATCTGGAAGAAAAAAAAAGGTCGACTTCAGAAGAGGAGTTGCTGTTGTTTATGTTCTTCGAGGAGTTGCTTATTCCTTTCTTGAGATCCAAGAGTGGTTTGGTAAGAATATCTCTTTTAGTGTATTGGTATTTCATGATAATAGTTTCGGGATGATGGTTCTTGGAAAACTAATGCATTCTCTTACCTTAACCTTTTCACTATAATTAAATATGCATTTATATTGGAGGATATAATTTTTTGCATTCTCTAATGTGCTATTAGCATTTGGCTTGCCATGGATACTTTATATATATGGGTTTTCCAAATTAATAGTAAATTATTGATATTTAATCATATATGACCAATGCAATATACAAAATACGCATTGAATTGAAACTATTAATTCTTTTGAATTTTAAATTCAAAAGATAAATAGAAAGTAAAACATGGTTTTACTTAATATGTAATATTGTGTACTTTTCATACCAATAGTCCTCGTGCCATGATATATGGGCATGCACAAGAATTTTTATGTAAAGGAGAATTAACCATGTGATTTTCATGAAAAAGAGTATGTGGTTATTTAGCTAAAATTTCATGAAAAGAATAATCTCTAGAAAAGATTGGTATTATGCTAATCTCTTAGAAAGATATTGATCTTAGTAAATTACCATGGTAAAACACGTAATCTATGTCACTTCTTAAAAAGATTATTATGCTAATCTTTTAGAAGGATATTTATCTTAGAGATATACCATGGTAAAAGACATAAGGAAAGTTACTATCTTAATTTTCTTAAAAAGGAATAATGTCTTGAAAAGATTGGTATTATGTTAATATTTTTCCTTAAAATAGTATTTCATGATGATAGAATTCTAAGAAGAACATATGTGTTGCCTACATTAAAGGAAAATCTATCTGTTTTGCATGCACAAAGAGGGAGATTTATCTGTCTTGCATGCACCAAGAAGAGCCATTGTATTATAGAGGTATGTTCTTTGCATGTGTTGATTATTTCATTCACCCCTTAATGTCTTAAGAAAGATTATAAGGGCAGATTGCTCGATAGTATTAAAATGGCTAATGTTTTAAAGGGTGTGAAGGAGAAATAAACTCAAAATGAGTCATATATAAAAAGGGGAAAGAAAACTTTATAATAAAGCGGGAGTATGTCAAAGGCCTTAACCAAAATAACGACAGTCTAAAAGGGACAGAGAAAAACATAAGGCGAGAGCTGCTCATGTTCGGCACGTAAAAAAGTAACGAAGAAAAGCACGAACCATTCCGGGGCGTCACACATGGTAGGGGGAAGGAAGAAGTCTCCCCCCCCCCAGAATTATGATGACGTGTCAAGACTAAAGCCAGGATTCAAGCGCTCTGCGGTGGGGAAAACAGCCATGGGTTTGAAGCCATTACGAAGATCACCTCACGTCCTTCGTGGGCCGAGTCCCAAGGTACAACTATCACCATGATCCAATGGTAAGATAAGTCCTAAGACACCCAGTACAAGACCAATACCGACGTTTAACCTGACACGCGGTATTCACGTAACCAAATTCTAGTACCCAATCACTCTATGCCACGTGTCTCAATGTCAGCGTCCTTATGATGTTAGCCCTACTTGTTTCACCTCGTCATCGTTTCCTGAGCTACTTTGGTCCTATATAACTGTGTTCCGTGATTTACTGTGGTAAAATACTCTTTGTTTATGGTTACTATATAAGCGAAAGCGAGCGCCCAACAGTTGGTCTGCCCAGTCACTGTCAATATCCCTGCGTCGTTTTCCTGAGCATTTTTCCTACTTTGCAGGTATTCCATCCCTTTTATTCGATCTAATTTCCTTTCATTTTTAAATTATTATGATGGTCATGGGTAAAGTCACAATCAAGAAATTAGAGCCTAAAACTCCCCAAGCCCATGAGTCCAGGGCTGACCCTGTACCTGAACCTTTCACAGATTTACAAGCTGACATCCAAGACCTGCAATACCCATTTTTCATTAGCAGTTTCAAGCCTGAGCTGTTCAGGAAGCATGTGGAAAATAGAGATAGGTTTTGAGTCATTTTGTCTGGTCTGTATCATCAAATTACTCCCCCCATCTACCTAGTGGTTGAATTATTTGTTGGCTACGGGATGCTTACGACGAACATCGGGGCCTGTCCCTATCTTCTCAGGGGAACAAAATATTCACCATCTCCCTCGAAATCATCAGAAAAGCCCTTTTTTATCCTACCAGTTCGAACTACGTCAGTTTTAATGAAATGACACTATCTCATCAGTTTTCTAAACTACTATGGAGGCAATAGAGCGAATTCATTGTTGGCATTAATGACTCTTAGTTCAAAACTCTACCCTCTGCAGATTCAGTGCCCTTGAGTTTATTCAAGGAATACCTTCAGCCTACCCTCATTCTTATTGCAGGGCTACTAGGTGTGGAAGGTTTTGTGTGAGTCTCAAAAGAATGTATAGCCTTTTTGTGGTCAATTTAGCAACCTGGTGTTGTCTTAGATATCCCTTCCTTTCTGGCCTCTGCCATCCTAACTCAGTTCTAGGATTTCTCAGACACGAGTCATTTTCATTTCTGTTCCATGGCCTTTTATCTTTTCCTTTTCCAGCATGCCGATAAATTTGAGAGTTTGGGCTTAGAAAAGGTCTATAAGATAAACTCTCAACCAAGACCATTTTTTGATTGGATTCCTGCAATGCATCAGTTGGAAAATGGGGTGGGCTACTCAAGTTTCCTGAATGATTTCATGCGCATAGTTTATTCTATTATCCATGATTCTCCTTCGCATAGGATTTTTCCTGAGCAAAACAAATGGTTGCAGTACAATGAAGCTGAGAGAACTGGAGACTGGTATCCTTTTGATCATTATACTGAAATCAGGTTTTATGGAGCCGAAGTCTCTCCCTACCAATTGCCAGTTTTTCCCACTCGGCGGATTTACACTTTATAATACCTCTGGCAGACCTTAAAGGCTTAACAATTTCACTTCCTCCCTATAAAATATGGGTTTATTCTCAAGCTTCCCACAACCATTTCCCCTTTCGTTGTTAACTTGAGGCACGCCCTTCACATGGTTGAAAGTCTGCTTCAAGGCATGGATTTGAGGCAAGGGAAAGCTTGGCCCTATGATCTAAAAGGCATCATTTCTAACAGAAGGAAGAAGATTAAATAAACCTCTTATAATCATGAAACAAGGCCCTTCATCGAATGGCGAGCTAATATTGAAATCTGGCCTTTGCTTTCACAGATGGAGACCGATTCATCTACGACTGGGGAAAAGGAAAACACTGCCTGAATGAGAGAAGTAGATCAGAAGCAGGCAGAGGAGGTTAGTGTGTTAGGAGAAGGTTCTCCCCCTTTTAAAAGACAGAGAATCAGGACCAGCGAAGAAGAAGCTATGGGAGACAAACAACTGCTTCAAAGTGAAACCCTTTACATGAAATCAGACGAGAGAAATGCAGGTGTCGTAGTGATACAGCATAGCACGGCCTGTTATGACTTCTCAAAAGTCTCGCAAGCGATCACAGCCAGCATCTCTCGAGGAGAGAGCGAGAGAAGGATAAGGAACATAACAATTAGAGAGAAACACACGTCTGAGCTAGAAGGATATGTCGATAAATACCATACCATGTTTTCTTCTGCAATCGACTTGGACAAAGAGAAATTGGTAATGGAAATGACTGAAGCCATCTTAAACCCCAAGGCTCGTACCACCAGTTACAGAGCCCTAGAAATAGCAATTGATATGTTGCAAGTCCCGCTAATTGGAAAATGCAATTTGTTCCAGTGTTTTGGTGATATGCTAAAAGATGAGGTAATGTGGCTCTCCTTTACTCTAAGAAAGTTGCAAACTAAGCATAACCAAGTGCTTGAAAATATCAGAAGGGAAAAGGTGATCTAGGTGGACATCAGTGGCCTCCCACCTATTCCATTTGGAACCGCAACATCAATTCTTTCAATTTTTCAGCTTCAGCACAACTTACTATTTTTAGCATGTTTTCGGGTCCTGCACATCCGGAGCCGTTTTGGAGACTTAATGATCCAGGTGGATATTGGTGGCCAACCACAGAGTCCATTTGAACCCCCACCATCATTTATTTCAGTTTTTAAGTTTCAGCACAACTTACTATTTATAGCAGTTTTTCGAGTCTCGAACTTCTAGAGTCGTTTTGAGGCCCTAAACGACGTTTTTTGGGAAAACAGAGAGAAACATGGGTCCATGGATTGACGTTTTTCATTCCAGAGTTCTACTCCTTGGACAGATCTTTCTAACGAGCTATTGAGTGCATCAAATGGAGATCGGATGCCAAAGCTACGTCCCCAGGAATTTGAACCACCAATTTACCCAAACGCGGCCCACAGTTTTGGCGCTTCATCTCCTAGGGTTAGGTTTTGGAGGTTTCGGATTTTACATTGTTTCTCAAAAATAAATACGATTTCGAGCCTCATTGTAATACACTTCAGGGGGCTGGGAGCCAACACATCGCTTCTCAGAGATAAGCACTACCAGTGCCCTAGCTCGCCACATCTCCATCATGTCTGCATTGTAACACAGTTCAAGGGGTTGGTAGCCGCCACATCTCTTCTCAGGGATACACTGCGAGTACCCTAGATCATCTATTTTTATTATGTCTGTAATGGGCCTTCGAGCCTCAATGTAACACAGTTCAGAGGCCTGCTTACGCCACATATCTTCTCAAAGATAGGCTACCAGCGCCCTAGCTTGTTTCCATTATGTTTGTAAGCTTTATTCAGTCATTCTTTTATTAATAAAATGAAGCACTATTTCTGTTGCATCTCTGTATCTATGGCTATATGTGTATGTTTTTTCTTTCCTGCATAAATCCGGATTAGTGGTATCAGAGCATTCTGCTCTTACTCTGTTTTTCTTTTCATGTCCCCAACGCAGCCAGGGTATAAGGAGTTCAACCTTGCAACCCCGACGACCCCTCATGGTGGAAGGAAAGAAATAGGAGGGAGCAGGACATCCTATCAAAATATTGCTCGAGGATGCCCTCGAGAAACAAAGGAACGCGATGATGGATAAATCTGACCAGATCCTTCAATGGATGCTCATCGACGACACATCTACATCTAGCACGTCCGCCAATAGGTTCACGACATCCTGGACAAATCTAATACCAAGTTCAGCAAAATTTTTCGCCCCATGGAGGAACTTAATGCAATGGATACCATTGCTTCCTAAGGAGGCAGGAATGATCTAGGTGGATATCGGTGGCCTCCCACCTATTCCATTTTTACCTGCAACATCAATTCTTTCAGTTTTTCAGCTTCAGCACAGCTTACTATTTTTAGCAGGTGTTCGGGTAGTACACATCCGGAGCCGTTTTGGGGACTTAATGATCCAGGTGGATATTGGCGGAAACCCACCGAGTCCATTTGAACCCCCACTATCAGTTATTTCAGTTTCTAATTTTTAGCACAGCTTACTATTTATACCAGTTTTTCGGGTCCTGAACTTCCGGAGCCGTTTTGAGGCCCTAAACGACGTTTTTTGGGAAAACGGAGAGCAACATCGGTCCATGGATTGAATTTTCTCATTCAAAATTTGTACTCCTCAGAAAAATATTTCTAAAAAGCTATTTAGTGCGTCAAACAGAGATCAGATGCCAAATTTACGTCCCCGGGAAATTGAACCACCAATTTACCCAAACACAGCCCACAGTTTGGCGCTTCATCTCCTAGGGTTAGGTTTTGGACATTTCAGATTTTACATTGTTTCTCAAAAACAAATAGGTCTTGGAGCCTCATTGTAATATATTTAAGGGGGCTGGGAGCCAACACATCTCTTCTCAGACATAAGCGCTACTAGTGCCCTAGCTCGCCACATCTCCATCATGTCTGAATTGTAACACAGTTCAAGGGGCTGGTAGCCGCCACATCTCTTCTCAGGGATATGCTGCTAGTACCCTAGCTCATCTATTTCCATTATGTCTATAGTAGGCCTTCAAGCCTCAATGTAACACAGTTCATAGGCCTGCGTATGCCACATATCTTCTTAGAGATACGCTACCAGTGCCCTAGCTTGTTTCCATTATGTTTGTGAGCTTTATTTAGTAATTATTTTATTAATAAAATGAAGCACTATTTCAACTGAATCTCTGTATCTATGGCTATATGTGTATTCTGTTGCGTTCCTGCATAAATCTGGATCAGTGGTATCAGAGTGGTCGACTCTTACTCTGTTTTTCTTTTCATGTCCCCAACGCAGCCAGGGTATAAGGAGTTCAACCTCGCAACCCCGACAAGCCCCCATGGCGGAAGGAAAGAAAGACGAGGGAGCAAGAGATCCTATCAAAATATTTCTCGAGGATGCCCTCAAGAAACAACGGAATGTGATCATGGATAAATCTGACCAGATCCTTCAATGGCTACTCATCGACGACACATCTACATCCAGCATGTCCGCCAACAGGTCCGCGACATCTTAGACAAATCTAATACCAAGTTCAGCAAAATTTCCCCCCCCATGGAGGAACTTAACACAATGGAGACCATTTATTCCTAAGAATGGAAGAATGATCCAGGTGGATATGGGTGGCCTCCCACCTATTCCATTTGGACCCGCAGCGTCAATTCTTTCAGTTTTTCAGCTTCAGCACAACCTACTATTTTTAGCAGGTTTTCGGGTCCTGCACATCTGGAACCGTTTTGGGGACTTAATGATCCAAGTGGATATTGTTGGCCACCCACCAAGTCCATTTGAACCCTCACCATCAGTTATTTCAGTCTGTAAGTTTCAGCACAACTTACTATTTATAGCAGTTTTTCGGGTCCTGAACTTCCAGAGCCATTTTGAGGCCCTAAGCAACGTTTTTTGGGAAAATGGAGAGAAACATGGGTGAACGGATCGATGTTTCTAATTCAAAAGTTGTAATCCTCGGACAGATATTTCTAACAAGCTATTGAGCGCGTGAAACGAAGATCGGGTGCCAAAGCTACGTCCCCCGGAAGTTGAACCACCAATTTACCCAAACGCGGCCCATAGTTTTGGCGCTTCATCTCCTAGGGTTAGGTTTTGGACGTTTTGGATTTTACATTGTTTCTCAACAATAAATAGGCTTTCGAGCCTTATTGTAATACAGTTCAGGGGGCTGGGAGCTAACACATCTCTTCTCAGAGATAAGCACTACCAGTGCCCTCGCTCGCCACATCTCCATCATGTCTGCATTGTAACACAGTTCAAGGGGGTGGTAGCCGCCACATCTCTTCTCAGGGACACACTGCCAGTACCCTAGCTCATCTATTTCCATGATGTTTGTAATAGGCCTTCGAGCCTCAATGTAACACAGTTTAGAGGTCTGTAGCTATCACATCTCTTCTCAAAGATTCACTACCAACGCCCAAGCTATATTATTTCCATTATGCCTGTAAGCATATTTATGTTATTTCATATTAATGAAATGAAGCATTAATTCCACTACATCTATATGTTCATGGTTATTTCTGTGTTCGGTTGCGTTCCTGCATAAAATATGAATCAAAAGGTCAACTCCTGTGCACTCTCAAATGACCTACATAGTCTGCAAGAGGTAATAAAAGGGAAAGAAAAGGGAAAAGAAGACCCCTAAAGTCATCTCATCGCTAAATTCCAAAGGCAGGTTGCAGCCCTGAAATACAAAGTGAATATACCTGACGCTCATCATGTAGAAACTGCTAATTTAGTCTAAGAAGAGAAAGATAAGGCAAGCCTGGCTGATTCACTGGCAAAGGAGAGGGAGGAAAAAGCTAAGATTTCAGAGGAGATGGATTCTCTACAAGGAAGGATGAATGAATTGTAGATAAGGTGGGATACTCATGTGTGCGCTCCGCTAGCTCCGAAAGGGACTAGCTCGCTCTCAGAGTAGCTGACCACTACACCGGCCTTGCTTCAAGCGGTGGAAAAACAGGTGTTAACGACACACCAGAGGATCAGCGAGATCGAAACCCTCCTAACAGAAAATTCCAAAAGGGTTGCTACTATGCAGAAAGAGATAGAGGAGAGGAAACATGATAAAGCACAACAAGAGAAAACTATCCACAAGCTCACTAAACAAATAAAAGGAAATATCACCCTACTAGATGCTAGACGTTTGATTTGGACTGAAATTATCATGGAGGTAAAGAAGTGCTAGACATTTTTGAATATCATTGAGGAAATGAGGGCCACTATATGCCTTTTCAAAAGAATGCTTCATGAAGGAGGTACTGATGCCTCCAACAGGGCCCAAAGCGCAAAGATGTATATTTCCTTTTTAAAAGAGCTAAGTGCAGAATAGGTGGTCAAGCAGGGTATCAGAATAAAATTCAAGGAAACTGCGGAGTCTCAAAAGTTGATAGATAAAGAGTCCACATGTAACATGGCTTTGAACGTTTTGGAAAAGGTGGCTACTAGTTTGGAACAGTTCAAGGCAGATTGGACAGAGATAACACTTACAGGAGTCCCCTCATGTTGGGAGCCTTCCAACGCATTCCTACAGCCGCTACTAGCATACGAGTGCTGACTAAAGGAAGTAATGAGCCAGACCGATATACCTTCTAAAACATCTGCTCGACTCAAAGATGAAACTATAGTTTCAGTCCTCGGCAAACAGTTTTCGCTTTTTCATTATGTGAAATCAAAAATCCCTACTCATGCAAGCTACGAAGAGCTTATCGAGGTTTACATTAAAGCAAAATTTTTCACCGCAATGCCTGAACCTGCAGTTGACACCTGGCAGAGGTGTACAAGTTATGCTATTCAATGAGCCAGCTCTTCTACAAACGTTGCACTGCCTGCTTCAGCCACTTCCTCGACTCTTTCCCACCATTGAATATGTTAACTCATGATTCGGCCCGTGTGGCCTTTAGTTTTTATTTTTACTTTTACTTTCAAGTTCTAAGTGAGGTTCACATTTCACTCTTGCAATTTACTTTCTGTTAGAACATTTGTGATAATTTTTACAAATGGCCATGAGCCTGAATTGTAAATGATGGGAAATGTTTTATTCTCATCATGAATTTTGATATTTCGATCAGGACTTAAAACTACCTACTAGCATGCGGAAAAGATATTTTCCCAAAATATATTCCCGCGTGTGTTCATTGAAAACTCTATAGAAGAAGTAAGTAGGGACTGATATGAGGTTCCAGATTTTCAAAAGAACTCACTAAGAAAGAACTTTGTATGTATGTTTGTTGGAATTTTGATATTAATGTTGAAGATCCCATTTGGATTTAGTGATAAGGAGTGTTGCTAATATTGGGGATTTTGATATGAGCGCTTCATAGTTTGTAGCTCTCCCGTATGTTTTATATTGTAAATTTTCATCTCATCCATTTCCATATTTCTTATATCTGTGTTCCGGAATGTGAGTGCTCATTTGTTTAAACGTGAATTTATCCTTGTTGATACTCATGTTTATTCATGTCTAGTGCTTTAAATATGGCTCAGGCAAGATATTTTGTTTCACCTCTTACTTCTACCATGTTCTTCTGATATTTGTAGCAATGGAGTTTTGTCTTTAAAATTTTTCTCACGTATGGATTATTATTACTGCATAGGCCTAATATATGCAAACACTGTTGGAAATGTTGTCATTGATGGCAAAGGAGATGGAAAATGAGACAACATAGATGCATAGGAGATGGAAAAATAAGACTTTTGAAAGGCAAAGAGAGAAAAAGAGGTAGCAAGATGTAGAGAGGGTCGAGCAGCAGCAAAAGAAGCAAGGCAGTAAAATAAGAGGATGCAATGACAGAGAATACAGAGGTAGAGCCATGAGATTAAATAGTCGAGTAGTAGAGAAAGGATGTAGAGATTACAGTGAAACATAGAGAGAGAATACAGAGGCAGAGACAAAGAATAACAGAGGCAGAGAGAGAGAATAACAGAGATAGAGAATAATAGAGGTGGAATAAGTAAGGGCAGAACCGAAAAGAAAAATAACAGCAGGGTTATGTGTATATGGGTTAAAGCAAAATCAGTACATTTAAAGGAAGAATGGAGGTTTATTAAAAAATTGAAGCGGAATTATAAAATACCGGAACCCTGAGTCAAGAACGGAACCATGAGGAATAGTGAAGGCAGTTTCGGAGAAAGAAACAACATGTATCACGCTGTCCCTGAGTGGTAAGCTAAATTCACCTTTTTTAATGTGATCTATGTCGCTGATGGCCATGTGTCCTAAATTGGTTTTCGAATACAACTTTTTTCGCATAATTTTGGAGAATTATGTGGCGAGCATATAATTTGTGCGATATTCTGCGTCGTCCATTGGATAGGGGTCCAAAGCTCAGTTGGTGCGCGAGAGAAGATTGACCATCCGATCAAAGAAAAATTTATGGGGAAGAGAACCAAGGTTGTGGGACCTACATTCATAACTGAGGGGCCAAGTATTATATGAAGTCCTGTGTATTATGTTTATTATGAAAGTTAATAAACAGGCGGAAGGTAAATAACAAAGCATTGTGGGCACGGAGGTTATTTTAATTCACGGTTGTAGTATAAATTCTAAAAGGCCTTTCATATGCATCGGGGGTTATATAAACTGTATTGTGAGTGCAAAGGGATACTCTGGGCCCAAGTATAGTTACATGAAGTTTTGAGTTTAATATATGGCCTAAAGGTAAGTTACATGCCCGTGAATGCAATACATTATGAAGTGTTGGGTTAATGTTATAAGCCATGGTTGAAGGGTTATAAACGATTGCATGTTTAAGTAAAGGCATCAAATCTATTGTTACAATGTTAAGTGATAAGGTCGGGAATATGCAAGTGTTTATTATATCAGGTTCAAACCTTAGAGAGCGGGCTAAGAAGGTTGTGCCTCGGGTTAATACAGTTGACATAATAAACAAAGGAAGGGGTTCAATATAATATGAGTGTTGTATTAAATAGGGACCCATATTATAATACAAGGCATATAGAACATTGTATATGTGGATATAAGTGGTGGTGGACCCAGTTGAAGTATCACATTAATGGTTAGTGATTAACCATTGGAGAAAATGTTGAATGGTTGAATTGTTTATATATATTAATTGTGGACCCTGACTATGTTTTGGATTAACGAAGAGGTAACCCAAACATTAGAAATGCATTATATCATTATAAACGAGGTGAGTTAAAATAACTCTGGAGTCTGAAAGGTTATATTACTACATATATTAGTGTTGGATTTAAGTCCGAGTCAAAAAATTAATATAATGTTGACAAAGGATATTATATGTGTAGTGTGGGACCCCCCCTCCATAAAATTCAGAGAATCTTAACCCAAGTTGAAGGATACATAAATGTTGATGTGGAAAATTATATATATATATATGTGTGTGTGTGTGTGTGTGTGTGTGTGTGTGTGTGTGTGTAGTGCTTTATATATAACGGACCAAGGTTACAATATGAAGCTTATGTATTATTGTGCGCAATATTAAAAGAACAAAAGGTTCTATACGGTGGGACCCGAGTCACGAATAGCATCGGAGAAAAGCATGGTAGCGGAATGTGTTGATGAAAGTTCCGATTGAGGTAGGAGACACGATTCACTTATAAACGGTGAGTCTTATATTTTTTTGAGTTCTAACTTAAAGCGCATTAGAGCAATTCATCACATTGGAGGTGAAAGAATAACATACAACTGAAAGTTCCGATTGCGATTGAGAGATTGGATGATAGCCATCAGATTTGTTGAAGGATGGACGGATGATATGAGCTGTTTGACTACATGGTAGGGCCTTTGTCAATCGCATCGGAAAACTCCAATCACATCAGCGCCGTGAAGTGCAGTGAATAGTGAACCATCACATCGCAACAAGCCAACATAGTGGAACATGTTAATAAAGTTTGCGATTGCGATCAATTGAAATTGGAAAACTCTAAAGAATGCTCATCGCAACAGAACATAAGAAAATTTCGGATGGTGGGCTCGAAAGGGAATTTTATGTATTAAAGGGTCTTTTAGTATGGTTTCGAGAGTTGATTTGTGTTACATAAAAAGGGCAGTTTATATGTTAAAATGCTTTATTATTATGCCGCGAGTTGAATTACGCTATATAAAAAGTGCAGTTACATATATACAACAGTTACATGACAGGAGTGAACAGGAGAGCAAGCAGAGCCGAAAAAGATAGACACAGTCACAGAAAAGACAAAAATACGGTGATCCAAAACTGAATGGGTTGATTTGTAATCGATATCGTAACTGAATGTAAACATTTTTGATTGGTTTATATTGTTTTTTATGCACTGGAAAGTCTATGTAGGAAATAAAACTCCACTGTAAAACTGAAAGTTGTATAAATTGTTAATATTTTCTGAATGAGCTAGATAAAGAAGTGAGGAGGCAGAAGGTAAAGAGTCAGGGTTATTCACTTTGAGTTCTCTGTGGAATACGAACTGTTATGAGGCAAACTGTATAAATAATATCACATTGATATGAAGAAAGAGGTTAGAGAAGGTAGATGTGGAGCGATAAAAAGGTGTCTTTATAACTCCTAATTACCTCACATTAATTGTCAACCCAGGGACGACTTTTTGTTTCAAGAGTGTACTCAGTCTGAGGCGGCTATTTACTCAAGAGTAATGTTTGTGAAGATGTAGTATAGAAATACAAATGCAGAAATAATAAATGCTTGAAAAGAAATCTGCTTGAAAAGAAATCTAATTACAAATGACAAAAATGTAAAGACTACACTACAGCAACCTTGCTAGACATCGATTAGGGATGCAATAGTAATAACTCTTTCCCCTAGAAATCGATGTGAGATGACCAAATCTGGGGACCTGGAATGATTAGCTCTGCCCTCTACAGTTTAGAGATCTCAAAGCAAGTGAAAACAACTCAAAGGAAATGAAATCTAAAACGCAAACCGGAAAGGAACAACAATCTAAAAGCAATGAACAGGAATTGAATAGCAGCGTAAAATAAACAGTGAATTCAATTCATAACCAAGCAAACTAGATTTCTACTCTTTAATCCTGTCGACAGCCACGCAACAATCAACTATCGTAATTCATAAACAAAAGGAACAACTGGAATTAGATACAGAAAAACAACATTTTATAACAATTGAATCATGAATCATGCTTCTTGTAAAGAATGGAATAACAATGACTCTGTATTTGATCCAATTAGCAATAACTCAATTCTTTAATTGTAATAAACGAACTTCACACAACAGAAATAAAATAATAGAAATACAAACAGCAGATCGCTCCACCAGGGCCGGGCCCTCAACCACCGGTGAAGCGTTGCTGTGCTTTACTCCAGCGCTTGAGAAATGGAACAACAGTGAACTCTTTTATTAATCAGGCATTAATAATGTTTACAAACATCTCAAACTCTCTTAACAAGAGCCGATGCACAATTCTGCAAATTACAATAAGAAAAGTCTCTCCATCCCCCTACACAATAAATGCTTTTCCTTTTATAATCAGAAGGTGGAGAAATTAAATAGCAAATAGGATCTCTAATAATAATATTGAATTTCTTCCAACCAATTGATCAACAATAAAATATATTTACATCCCTCTTTCAACAATAGCAAGTCGAATTTGGCTTTGTAGCTGAGATTTGGAGGACGGCCGCAACCATAGATCTGAGAAAATCGTGCTCAAAAAACTCTGCGAATCTCTCAACACATGCTGAATTTGGGCAAACCATTCTTTCATAAAGTTAATTGGGTCCGTTCTGGACAAAACCCATGTTCCGGATTTTCCAGATTCGTCTTCATTTGCTCAGAATCTCAACCGCAAAACTGTCACTCCTTATTCCAGCGCATTTCTGAGTTGGCACTTTTAATGATCAAATCTTCAATCTGGAAATTATCTTGGAGGCAAAAAATGGTGAATAATGTTATAACCAACTTATTAAAACCATCATTGATAAAATAATTCATAATCATCAATTTATTAGAAATAAAGGAAGATAAATAATATTCATCCATAAGAGCATAAATCATTTATAAAATGGATTTAAATAATAAATTATAATAAATGACGTGATGAAGAATGGTAGAAATGGGTGGAATAAGTGTTCAAAAGTGATAATAATAATGGCATATTAATGACCCAACATACCCCCACACTCAATATGTTGCATGTCCTCATGCAACGAAAACCTGAATATATTGCATGTCTTCATGCAACCCAAAGACAAAAACCCATGTGTTAACCAAGCAATAAAAAATATGTTCATCTTAGCTCATGAAATGGATAGAACAAATGAATTCTTCCTTAATTAATGAATATTAACTTTTAGTAATCTTGATGAAGGCATAACAATTTTTATATTGACATTCAACTATATGTATGAAGTTGCAGCAAAATATGATATAAGTAACAACAAACTTCATTAACTATTTTCTCAAAAACTACAAACCAGCTTTTGTTGAAATTTGGCAAGTAAATTTATAATATATGAATGTCTTTATGATCCAAAAATCAGATCGTTTTGATGCACGGATCATGAGATATAAACAAAATGGCTGTAGGTGAGAGTGCATGATTTCCGAAATTTTATGAACCAATTTATCTTGAAATTATCTGGGTTTTTATTAATGATACGTCTGTGTTTTCCAGAAATCACAAGAATTGAGTTCATGGTTTTTTAAAAATATTATGGAAATCAATTTCTGCATTGTGTAAAAATGAAATCGTATGCCTTAAATGAGAAAGAAAATTGAAAACATCCATCATGCGTAGCAATTCCTCCCTCTCTCTGAAAAATTAGCATGCCCTCATGCGATGCTAGAAAACAAATAGAGGTGGTTGCTACCAGCTGTTGAATTCTATGCTTGGTGTAAAACAACATGGAATAAGGGAGGTGGTGAGAGTGAATAAGAATAGCAATGGATGATAAAGAAGATGAATAACATGGTCATAAGAAAGAAATGAATGAAAGGAACACTCCCCCATACTCGAAAATGATATGCCGCTGAAAAAGGGAAAGTGGTAAAGATGTGGAATGAAGGATGATAAATAATGCTCAAAATGGATTTTCATGAAATTCTCCTAAATTCGTAATAAATCAGAAAATTATGCTATTTTACCTCAAGTTTTACCTCCAAAAAATGTGGAATGACATATATGGACTGGCAGTTGTTGAAGCTGATGTAGGCAGAGTTGGTGCTGAAAGTGATACAAAAGGTGGAATCCAGGTAAGCACATCATGTCTGAAGAATTGTTCACGTTCGCGAGCCTCTTCTGTTAAGTGCAATAGTGTGGTCAGCTGTGGATAGAATTCTGCCCATACTTGTTGTTTTCCTGCAAACAAAGCACTATTTGGCATACAATGTTCTTGAATCCATAGTGTAAGCAATAGATAAGATGCATGCAAAAATTTCAATCAGAAAAACTTATGTATACATGCAATACTAATATTTTGGCAAATCAACAAGTGATGGCAGAGTGTAGTAATCATATCGCATGCGATCCCATAATGCATACATTCCCCCTCCAATTGGAAAAGGAATTCCATGACCATAAAGCGTATGAGAGGTGTTGTGCTGAGAGAAAGGAAAGGGAATGAACAATATTGCAGTAAATAAAGCAAAGTACACATATCAATGATAGGACAGCGAGAGTTATGGTTATAATGAGAGCAGAGTGTGTAAAGATAGCTATGAATAAAAGATAGGATGCTTTGGTTTGATGATAGTTTATGCAAAACGAAAAAGGACAACAATATGCTAAAAAGATGCTTAACTGACAGCATTCTAGCTGAAAATGATGTGATTGATCTGAAAACAATTTCTCATGCATAAAGGTTCAAAACAGGGAAAAAGTTAAGGAAATAACTTCTCTGATAAAAAGAAAAAATAAGAAAAGGGTATTATAATAATAATTAACGATAAGATATAACTTCAATACCATAAGCAGAGCCGCTGCTGCCAGTAGGTGTCCATAGCCTCGGCAGGGTTGCTTTTTAACCCATATGAGCCAGGATCCTCAATTTATAAATGGAGAGTTACAGTGCTGTTCTACAGAAGAGATCAGTGTGCTGGCGTGGTAACCAGATAACCACACTGCCATTCACTGGGATGTAGCAAAAGTGATCAGGCCGGCTCGTGATGAGACCTCCTGCTCCAAGGATAATTGGGCTATCCAATGGATCATAACCCTGGTGTGGTGACCATAATGGGAATGTCACTTTGTTACAGCCTTATGAACATGGTAGGCTGGCTCGTACTGAGACCCCCTATCCTCCATCTACGAACAAAATTTTGTTATTATTACACATTTTTATGATAAAAAGAGGGAGGCTCAGTACTCCTTAAGAGCAGGGATGGTGGAAGAAGTTGAACATGTCAATAGAAAAAAATATACCCATAATCTCATTTATTACAGACAGAGAAGATTATAACCAGGAAGGGTGGAACCAGCATGGTATTAAGATGATCAATCAATATCATGTTCAATAGAAAACAATGCAGTAAAGTAGTATATAAATAATTGTGTCCCTTTTGAAAATAATCTATCATCAAGGAGCTGTCCTGTTAAAGATCATAATGTGAATGATATTAACTCGCTTCAATAGAATCCATAATTCTTGTCCTCGTAAAAATAGTGTACTTCATGCCATAAAGGGGAATCAGTAAAATGTGGTTGAGATGAACTAGGAATAGTCCCACAAGAGGAAGGAAGGGTTGCTCTCGAAAATAATCCCAAAGGGTTGCTCTTTTGAAGGAACAGCAAAAATGCACAAGCATGAAATGCGAGCACGCAAAGAATGAATTAGCTGTTCACTGTATTGATGCTGAAGATGGGTCACAGTTTGAATGAAGCAACACCTGAAACACAAAATATAAAAAATATCAGAAAATAAACAACGTTTTATTTAAAAACAATATGTAAATAACTAAATTAAGTTACAACAGCTATGATGTTATGTCAAAAAAATGATCTCTTTGAAAAATGTTTTGGCAGCAGTGATAAGACATGAATCTTCAAATTGAAATCAATTCTTCATTTGTTCTATTATGAATCCGTTGGGTAATGAGTTGGATGAAATTCCTTTGTTTTATTAAAAAAAATTTCAAGAATCACTCGTCCATAAATTGACCTTCTTTATTTTCCCAAGACCTGCAAAAAACGAGTGTCTACCTGCAAGAAAACATTAAATCATGGAGAAAGAGAGGTGCGCGGGCTCCCCTAATCCAAGAATTATGCAAAAAACTAACAATTAGTTACTCTGTAAAACAAATCCACGGAGAAAATAACAAAGTAAAATTTATTTGTTACCTGCGGGAGAGCAATGGCCAATCATGCTAACCTGCAGTGTTTTAGTCACAACTTCTTTGTTTTTCGTCCAACTTGAGTGATTCCAAAGCCAAATGAGAGCTAATTCAAAGTTTAATCTCCAATAGCAACAGGTTTTAAAAATTCAATGATATGATATGTCAATTTTACTTAAAACAACCTGCATAACAGAGTCATTTTCGCTTACCCCACTTAGAACAACAGTGAATGTTTTAAGCATAGATTCTTCGTTTGATGTCAGATTCGAATGATTCAAATTGGAAATGAAATTAGATTCATTTATTTATCTCCAATAGAAACAGGTTTTGAAGAAAAGAAGAATTGATAGGTGAAATACTGTAAGGAACATCCAGAAAAACATAGTTTTAAGGGTGCTGATTTACGATAGACAGTCAGTATTTTGATCATAACTTCCCCATACGATATTGAAAATGAGTGATTTTAATTGCATTGGAAACTAGATTCATAAGGGAATCTACCATAGAAACAGGTTTTAAAAATTCATTCATTTAGGCCTCCAAAAACTGACTGTCCCAACTATGTTCTTGAGCTGCCCGCTAGACATCCGGTCAATGTTTTGGTTATAACTTTTTCGTTTCAAATCCAAATTGATTGATTCAAATTGGGTTAGAAAGTAGACATCAAGGGATAGCTAGGGTAGAAACATGTTTTAAAAATATGGTCATTTAGGCCTCCAAAAACTGACTGTCCCAACTCTGTTCCTGAGCTGCCCGCTAGACATCCGGTCAATGTTTTGGTTCTAACTTTTTCGTTTCAAATCCAAATTGACTGATTAAAATTGGGTTAGAAAGTAGACATCAAGGGCTATCTAGGATAGAAACAGGTTTTAAAAATATTCATTTTTGGTCCCTCAAAACATGACTGGCCCGACTGTTTTTCCAGAAAGTTCATCAAGCCCGCAAGCCAAAAAAATGATATTCAAGCATTTTTTCAAATTGGTGATAAAAAATGAATATGAGTGTTTGTAGAGCTATTATTTCCATTATAAGTCATCTACATACACAAATGAATTAAAAAATTATCACCAATATTGATTTGCATAGCATGTTGCAACAAAAAAACAACTAGTTTTACATAAAAAACAAAATGCATTTATTTATTCCCTTATTTATTTTATGTTTTATACTAACCTATTTTGATTTGAAAAATGAATATGACTACGTATATGAGTACTTTTAGTCGAGCCATTTTCGAAATAAGGCTTCATGTATACACATACCCAAATTTGAAAAATGCATATTAATGAAAATTAGGGTATGAGAAGCCAACTTCCCTTGAAAAAATGGTATCAAAAAATGTTGAAGCATAGAGTGATGATGCAAACACGTGATGGAGTGAAACCAATCTTCAATATATCCGTTACTTTCTTGATTTCCCATCATACCATGAAGTTCTTGAGCTTTTAAAATGGTTTGTTGGTGCAACCTAGAAGAAACTTCATTTGCTTCCATAGCTTCTACAATTTTTGAATTTGAAACATTCTGAATCTCATTGTAAGTTTTATCTAATGGCGCATGTGAGATAGAATGGGTGGGAAGGGTGGGTAAATTTGGTAGTTCAACATTGTAATCATGTTGTACTGGTTTATTGTGGTGAGAGTGTGGGGGTATGTTGGGCAGGAAATTGTGTATGGAATGGAGCATTGTGATGATGTGTTTGGTTGGGTTGAGTGGATAAATTTGATATGCAAGCAGGATGTTGTGAAAGAGCTGGTGGAGAATATGGAGAATGTGCTTGTGCTACAAGATGAGGGAGAGTAGTCATCCAATCATAAGGTGAACCATGCCAAACTTGTAGATAAGATTGGTGGTTATATTGAAATTGACATGGCTGCCCTAGAACATGAGTATTCCATAATGGATTATGCAAGTAAGAGAATGGAGAAGAAGTGTTTTGAACCATACCTGTTGACCTTGTTGTAGCTTTCTTATCTCTTTGATATGCTACTTCCATCCTAGATAAGGAAGAGTGAGTATCTATGGGCTGCTCCTTTCGGTCATGAGGGAAAAACACTTCATCAAATTCTTCATTTTTATGAACCTGCAAAACGTCCATTTTTGAGCTTAGAGAGCTAATAAAATCAACTTTAAAATTTTCAAATAAATCATTGATTTCAGCTCTTATGTCTCCTATTCTTGTAGCAGATTTGGAAAAGAAAGAACAAACATCTCTAGAATTCTTACCAGCCTTGGAGATTCCTCTTGAATACCTTATGCACAACTCACAAACATCATCATATGATAACCGAAAAACATCACCTTTTCCTATCAGATTTAAGAGTTCTAAAAATTCATCTTTGATTCCTTTAAGAAGGAGTGTTTTTAAGATCTCTTTTTCCAAATGCTTATGCTTTGATTTTTGAAGGTTATAATGAAATCGATTTACATAGTCCTCCAAACTTTCATCTTTCCCTTGTATCATACCGAAAATATCTTCATTGGATTTGCAATAGTCTTGGTACTTCTTCAAGAATATGTTCTTCATGTCCTCCCATGATTGGATGCAATTCCCACCTAGGCTCATGAACCATCGGAGAGCTGCTTCTTTTAGAGTAAGAGGAAACACTTTCAATATTTGATCATTAGTACAATAATCATATCCTCTACAAAGTATTTCGAACTCAAATAAGAATGTATCTGGATCTTCATTTGCTAAACCATGAAAATTTGGTAAAGATGGGGGAATTATGTGCATTTGTGTCACTCCTCCTAGATCTTTGATAGGGAATTCAAAAGTAGAAACGTGAGCCATTTCTTACCATAATATAAGATGTTCTTCATGTGTTTCTTCGAGGCTCCTTCTTCAAATGTTCCTGTCAATCGGTTAGTGAAATGGGTGGTGCTTACATCACCACTTGAATGAAATCATGTGATTTATTTTTCAAAATTTCTATTTTTTCCCTAGTCACTCACACAAAAATTCAAACATCTATTTCTACCCAACAAAGCAACAACAAATCTGTTAGGAAAGCGGACAGTGGAGCAGGGCTTTTACATGCTCCGCACGTAGGTTCTTACCTTCCATTTTTAAGATCCAACTCTTTCCTAGCAGGCACTCATCAGATTCACACTACTCTTTAGAAATGGCTACACTCTCCCCGGCAACGGCGCCAAAATGTGGAGCGATAAAAAGGTGTCTTTTTAACTCCTAATTACCTTCACATTAATTATCAACCTAGGGACGACTTTTTGTTTCAAGAGTGTACTCAGTCTGAGGCGGCTATTTACTCAAGAGTAATGTTTGTGAAGATGTAGTATAGAAATACAAATGCAGAAATAATAAATGCTTGAAAAGAAATCTGCTTGAAAAGAAATCTATTTACAAATGACAGAAATGTAAAGACTACACTACAACAACCTTGCTAGACATTGATTAGGGATGCAGTAGTAATAACTCTTTCCCCTAGAAATCGATGTGAGATGACCAAATCTGGGGACCTGGAATGATTAGCTCTGCCCTCTACAGTTTAGAGATCTCAAAGCAAGTGAAAACAACTCAAAGGAAATGAAATCTAAAACGCAAACTGGAAAGGAACAACAATCTAAAATCAATGAACAGGAATTGAATAACAGCGTAAAATAAACAGTGAATTCAATTCATAACCAACCAAACTAGATTTCTACTCTTTAATCCTGTCGACAGCCATGCAACAATCAACTATCGTAATTCATAAACAAAAGGAATAACAAGTGGAATCAGATACAGAAAAACAACATTTTATAACAATTGAATCATGAATCATGCTTCTTGTAAAGAATGGAATAACAATGACTCTGTATTTGATCCAATTAGCAACAACTCAATAAATAAACAAACTTCACACAACAGAAATAAACCAATAGAAATACAAACAGCAGATCGCTCCACCAGGGCCGGGCCCTCAACCACCGGTGAAGCGTTGATGTGCTTTACTCCAGCGCTTGAGAAATGGAACAACAGTGAACTCTTTTATTAATCAGGCATTAATAATGTTTACAAACATCTCACACTCTCTTAACAAGAGCCGATGCACAATTCTGCAAATTACAATAAGAAAAGTCTCTCCATCCCCCTACACAATACATGCTTTTCCTTTTATAATCAGAAGGTGGAGAAATTAAATAGCAAATAGGATCTCTAATAATAATATTGAATTTATTCCAACCAATTGATCAACAATAAAATATATTTACATCCCTCTTTCAACAAAAGCAAGTCGAATTTGGCTTTGTAGCTGAGATTTGGAGGACGGCTGCAACCACAGATCTGAGAAAATCGTGCTCAAAGAACTCTGCGAATCTCTCAACACAGGCTGAATTTGGGCAAACCGTTCTTTAATAAAGTTAATTGGGTCCGTTCTGGACAAAACCCATGTTCCGGATTTTCCAGATTCGTCTTCATTTGCTCAGAATCTCAACCGCAAAACTGTCACTCCTTATTCCAGCGCATTTCTGAGTTGGCACTTTTAATGATCAAATCTTCAATCTGAAATTACCTTGGAGGCTAAAAATGGTGAATAATGTTATAACCAACTTATTAAAACTATCATTGATAAAATAATTCATAATCATCAATTTATTAGAAATAAAGGAGAATAAATAATATTCATCCATAAGAGCATAAATCATTTATAAAATGGATTTAAATAATAAATTATAATAAATGACGTGATGAAGAATGGTAGAAATGGGTGGAATAAGTGTTCAAAAGTGATAATAATAATGGCATATTAACGACCCAACAGTAGTGTATGAAGAATTCAGGCAAAGAAGATAAGAAAAAGGAGCAGAAAGAGATGCTACAAAATAGATCTGATATCTAAGGTAAATCAACAAATATTTTCTTTTATTGAATGAGGAATTTGGAGCTTCCCTATCAAGTTGAAGCTTGATAGATGTCAGTTGTAGCTGACTAAGGTCAGAGTCTCCTGTAGGTTGGTGTCTGCAGAAGATCAGTGGTGAAAGGGAGTTGCAGCTTGCCTTTGCATCACAACAATAATAAGATGTGGTTTTCTCCCTTTATGGGTTTCCACTTATATCTGTTGTCTCTGTGTGTGTTGCCTATATGCTGATATGTTCTATCCAATATGCTTAATGCTTGTTGCTCTCATAATAAGTTTGGTGTAACATTATCTTAATACTTGTTGCTACATATTAAGACTGTTCACATATTAAGTTGGTTATAAAATTAAGTTGTAAATAAGCTTGATGAAAAGCTTTAAGAAGATCATGTATGTGTTAAACTAATTCACCCCCCTCCCCTTAGTTTAACTAAGGATTCAAGAATTGGTATCAGAGTGAAGTTCCTTTTGTACCAGTTTAACCACTGAAAGGAGATCATAGGTCCCCAGGATGGCTAGTCAAGAAGGAATTTCAACCAATAAAGCCCCTTTCTTTACCGGTGCTAATTATGCCTTCTAGAAAATCAGAATGAGAGCATACATAATGTCTCTAGGAATAGAAGTTTGGGCTGCTATGGAATTTGGATATGCCCCAAAGTCAACTGACTCAGAGAAAGAAGCTAAACAAGACTTTGTAGCTAATGCAAAAGCCATGAATGCAATCTTAAATGGACTATGTGAAGCTGAATTTATCAAATTAATGCACAGCAAGACTGCCAATGAAATGTTGGATACTCTTGAAAACATCCATGAGGGAGAAAAAAGGTGAAGACAGCCAAAATTCAAGTATATAGAGATTATTTTGAAAACTTAAAGATGAATGATGATGAAGATATTGGCAACTTCTTCTTAAGATTTGTAGAAATTGTTAACAATATGAAAGCTCTTGGAGAAACCATACCAGAATGTGTAATTGTACAAAAGATTCTAAGATCTCTTCCACGCAGCTTTAACCCCAAGGTTTTTTCCATAGAAGAAACAGCTGATTGGGAAACCTTTACCATGAACCAGTTACATGGAAATCTAATAGCCTATGAGATGAGGCTTCCACAGAAGAAGCCAAGTGTGAGGGAGGGAGCCTTTAAGACAGAGAAGAAGACAGAAGAAAAGGAAGATATAAGCTCTTGCTCTGATGAAGAAGAGGCCAAATTTGTCAAGAAACTGGATAGAGGCTCAAGTAAATATAAAGGTAAACCTCAATTTAAATGCTTTAACTGTGGAAGAGTTGGACACTATTCTGCTAAGTGTCCTCATAAGAAAACAAGGAATCAGGCTCAAGAATCAGAGAAAACTACATCAAAGAACTGGCAGAAAGGAAAGAAATTCAATAGAAAATATTTCTATGCTCAACAAGACAGCAGTGCATCTGAAGAATCAGATGAACCCTCAAGTGAAGAAGGAAGCTCTGAATTCATGTTGATGGCCATAGAACAACTTGAAGGACTACTTCTAGAAGATGAAGAATAAGGTGAAGTTGATCTTGAGGGTGAGCTAAGAAGTGCCCTGGAGGAGATTGACATACTCAAACTAAAGTGCAGAAAACAAATAGAAATTCTCCTCAAGTATGTAAGAGAAGAACAAAATTCAGAAGTCCTCACTCAGCTAAAAGTAGAGCTTTAAGAATCCAAGAAGATAGAAGACATGTTACTTAAGAAAAGCAAGGATAAAATTCAGGAAAAAGAGAAGTTGGAAGAAGAAGTAGTATGTATGAGGAAGAAATTAGGAAATGCCGAAAGGAAGGTGTCTATAAATTCTTCTCAAATGACAAGCTCTGGTAAGTTGAATGAAATTTTGGATGATCAAAGATCTCCTCTGATAAAAACTAGGGTAGGTTATGAAGGAGAATCAATTAAAGGAAAAGAAAATGAAAACAAAAATATTATTTTTGTAAAAGCAAATAAGGATGATGAAGCAGCTCAAATGATTCCTACAAAAGAAGAAACATGCAATGAAGGAGACAAAAACCAGAAGGAACCTCTAATAACAAAGAATGAAACAAATACTCAGCCAATAGAAAAGGGCTCATATGCCCCTGAGTATGTCGAATTTGGAAGCCATCAAAGGAGATTCTTTCCTCCTATGAAAAATGCCACCTGTTATGCCTGCCACAAGCTGGGACACATTGCTGCATACTGTCATACAAGGAGGATTAATTCAAACCAGAAAAGGATGCAAATAGTGAAGATATTATCTCAAGCAAACAAATGGAGAAGACAACCTTTCATCAGGTATGCAAACTATTTCTATGGATACTGTTTTTACTGTAAATAATTTGGCCATAAAATCATAGAATACAGAAAATATGGACAAATGCTGATGTTCAAAACCTGAAGGAGGTTTATGAATCATGGAGAGCTTACTCATACTCATAATCCTACTAAAAATATTATTAAATGTTGTGTATGCAATAAAATTGGACATATGCCTTCCAAATTTCCTCTCAAGGAATGTGGGTCATCATCTCAGAAAGGGTACCAAAAAAAAGGGTGCAAACAATGGAAAAACAAGGTGAATAAATGTGACCTAGCTCTAACAGCTCAAGACCTGAAAAGCCAATGGTATTTGGACAGTGGTTACTCAAAGCATATGACTGGAGATAGAAGCAAGTTTATAACCTTTGATGAAAATAAATCTGGAAATGTTACTTTTGGCAATGAAAAATTAGGGAAAATCAAAGGAAAAGACTCATTCAGTCTAGATAATGGCAGAGGAAAGGCCCAGGATGTACTATTTGTGGATGGGCTGAATTTTTTTTTGTTAAGTTTCAGTCAAATGTGTGATAAAGGTTGTGAAGTTCTTTTTAGAGCACAAGACTGTGAAGTCAGATCAAGCACCACAGGAAAGACTCTGTTCAAAGGTGTTCGAACAGAGAGTGATGTCTACATAGTGAAAGAAGAGAATAAAGCATGCCATCTAAGAAAACTTGAGGAGTCATGGTTATGGCATAGGAGATTGGGACATATTAACTTCGACCATATCATCATACTGAGCAGGAAGAAAGTTGTCAAAGATATTCCAACAATAAAAAGGCCTTCAAATACCATATGAAAATCATGCCAATTAGGAAAACATACCTAGACATCCTTTAAGACCAAAGATGAAATATCAACAAGTAGGCCACTTCAGCTTGTACAGATGGACCTATGTGGGCCTTCAAGAACTAAAACACCAAGTGGAGAATCCTACTTCATGCTGATAATAAATGATTTCTCAAGAATGACATGGGTTTCATTTCTCAAATATAAATCGGAACCACTTGAGAAATTCAAGATATTCAAGGCATTGGCAGAAAATCAAACAGGATGCAAGCTAAAATGCATTAGATTAGACAGAGGAGGTGAATTCACAGACTATGACTTTGCAGACGTATGCAATGAACATGGGATAAAGCAATAGTTTACTATTGCAGGGACACCTCAACATAATGGAGTGGCAGAGAGACAAAACGGGTCTGTACAACAAATTTCCAGACCCATGATGCAAGAAAGTAACATTCCCCAAACCTTCTAGGCAGAAGTAGTACACACAGTTGTGCATATTGTAAACAAAGCTCATTTAAGACAAAATAGTGACAAGACTCCTTATGAACTATGGCATGGTAAACCAACATCAATCAAGAACTTTAGAGTCTTTGGAAGAAAGTGTTACATAAAGAATAATGATGAAAACCTGGGGAAGTTTGATGCAAGAGCAGATGGAGGAATATTTCTAGGATATGCATCCAAGAGAAAAGGTTACAGATGCTACAACAAAACACTTCAAAAAATGGTGGAAAGCATTGATGTCAGATTTGATTAAGAACTACCAAGCAAGACAAGATGTACAGGTTGCAGCAATCCTCCAGAAGATTATGAAGAAGAGAACCAAGATGATGATGAAATAAGCAAGACAACAGAATATGATGAACTGAGCTCGAAAACCCCCTCAAGATACACTCAAAAGAACCATCCAGAAGATCAAATCATTGGGGACAAGAGTGTAGGAGTCCATACAAGAAGACAACTAACTGAACAGACATAAGAGGTATACATAGCTATGTTATCACAAATAGAGCCAAAGAAGTTTGAAGAAGCCAACAAGGACAAATATTGGGTGAATGCTATGAATGAAGAATTGGAACAAATTGAGAAGAAAAATACTTGGGAATTAGTTCCAAGACCCACTCAGAAAAATTTCATAGGCTGAAAATGGGTATTCAAGAATAAAATGAATGAATAAGGATAGGTAATCAGGAATAAGGCCAGACTTGTATGCAAGGGATATTCACAAATTTAAGGTCTTGATTACAATGAAACATTTTCTCCTGTAGCTAGAATGTAAACTATTAGAATGTTTCTGGCCTTTGCATGCTACCATGACTTGAAGGTATATCAAATGGATGTGAAACCTGCCTTTCTGAATGGAGATCTAGAAGAAGAATTCTACATCTAACAACCAGAAGGATTCTCATTAACAGATAAGGAAGACTATGTGTTCAGACTAAAGAAGGCTCTATATGGACTAAAACAAGCTCCCAGTGCTTGGTATTCAAGGCTAGATAAGTACTTGCAAAAACAAGGCTTTAAGAGAGGAGGAGTAGACGATAATCTATACATAAAAGCCCATGAAAATGAACTGCTAATTTTTGTAGTATATGTTGATGCCATCATGTTTGGAAGCAACAAAGACGAGTTAGAAAAAAGATTTGCAAAAGAAATGAAATCAGAGTTTGATATGTCTATGATTGCGGAGTTCACCTTCTACTTAGGACTTCAAATTCAACAAAAGAACACAGGCACATTCATCTCGGAAGAAAAATACTTAAAGCAGATGTTGAAAAAGCTCAAAATGGAAGACTGCAAGCGTGTGTCAACTCCCATGATCACTGGATGCAAGCTATGTGCTAATGATGGATCTGTTGATATAGATCAAAGACTTTACAAATCCATGATAGGAAGTCTACAATACCTAACAGCATCAAGACCATACATCATGTTGGCAGTAGGACTTGTGGCTAGATATCAAGCAGCACCAAAGAAAAATCAGCTTCTAGAAGTCAAACGAATATTCAGATATCTACAAGGAACTGAACAGTATGGGCTACTATATCCAAAAGGCAAGAGATTCACTTTGACAGCATATACAGATGTAGATTGGGATATTTTTGTGGATGACATGAAAAGCACAAGTGGAGGTCCATTCTACTTGGGAATAATTCTGGTGGCATGGCTAAGTAAGAAACAATCATCTATCTCTCTATCTACAACACAAGCAGAATACATAGCAGTAGCAGCATGTTACACACAAGTCATGTGGACGAAGAAAACCCTCCAAGACATGAAGGTAAGAATTGATGAACCTATACCTATCAAATGTGATAATACAAGTGCAATAACTATATCAAAAAATCTTGTACTACACTCAAAGACTAAACATATCCCAATCAAGTACCATTTCCTAAGAGAACAAGTAGCACAGAAGGTAGTCAAGTTGGAATATGTGCCAACAAAAGAACAAACAATAGATATATTCACAAAACCTCTTGCTAGAGAGCCATTCAAATATCTGAGAGACAAACTAGGGGTAGTGTCTTCAGATGCTACTCTCTGACAGAAAAAGAATGCATCATTCCAGGGGGAGAACAGAAAAGAAGACATCATTCTAGGCGGAGATCGGTTAACAAAGAAAGTCACAAAAGAGCCAGAGAAACTAATTAGAACACGAAATAGGTCCTTAGGATCAAAGTAACATGGATGAGATTTAAAAGCACATGGGGAAATAGGCAACCCTTTTCCATTAATTTCAAAGGGGGAGGAAGAGCAAGCAACAGAAGAAAGGGTCCTAAAAGGCAAGCAGAGGAAGTGTATTGCCATCAATGCCAAAGGGGGAGATTGTTGGAAATGTTGTCATTGATGGAAAAGGAGATGGAAAAGGAGACAACATAGATGCAAAGGAGATAGAAAAACAAGACTGTTGAAAGGAAATGAGAGAAAAAGAGGTAGCAAGATGTAGAGAGGGTCGAGCAGCAACAAAAGAAGCAAGGCAGTAAAAGAAGAGGATGCAGAGACAGAGAATACAGAGGCAGAGCCATGAGATGAAATGGTCGACCAGCAGAGAAAGGCTGCAGAGAGTATAATGAAATGGAGACAGAGAATACAGAGGCACAGATAGAGAATAACATAGGCGAAGACATAGAATAACAGAGGCGGAGACAGAGAATAACAGAGGTGGAACAAGTAAGGGCAAAACTGAAAAGCAAAATAACAGCGGGGTTATGTGTATATGGGTTAAAGCACAATCTGTACATTTAAACAAAGAATGGAGGTTTAATAAACAATTGAAGCAAAATTATAAAATACCAGAACCTTGAGTCAAGAATGGAACTGTTATGTATATTTTATTAATTATTAGTTACATATAGTTATCTTAGGTTTTATTAAATGAAAGGTTATGATCAAAGATCATGCCTCTTCACCAAGGGACACCATGAGGCTATATTTAAAGCCTCGGTGATTCCCCATTGTAATCATATCTCATATCTCATCTTTTATCAATAATAATATATACTTATTCAAGTTTACCAGAGTTTTTACTCTCCATTGGTATCGGAGCCATCGCTCTTAGGGATCTGTGTGATCACCCAGAATTAAGGAATTACAAGAAAATTCCAAAATTGCAGATTTTTTTAAAAACCAAGTGCTTGTGGGTAGCAACATTTGTTTTTAAAAAAAGAAGAAGGAATAAATATCTATATCTATCTATATATATATATATATATATATATATATATATATATATATATTAATAAAATCAAAAGAGGGAAGGAAAGTTAACATAAAGGGGGAAATAAATTAAAAGAAAAAAGAAAAGTAAAAAGAGAGATATACGTACATGTGAAGATAAAGTAAAATTAAAAAGGAAGAGTAATTTCTCGTGGTTTACAAGCTCGTGGTTTCTGGGCCCATGGTATTAAAACCCATTTCCCCTTTTCAAAACAACGTGCCTTTTCAAAACAAAGTGACTTTTAAAAACAATAATATATATATATATATAAAATTCAAATAATAAAATAATAATAAAAATTATTATTATTATTATTTAAAATATATATATATATATATATATAATAATAGAAATTATTATTATTATTTGAAAAAAAAATTAATTTAATTAATTAATTAAATATTAATTAATTAATCAATTTAAAAAAAAAAAGGAGGAAAACGGGCAGAAAAATATTCCCTACCTCATACACGTTCAATGTCTTCATCGATGTCGATGGCTGAATTCCAGAAGAAATTGGGAGATCTTGAGAAACAAATCAATAATAATTCCGAGGAATTTGGAAAAATATTAGTCGATCTTCAAGGTACAGTTGCAGGGCACTCCAACGACATCAAAAAGATTCATGATACGACAAATCGAATAGAAAGACAAATGTGGCTGAATCATCACGAGGCCACAGAAAAGCATAACGAAGCAATGAACAAGATGACAGAGCATAGCGAAGCAATGAACAATATGACAAAACTCTTCAATAAGCTAAATGATAAGATAGATAAGTTAAGTCAGACACAATCCCCAATATTTCCCAACATGGAACAAAATCAACAAAAAAATTCCGCAGATTCAGGAAACTCAGAAGAGCATCAAGAAAAGATCGATTCCCCACATCATCAAGAAGATAGTAATGAAGATTTTCAAAATAAGCAGCTCTGGAATGCATTTTCTAATCAAGATCCCCTTCTTGTTCCACCAGTAGCATATCAGCGAAGAGCCAAAATCGAGCTACCCAAATTTGATGGTAATGAAAAAAATAGCATTGCATGGCTTAATAAAGCGGAAGAATATTTTGAGATTTATGACATTACTAGTGATGACGAAAAAATTAAACATGCTTCCATGAAAATGGAAGGAGAAGCATATAATTGGTATATGTGGTGGAAAAAGATGATGCTCGCTATCAGTTGGAGGAAATTTAAGGATGCATTCTTCAAAAGGTTTCAAGGCATAAAAGAAGAAAAGTTTTTTTCAACGTTTATCAAATTACGCCAAAAAGGAGATGTGGATGAGTACACTCGAGAATGGGAGACCTTGGCAACGCGAGTACCAGGATTGTCGGAATCTCGTTTAATCCAGTCTTACATTTCAAAAATTAAAATCCATATACAAGAAGAGCTCGAACTTCATGAAATTACATCAGTAGAAGTAGCAAGGCAAAAAGCAAAAGCTGTTGAAAATAAATTTGAAAGGTTATCAAAACCAGAAAAAGTATATTCGAGACAAAGATTTCCTCAATCTGAAAATATAGGTGACACAAAATCTGTCCCACCCCATGTTCGTGAAGAAGAAAAATCTAATGTGGAAAAACAAAGAATGAGAGAGGGCAAGTGCAAGCGTTGCGGTGAAAACTGGGACCCTAAGCACAGATGTGCTAATGGAAAAGCGAAAAATCTATACAGTTGTGAAGCAACTAATGACGCTAACAATAATGATTCATATATAGAAGGATTAGAAGACAACTTAGAGTTCTCTCCAGAAGTGGATGGCGAAACTATTCCGCAAGTGTCATTATCAGCTATGACAGGCATATCACAACCTCAAACCCTAAGGTTAAGAGGACATATCAAGAACAAAAACGTAATGGTTCTCGTCGACACTGGCAGTACCCACAATTTTCTAGATTCAACCATGGCAAAAAGACTTAACATATTTACCTTCCCCATGCCTAATATGAAGGTAATGGTGGCCAATGGTAAGAAGATTGAGAAAGTAGGGAAATGCCATAAGGTCAAACTAAAGATAAAAAACTTTCATTTAGAATCTCCATTCTACACCGTTCCATTACGAGGAGTAGATGTGGTCTTAGGAATTCAATGGCTACAAAATTTAGGTACTTATTCTGCCAACCATCAGAAGCAGTTTATAAGTTTTAAGTGGAAAGGGCAGAAACACAGGTTGTATGGATTCCAAGCCCCAGAAGATCAAGTCGTATCTTCCTCTCTGATGATGAAGATGATTCAAATAGGAGCACCAACATCTACAGTACAATGTCATCAGTTAGAAATGTTATCTTCAAAAGGGAGCCACGAAGAGTCATCAGAAGAACAAGGACTAGTTCGGACACACGAAAAAGTATTCCAGGATCTACCCATAAAAGTGCCTCCAGATAGGAAAATCAAACATCCAATAGAAGTCAAGACAAGATCCAACCCTGTCGATATCAGATCTTTTCACTATCCAGATAACAAAAGATTGAACTTGAGAATATGCTCCATGATCTTTTTAAAATGTGGGAAGCAAGAGCCCACTGCTCAAGAAACCCAGGCGTTCGTCAACATTTTCCATCGTTACGTATGCTTGAGGACAAAGCATCTTTAAGAGAGGGGCAATTTTATGTATATTTTATTAATTATTAGTTAGATATAGTTATCTTAGGTTTTATTAAGTGAAAGGGCATGATCAAAGATCATGCCTCTTCACCAAGGGACACCATGAGGCTATATTTAAAGCCTCGGTGATTCCCCATTGTAATCATATCTCATATCTCATCTTTTATCAATAATAATATATACTTATTCAAGTTTACCATGAAGAATAGTGAAGGTGGTTTCGGCGGAAGAAACAACCTGTATCGCGTTGCCCCTGAGTGGTAAGATGAATTCACCTTTTTGAATGCGATCTATGTCATTGATGGCCACGTGTCCTAAAGTTGTTTTCGAATACAAATTTTTTCACATAATTTTGGAGAATTATGTGATGAGCATATAAGTTGTGTGATATTGCACGTCGTCTGTTAGATGGGGGTCCAAAGCTTAGTTGGAGCGCGAGAGCAGATTGACCGTCCGATGAAAGAAGAAGTTGTGGGGAAGAGAACCAAGGCTGTGGGACCTACATTCATAGCTGAGGGGCCAAGTATTATACGAATTCCTATGTATTATGTGTATTATGAAAGTTAATAAACATGCGGAAGGTAAATAACAAAGCATTGTGGGTCCATAGGTTATTTTAATTCACAGTTGTAGTATAATGTCTGAAAGGCCTTTCATACACGTTTGGGGTTATATAAACTGTATTGTGAGTGCAAAGGGATACTGTGGGCCCATGTATAGTTACATGAAGTTTTGAGTTTAATATATGGCCTAAAGGTAAGTTACACGCCCGTGAATGCAATACATTATGAAGTGTTGGGTTAATGTTATAATCCATGGTTGAAAGGTTATAAACGCTTGCATGCTTAATTAAAGGCATCAAATATGTTGTTATAACATTAAGTGATAAGGTCGAGAAAATGCAAGTGTTTATTATATCAGATTTAAACTTTAGAGAGCGGGTTAAGAAGGTTGTGCGTCGGGTTAATACACTTGACATAATAAAAAAAGGAAGGGGTTCAATATAATATGAGTGTTGTATTAAATAGGGACCCAGATTATAATACAAAGCATACAGAACATTGTATATGTGGATATAAGTTGCGGTGGGCCCGGTTGAAGTATCGCATTAATGGTTAGTGATTAACCGTTGGAGAAAATGCTGAATAGTTGAATTGTTTATATATATTAATTGTGGACCCTGACTATGTTGCGGATTAACGAAGAGGTAACCCAAAATTTAGACAATGCATTATATCATTATAAACAAGGCAAGTTAAAATAACTCTGGAGTCTGAAAGGTTATATTACTACATATATTAGTGTTGGGTTTAAGTCTGAGTCAAAGACTTAATATATTTTTGACAGAGGATATTATATGTGTAGTGTGGGACCCCCCCTACATAAAATTCCAAGAATCTTAACCCAAGCTGAAGGAAACATAAAGGCTGATGCAGCAAATTATATATATGTATGTAGCGCTTTATATATAATGGACCAAGGTTATAATACGAAGCATATGTATTATTTTGCGCAATATTAAAAGAACAAAGGTTCTATACGGTGGGACCTGAGTCACGAATCACATCGGGGAAAAGCATGGCAGCGGAACGTGTTGACAAAAGTTTCGATTGAGGCAGTAGACCCGATTCACTTATAAACGGTGAGTCTTATATTTTTTTGAGTTCCGCCTTAAAGCGCATCGGAGAAATTCATCGCATTGGAGGTGAAAGAATAACATACAACTGAAAGTTCCGATTGCGATTGAGCGATCAGATGATAGCTGTCGGATTTGCGGAAGGATGGACGGTTGATATGAGATGTTTGACTACATGGTGGGCCCTTTTTCAATCACATCGGTGAACTCCAATCGCATCGGCGCAGTGAAGTGCAGTGAATAGTGAACCATCGCATCGGAACAAGCCAACACAGTGGAACAGGTCAATAAAGTTTTCAATTGCGATCAATCGTAATCGGATAACTCTGGAGAAGGCTCATCGCATCGGAGCATAAGAAAATTTCCGATGCTGGGCTCGAAAGGAAATTTTATGTATTAAAGGGTCTTTTAGTATGGCTCCGAGAGTTGATTTGTGTTACATAAAAAGGGTAGTTTATATGTTAAAACGCTTTATTATTACACCGAGAGTTGAATTGCATTACATAAAAATCGCAGTTACATATATACAGCATTTACACCACCACAGTGAACAGGAGAGCAAGCAGAGCCAAAAAATGCAGACACGGTCACAGAAAAGACAAACACACAGTGATCCAAAACTGAATGGGTTGATTTGTAATACATATTGTAACTGAATGTAAAGATTTTTGATTGGTTTATATTGTTTGTGATGCATTGGCAAGTCTCTCTAGGAAATAAAACTTCACTGTAAAACTGAAAGTTGTATAAATTACTGAGATTTTCTGAATGAGCTGCATAAAGAAGTGAGGAGGCAGAAGGCAAAGAGTCAGGGCTATTCACTTTGAATTCCCTGTGGAATACGAACTGTTATGAAGCAAACTGTATAAAACATATCACATTTATATGCAGAGAGAGGTTAGAGAATGCAGTGTATGAAGAATTGAGGCATAGAAGATAAGAAAAAGGAGGAGAAGAAAGAGATGCTGCAGAACAGAGCTGATATCTAAGGTAAATCAGCAAATATTTTGTTTGATTGAATGAGGAAGTTGGAGCTTCCCTATCAAATTGAAGCTTGATGGATGTCAGTTGTAGTTGAATAAGGTTGGAGCCTCCTGTAGGTTGGTGCCTGTATAAAATCAGTGGTGAGAAGGAGTTGGAGCTTGCCTTTGCATCACAACAATAACAAGATGTGGTTTTCTCCCTTATGGGTTTCCACTTATATCTATTGTCTTTGTGTGTGTTGCCTATGTGCTGATATGTTCTATCCAATCTTCTTAATGCTTGCTGCTCTCATAATAAGTTTGGTGTAACATTATCTTAATACTTGTTGCTACATATTAAGACTGTTCACATATTAAGTTGGTTATAAAATCAAATTGTAAATATGCTTGATGAAAAGTTTTAAAAAGATCATGTATGTGTTAAACTGATTCACCCCCACCTCTCAGTTTAACTAAGGATTCAACAAACACTTATTTCTAGATTGAATTTCCGTTACAGCCAATGTCCATTACACTTTTCTACACAACTATCACCCTCTTTTTATTAACCTTTTTGAATCACTTTAGAATTCAGCCCTATTTTTAGTGTACTATCTTAGAATTTTCTGATACGTTCATCTATCAAAGCTTATACTCTGTTACTACAATATTACTTTTGTTGTGTTTAAGTTTTGAGAGTCTTGGTTCCACTTTAACCAAATCTTTCTACTTAAGATATGATAGTATGAGAGCCCCCTTCTCATCAACCTCTATAAATTTGAACTTTATGCTTCTTTCTGATTAATATGTCCTAGGCACTAGTATTTGTACAACTCAAGGCTATTTCTAGGAGTGACAACATATTTCTGGCGTTGTTGCTGGGGATATGAATTTGAGAGAAAATAAATCCCTGGGCCTAGACAAAATTTTCATTTACTCTTCAGAACAGGTAAGGTGGAAGAGTAGAGAGTTTTAGATTCCTCACCTTGGAAAATCCACTGTCATTCATAATATAAATCCATTTGTAGTCCTGGCTTCCCGAAAGCCACATCTAAGGTCAGATACATCCTAGTCGAGAACACGTTCGGTGTTTGACCCAGAAAATATTTTACACAAGAGAGGTTGGAGGGAAATACAATCAGTCCATACAGATATCCCTAGATTTTCTTTGGAAGACTCACCATCCTCCTCCTCCCAAATATCTCAAGATCAAGGTCCTCACTCCATAGTGAGAACCCTTGATCATCCTTTAGATAACTCCTCTCTCGAAAATATTCAAGTTAAAGATGAAGCTTAATCTGTAGATACCACTAGTTTATTTCTCCATCCTACTCCTGAAGTTGAAGAGGTTAAAGAAGTCACCGAAGTTTCTGTTGTTAACATTCCAACATTCCCATATGCTCCTCAAGCCTATATTCAATATATGCCAATTTTCATATATACTTTACTTCCACCTCCTCCTCTTACTCATCAGGTTCTCCCTCCACCCCCACAAATTTTGATGGTTGTTTCGGGCTTCCTGTTAAACAAATATGCCCCCCTAGCATTGCCTCAGGTCTTAAATGACATGCCTCAAGATTATCTGAAAATATTGCTCATTTCAACAGGGAAAATGAGATTGAAGTACAAAAACACCTGGAAGTCTTCTGTGCCTTTGCAGAAAAATTCAATGTCGAACATCTAAATGTAGTCTTGAGACTGTTTGTATAGTCCTTGGACAGAGAAGCCAGAAAATGGTTCAAAACTTTGGGAGACTCCTCCATCACTACTTGGGAGGAGATGGAAAATTCCTTTGTCAGAAAATGGGAGAAAAGAAATATCATGTATACTGCCTGACAAAGTTCAATGCACTCAGGAAAAGACATAATGAGGGAGTACCAGAGTTCATTAAAAGGTTCAAAAAATTATACTGAAGCCTTCCAGCAGAAATGAAGCCTCACCAGACTGCTTCTAAAGTAGTGTTTGTAGCAACATTTGATTCAGAATTTGGGTTCTCTTTAAGAGAAAGGAAGTCTACCACCCTAGATGATGCCCAGACTGATGCACTACAACTGGAGGCTAATTTCGCTTCTAAAGGAAAGTCAAAAGGGAGGTCAGATCAAGACGCTAGGCAGAAAGGAAAAGAGGAGGTATCCACATCTGGTCAAGACAGAGAGGCGACTGGAAATAAAATTGAAGAGATGAACAAAATGATCAAAAATATTTTAAGCAAGCTGGTGAAGATTGAACTTGAAGCTAAGAACTCATCCTCTAAGGCCTTCCAAAATGCTCCAAATAGAGGTTAGAATTAGCAATACAGGAAGCCATCTCTAATAATTCTACAAAGGGAACAAAAGGAACAGCTAGACCAGGTACCACATCCACTGTACCTGGAAGGACAAATGGATGGTCCTACCGCAGACATTCCAGATGAGCAAGATGATCAATATCTTGCTTACGTGAATAGTGAAGAAGTTCAATGTCCTTTGCAAGAAGGTGATGGAATGGGGATTCCATTGCAAGAAGAAGAAGAAAAGGATAGAGTCATTGAGGATCTATAGATCGATGATTACTGCAAGAAGTTCGTTGACTTCATGCAAGCATAGTTCCATAAAAAATATCATCTTAGGTCTTTTAGAAAAAGAACCCGTACACAATATTAGGAGGAAGAGGTGCCTCAAAAAGAAACAACTGTGCAAAAGGAGACAACGGTGCAGAAGGTCGCAGATAAAGGTATGATATAACCGAGCCCCTAAATTCTAATTATCATATTCCTTCCTCTTCAAAATTCACCACTACTCCAAATGCCAAGCCTGAATTGAAAGAAGTGAAACCTGTAGTTGAAAATAGAGAGTCAAAAGAAAATATAGTAGAGAATTCCTCCTCTATCTTTAATCTGCAAAAGGAACTTGAGAATGTCAAGATCCCAATCCCACCGACTAAACTACTAAAGCAGCCAGCCTATCACTCTCAGGTCTCCTCTTTTATGCTTCCCTCAGAAGCAGCCCCCATCCGAGACAGTATGAACCTCTAGGAAGGAATACCCATCGTTGTTTTTTGCCCCCATGTTGAAGAATTAGATGCCTCGACCCCTCCTTTCTATGTGTCATTAGTAATCCATGATTTTCTATTGCATAATTGTATGTTGGATTCTAGAGCATCCCATAACCTCTTGCCCCTATCAGCAATGGAGAAACTGGAGCTGCGAATCACTCGTCCATACAAAGACCTTTATTCTTTTGACTCCAAAAGGGTCAAGTGTTTGGGGATGATAAAGGATTTGGTAGTTAATTTAGCCCAAATCCCATCCAAGAGTGTAGTGATGGATATAGTGGTGGTTGATATCCCAGCTCATTTCGGGATGCTGTTGTCGAGGTCTTGGGGAACCAAAATTGGAGGGTCAATAAAATTGGACTTTACTTATGCTACTATCGTTGTATTTGTAAGACAAGAAAGGAGACTGTATCGGGAGACAAGGTTTGTAAAAATTGTTACTAAGGCTGATAATTCTGTTAATTCATCGGTATATAGTAAAGAAGGTGAGTTCTCATGTCTAATGTTGGAGGAATACCAAGATTATGTGCAGTACCCATTGTTCTGTCAAATTAAGATCAAACAATCCTTAGGAAATCAAAAAGCCGAAGTTTGGACGTTGCACTTCGTGGAGCCAACTCTAAAGAGGGGAATGGAGCTGGGGTGCTCCTGATTTATCCTACTGGCCAATGGGTTCCATTATCTTTTAAATTGGAATATGAAGCTACGAACAATGTAGATGAGTACGAAGCACTGCTCCTCGGGTTGAAAACAACAAGAAGCATGAACATTCAGAGCCTAAAAGTTCTGGGAGATTCAGAATTAGTGGTAAGGCAGGTGAGAAATTAGTGCCAAGATAAACACCCGCGGCTGAGGGCTTATAGAAACGAGGTATGGGACCTGGTAGAAAAAAATTTCTTAGCATTTAAAATTCAGTTTATGCCAAGAGAACATAACAGAATGACAAATTCACTCGCGGTAGCTGCCAGTACCTTTCGACCACCTCAGAATCCACTTTTGCGATATGAGATTGAAGTCTGCTACCAACCTTCCATACCCGAGAATGTCAAACATTGGCAGGTGTTTGAGGATGAGGATGAAGTAAGAAGATTGATGGAAACTACTGGAGAATTCTCCAACAAGGAGATAGATGTCAGTGAAGAAGAAGCTGAAGATCTCTCTCAAAACAAATGGGAAGAAAGCATGGCTGGTCATAAGGTGTTGCAACTCAAAGGAAATGCTATACCTAAAGGACAGGTCCCTCTAGAGAGGTTGTTCGACAAAAATGACGTCCCATTACATCTGATTAAAGTGAAAGAAGAAAATCAAGTCTATGACTTGAACCTCGGCACAAAAGCTGATTCGAAAATTGTAAAGCTATCTAAAAAGGTTCCTGAAGAATATAAAGAGCATTATCAAAAATTATTCAAGACATACAAAGATGTTTTTCCGTGGTCTTATCAAGACCTAAAGACTTTTGATATCAGTGTCATTCAACATAAGATTCCTCTAAAAGGAGATGAAAATCTGCATAAATAGAAGCTCAGATAGATCAACCCTTTGCTTCTTGCCTCCATAGAGAAGGAGATCAAGAAGCTATTAAAGTCCAAGGTCATCATACCATTGAGATACTCTAAGTTGGTGGCCAATTTGGTCCCAGTGCGAAAAAATAATGGAGAAATAAGGTTGTGTTTCAACTTCCGTAATTTAAACCGAGCATATTTAAAAGATAATTACCCACTGCCAAAGATGAACCATATTTTCAAGAAGGTAGTGGGAGCTTCACGGATGTCCATGATGGATGGCTTTTCTGGATACAATCAGGTGGCTGTGCTTCCATAAGATCAGAAGAAAACCGCCTTCACCACTCCCTGGGGAACATTTATGTATGCTCGGATGTCGTTCAGACTGATCAATGCGGGGGCCACTTTCCAATGGGCCATGGATATTGCCTTTGTTGGAGAATAGGATAAATTCGTAGTGGTTTAGCTCGATGACATCACTATGTTCTCAAAGGATGATGTAGATCATATTGAACACCTACGCAGGACCTTTGAGAAGTGATGAAGGTATGGTCTCTCTTTAAACCCTCAGAAATCATTGTTTGCATTAGAAGAAGGTAAGTTTTTGGGACACATTGTGATAAAGGAAGAAGTGAAAATTGACCCTAAAAGGGTAGAGGTTATAAACGGCATATGTTTCTGCATAAATAAAAAGGAGGTTCAAGTGTTCCACGGGCGTATTAATTTCCTGAGAAGGTTCATTCCAAATTATGCAGAAATAGTCCGGCATATAACTCAAATTCTCAAGAAGAATAATGAGGTAAAATTGTCTCCTGAGTCACGAGAGGCCTTTAACAGGATTAAAAACGTCTTTGCAGAAGCTCTAGTGTTGGCTAGACCAGATTATGTTAATCCTTTCGTGATATTTTCATTCACATCGCCTCATTTAGTTGCAGGAGTATTATTACAAAAGAATGAGGAGGGGTACAAGAAGCCTATTTCCTTCTTTGGTGAGGTGCTCCGTGATGCTGAGTTGAAATATAACATCGTAGAGAAGCAAGCTTATGCCCTGGTAAAGTCCCTCAAGGAGTTTCGGATGTATGTTTTGTAGTCGTCCATTACTCCGTTTGTACCCACAACGCCCGTGAAGGATATCTTGATTCAGGGAGATAGTGAGGGGAAAAGGGGCAAATGGATTGCAAAGATACAAGAATATTAGTTAGATATACGCCCCACCAAGTTCATTAAAGGATAGGGATTAGCTAAGATCCTGTCAGAGTCAAATTTTCAGGCTCTGGGAATAAATCTATCCATGATAGCAAGTGAGGAGTCCGAAAAAATAGATGAATGGTGTGGAATAGAAACAGCTACATAAAAAACTCATACGAAGTACCTCCTCAGTCCATGGTACAAGGAAATTGTAGAATATATTTTCACTCTCAGATGCCCCCCTAGCTGTGACAAGGAAAAGTATAGAACACTGAGGTTGAAGTCGCAGAAATTCATTATGGCCAATGGTCATCTGTATTGGAGAGACCCCGCAAGCATCCTGCTCCTATCCCTCGCCAAGAATGAAGTAGAGGAAATAATGGAAGAGTTCCACGAAGGCATCTGTGGATGTCACTACAGTCGGAGAGCTACTTCCCATAAGATTTTAAAAATTGTTTTCTTCAGGCCCAAGCTCTTTGGAGATGTTTGCACTAGAGTCAGAGCCTGCAAGAAATGTCAAAAATTCACAGAAAGGAAAAATTTTGCACCCTTGCCTATGATCCCTCTACACATATATGAACCGTTCCAGCAGTGGGGAATTGATTTTATTGGCGAAATTCATCGTACATAAAGTGGACAACATAAATGGATATTAACAACTAATGACTATTTCACCAAATGGGTGGAGGCTGTACCAGCAAGGAACGCAACACACATAGTAATGATGAAATTTATGGAAGAGAAAATTATTTGCAGATTCGGTTGCCCTGCCAAGATTGTTACAGACAATGCACAGGCTTTTAAGTCTGCTAATTTCATTAGCTTTTTTCAGCAATATAACATTGTGTTGGGACATTCCACTGCTTACTACCCACATTGGAATGGTTTAGCAGAGTCTTCAAATAAAACTTTGGTGAGAGCACTGAAGAAATCCATTAATGAAAATCAGAAAAATTGGGATTCGCAGCTAAAATTCGCTTTATGGGCGAATAGGATCACTAGAAAGAGATCAATGGGGAAATCTCGATATGAGTTGGTGTACAGAAGAGCAACATTTTTTCCCATACAATTGGCTTTACCAGTGGCTGGATTCATGCAGGAATGCCAAGAGGAGCCGAATGGCATTACCAGGAGGATGAACCAGTTAGTAGAACTGGAGGAGACCTGAAATTAGGTGAATCAGAAGTTGATCGAATATCAAGAGAAAATGAAGGACATGTTTGATCAAAATGCCAAAGACAAAAAGATGCAGGTCGGAGACTTGGTTTTAATATGGGACATACGAAGGGCCGGAAAGGGAAAGTATTGAAAATTCGATCCATTACTGTTCAGTCCCTTCAAAATTGTTGAACAAGGAGGAAACAACACTTTTAAGCTAGAAAATTTGCAGGGCGACTTGATCGACACCCCTGTGAATGGTCAATTCCTAAAACCCTTCTTCCAGTTTTGATTCAGGCCGAAAGGGCCGATGTATTATATTGTACATTATTTAGCTTCTTTTATTTTTATTTTAATTATGTTTGTTTTTAAGAATCATGAAGAGGAAGGAAAGGTTCCGAGTAGTCGTGTCTACAAAAAAGGGGTTAACAGGCGGTCTACGAAGTTCTCGACACATTTGAGGACAAACGTGTTGTCCCCACATGCAGCCAATGTTGATTATATCATTCACCCCTTAATGTATTAAGAAATATTATAAGTGTAGATTGCTCGACAGCATTAAAATGGCTAATGTTTTAAAGGGTGTGAAGGAGAAATAAACTCAAAATGAGTCATATATGAAAAGGGGGCAAGCAAACTTTATAATAAAGCGGCAGTATGTCAAAGGCCTTAACCAAAATAATGACAGTCTGAAAGGCACAGAGAAAAACATAAGGCGAGACTCGCTCGTGTTCAACACATACAAAAGCAACAAAGAAAAGCACGAACCATTCCGGGGGGTCACAGATGGTAGGGGGAAGGCGGATGTCTCCCCCCCGGTGAAATTATGATGACATGTCAAGACTGATGCCAAGAATCAAGCACTTTGCGGTGGGGAAAACAGTTGCGGATTTGAAGCCGTTACGAAGATCACCTGATGTCCTTCATGGGCTGGGTCCCAAGGTAAAACTGTCACTATGATCCAATGGTAAGGTAAGTCCCATGACACCCGATACAAGACCAGTACCAGCATTTAACCCGACACGCGGTATTCACCTAGCCAAAGTCTAATACCCAATCACTCTATGTTGTGTGTCTCAATATCAGTGTCCTTATGACGTTAGCCCTACTTGTTTCACACCGTCATCATTTCCGTAGTTGCTTTCGGCCTGTATAACTATGTTCCGTGATTTACTGTGGTAAAATACTTTCTGTTTACGGTTACTATATAAGCGAAAGAGAGTGCCCAGTACCAGTTCTGCCCAGTTGTTATGAATATCCCTGCTGTTTTCCCAAGCATTTTTCCTACTTCGCATGTATTCCATCCCTTTTATTTGATCTAGTTTCCTTTTTTGTTTAAATTATTATGATGGTCATGGGTAAAGTCACAGTCAAGAAATCAGAGCCTGAAAATCCCCAAGCCCATGAGTCCAGGGCTGCCCCTGGACTCGAACCTTTTATAGATTTACAAGTCGACATCCAAGACCCGCAATATGTATTTTTCATTAGCAGCGTCAAGCCTAAGCTGTTCAAGAATCATGTGGAAAATAGAGATAGGTTTCGAATCATTTTGTTTGGTCTGTATCATCAAATTACTCCCCCTGTCTACCCAGTGGTTGAATTCATTTTTTGGCTCCGAGATGCTTACGATGAACATCGGGGCATGTTCCTATCTTCTCATGGGAAAAAAATATTCACCATCTCCCCCGAAATCATCAGAAAAGCCCTATGTTATCCTACTAGTTTGAACTACGTCATTTTTAATGAAATGACACTATCTCCTCAGTTTCCTAAATTGCCATGGAGGAAAAAAAAATCTCCCCTCTGTAGATTCAGTGCCCCTAAGTTTATTCAAGGAAGGCCTTCAGCCTACCTTCTCTCTTATTGGAGGGTTACTAGGTGTGGAAGGGTTTGTGAGAGTCTCAAAAGAATGTATAGCCTTTTGTGGTTAATGTCGAAACCCAGTGTCATCTTAGATATCCCTGGTTTTCTAGCCTCCACCATCCTAAGTCAGTTCTAGGAGCTCTCAGACACGGGTCGTTTTTGTTTCTGTTCCATGGCCTTTTACCTTTTCCTTTCCCATCATGCCGATAAATTTGAGATTTTGGGCTTAGAAAAGGTCTATAATATAAACTCTCAGCCAAGGCCATTTTTGACTGGAGTCCTGCAATGAATCAATTGGAAAATGGGGTGGGTTACTCAAGTTTCCTGAATGATTTCATGCCCATAGTTTATTGTATTATCCATGATTCTCCTTTGCCTAAGATTTTTCCTGAGCAGAAGAAATGGTTGCAGTATAGTGAAGCTAAGAGAACTGGAGACTGGTATCTTTTTTATTATTATAATGAAATCAGGGTTTATGGAGCCAAAGTCTCTCCCTACCAATTGCCAATTTTTCACGATCGACGGATTTACGCTTTGGAATACCTCTGGCAGACCTTAAAGGCTGACCAAATTCACTTCCTCCCTGCAAAAAAGGGGTTTATTCTCAAGCTTCTCACAACCATTGGCCCTTTTGTTGTTAACTCGAGGCACACCCTTCCCATGGTTGAAATTCTGCTTCAAGGCATGGATTTGAGGTAAGGGAAAGCTTGGCCCTATGATCCGGAAGGCATCATTTCTAACAGAAGGAAGAAGATTAAATCAACCCCTTACAATCATGAAACAAGGCCCTTCATCGAATGGCGAGCTAATCTTGAAACTTGGCCTTTGCTTTCATAGATGGAGACTGATTCATCTACGACGGGGGAAAAGGAAGACACTTCTTCAATAAGAGAAGCAGATCAGAAGCAAGCGGAGGAGGTTGGCATGTCAGGAGAAGGTTCTCCCCCTTTTAAAAGACAGGGAATCAGGACCAGTGAAGCAGAAGGTATGGGAAACGAGCAACTTCTTCAAAGTGAAACCCTTTATGGGAAATCAAAGGGGAGAAAAGCAGGTATTGTAGTGATACGGGATAGCACAACCTCTTCTGACTTCTCATCAGTCTCGCAAGCCAGCACAGCCAGCATCTCTCGAGGAGAGAGCGAGAGAAGGATAAGGAACATAACAATCAGAGAGAAACACTAGTTTGAGCTATAAGGATATGTCGATAAGTACCATAACATGTTTTCTTCTACAATCGACATGGACAAGGAGAAATTGGTAATGGGAATGTTCCAGTGTTTTGGTGATACGCTAAAAGATGAGGTATTATGGATCTCCCTTACTCTAAGAAATATGCAAACTAAGCATAACCAAGTGCTTGAAAATCTCAAAAGGGAAAAGGTCAACGCCCGTGCACTCTCAAATGACCTACACAGTCTCCAAGAGGTAATAAAAGGGAAAGAAAAGGCCAAAGCAGACCCCAAAAGTCATCTCATCGATGAATCACAAACGCAAGTTCTAGCCCTGAAACGCAAAGTGAATATACCTGGCGCTCATCATGTACAAACTACTAAGTTAGTCCAAGCAGAGAAAGATAAGGCAAGCCTAGCCGATTCACTTGCAAAGGAGAGGGAGGAAAAAGCTAAGATTTCGGAGGAAATGGCTGCTCTACAGGGAAGGATGAATGAATTGTAGATAACCTGGGATACTCATGTGTGCGCTCCACCAGCTTTGGAAGGGACTATATCGCTCTCAAAGCAGATGACCATGACACTAGCCTCGCTTCAAGTGGTGGAAAAATAGGTCTTAACGACATGCCATAGGATCAGCAAGCTTGAAACCCTCCTAACAAAGAATTCCAAAAGGGTTGCCGCTATGTAGAAAGAGACAAAGGAGGGGGAACAAGAGAAAGCACAACAAGAGAAAACCATCTGCGAGCTCACTAACCCAATAAAAGGAAATATCACCCTACTAGATGCTAGGTGTTTGATTTGGACCGAAATTATCACGGAGGTGAAAAAGCGCTAGCCATTTTTTAATATCATTGAGGAAATGAGGGCCGCTGTATGCCTTTTCAAAAGAGTGCTTCATGAAGGAGGTACTAATGCCTCCAATAGGGTCCAAAGCGCAAAGAGGTATATTTCCTTTTTAAAAGAGCTAAGTCCAGAAGAGGTGGTCAATAGGGGTATCAAGAGCAGATTCAAGGAAGCTGCGGAGTGTCAGAAGGTGATATATAAAGAGTTCGCACATAGCATGGATTTGAATGTTTCGGAAAAGGTGGTGACTATTTTGGAATAGTTCGAGGTAGATTGGACGGAGATAACACTTGCAGAACTCCCCTCATGTTGGGAGCCCCCAATGCAGTCCTACAGCCGCTACCAGCATACTAGTCCCGACTAAAGGAACTAATGAACCAGACCGATATAACTTCTGAAAAATCTGCTCGACTCAAAGCTAAAACTATAGTTTCAGTCATCGGCAAAGAGTTTCCGCTTTTCCACCAAGTGAAATATAAAATTCCTACTCATGAAAGCTACGACGAACTTACAGAGGTTTACATTAAGGCAGAATTTTTCACCGGAATGCCTGAACCTGCAGTTGACACCTGGCAGAGGTGTACAGGGCATGCTAGTTTGTTAGCCAACTCTTCTACAACCGTCACACTGCCTGCTTCAGCCACTGCCTGGAATCTTTCCCGCTATTGAAGATGTTAACTCATGATTCAGCCTGTGTGGCCTTTAGTTTTTATTTTTACTTTTACTTTCAAGTTCCCAGTGAGATTCACATTTCACTCTTGCAATTTACTTTCTGTTAGAACAATTGTGATATTTTTTAGAAATGGCCATGAGCCCGAATTGTAAATGATGGGAAATGTTTTATTCTCATCATGAATTTTGATATTTTTATCAGGACTTAAAACTGCCTACTAGCATCCAGAAAAGATATTTTCCCAAAATATATTCCCACATATGTTCATTGAAAAATCTATAAAATCAGTTAGCGGGGACTGATATGAGGTTCCATATTTTCATAAGAACTGACTAAGAAAGAACTTTGTATGTATTTTTGTTGGAATTTTGATATTAATGTTTAATATCCCATTGGGATTCAGTGATATGGAGTGTTGCTGATATTGGGGATTCTGATCTCTTTGCTTCATAGTTTGTAGCTCTCTCGTATGTTTTATATTGTAAATGTTCATATCATCCATTTCCATATTTCTTATATCTGTGTTCTGGAATGCGAGTGCTCATTTGTTTAAACGTGAATTTATCCTTGTTGATACTTATGTTTATTCATGTCTAGTGGTTTAAATATGGCTCAGAAAAGATATTCGGTTTCACCTCTTACTTCTACAATGTTCTTCTGATATTAGCAGCAATGGAGTTCTATCTTTAAAATTTTTCTCATGTATGGATTCTTATTACTTCATAGGCCCAGTATATGTGAACACTTATTTCTAGATTGAATTTCTGTTACAGCCAGTTTCCATTACACTTTTCTACACAGCTACCGCCCTCTTTTTATTAACCTCTGTGAATCACTTTAGAATTCAGCCCTCTTTTCAGTTTATTGTCTTAGAATTATTTTATACGTTGATATATCAAAGTTTATACTCTGTTACTACAGTATTACTTTTGATGTGTTTAAGTTTTAAGAGTCCTGGTTCCACTTTAACCAAATCTTTCCACTTAAGATATGATAGCATGAGAGCTCCCTTCTCGTCAACCTTTATAAAGTTGAACTTTATACTCCTTGCTGATTAAGATGTCCTAGGCACTGGTCTTTGTACAACTCAAGGCTGTCTCTAGGAGTGACAACAGCATCGATAAAAGAAATACTGAGCTATCTTAATCTTTAGGAAAAGTATTTGAGTACCTTTATGCTAACAAAACTATTATGTTACTTTATGTTAGTTTTCTTTTGGAATAATATAATGTATATCCATGCAATATTTGTATTAGATTTCACTGGAAATAATATACATTTATATATTGGAAATGTTAACATGTTTTGTTATCCTACATTGGAGAAGATTCTTTGGCAAAGAAGATGAATTACATGTACAAAAAGACAAAAGTAATTTTTTGGTTCCTCGATATATATATAAGGGTAATGTTGGTATGACATTTGGAGAATAAGACATGTATTCTTATGCTTTATTCCATTAGTTTTATGGAAAAGAAACCATTTATTTGCATGCCTATTATGTTATATTTATTCGAAAAGGAAAAACGTGTTTGCATGCTTTATTGTTTCTTTTGCTAAAGTTTAAGTAACACAAATGCACCTTGTGTCATTGTCCATTGAAGGAATTCCTGGACAGTGGTAGTGAATTTTCTTGTACGAATGTGAGCGTGTGTGAGAAGTGTCATAATAATGTGAGATTATTCGACATGATTTTATAATTACTTGCACTCACACTAAGGTAGAGATGTTAGAAGAAATCATGGTGTGATATTGTATTCACAACTCATGTATGCACATGAATAAGTGTTGAAGGATCACTTAAAGATTGCTTATTTATTGGTTAAGACTTTATCGAATCATGTTATAGAAGCTTGTTGATGACATCAATGATAGGAAATGATGGTGACTTATGAGAAGGAAATATTATGCTTAACATGGTGGCAGGTAAATCATTATGGTTCATGTAGATGAGTGTGAGCTATAGGATGATCGAATGTACGATAATCCATTGTAGGTAAATGATTATGGTTCATGCAGATGAGTGTGAGCTATAGGATGATTCAATATATGATGGTCCATTGTAAGTACATCCATGCCACCAAGATATGAAGATATGAAGATATGAATATTAGTGGGTAAATGTTATCATATTTATTTTAATGGCTTTAAGCCATATATTTGTAGATTTCTTTGAAAGATTTATAACAACGGTTAAGGAATGGTCTCCCTTATAAGACATTGAGTGAGGGGTGAACACCCTCACGAGCATTTAATAATAAAATTAAATGTTTGTTCGTTTTCATTCTACGGGGTTTCCAGGGTATAATGATGTGATTGATTATTGTGTCAAATTGATGATGTTGATTCATTTCTTGTTGTGATGTTCATAATGTCAAGTATACAATGACGACATGAGTAATGATATGAATGGAAGGTTACATCTTACAGTTTTGTGATAATGTATTAAAACAGAGGTAACTTGTATAATTTTTTTTTAACTCATGGCATTTCCATGTGAAGTTATCGATGTATGTTACATAGGTAGCGGAATTTATGTTTATTGTTAAAGCCGACACCAAAATTATTTTTATTATTTTTTGAGGACTTGACATACTTACATATACTAGTCATGATGGGATGTATGATGCACCTTTATTCATTTTAACCATCCATCTAGCAAGAGCGGACGGATCAAATCCATTAAGGTGTAAACAACCTTCAGAATGAAAATTTTGACTAGAAAAAGAACACACTCAAATTACTTGTAATGTCCTAACATTGAAGACAAAAATCAATTGCTATATATATATACATTTTAAAATAATTTTCTTGGAATATTTTATTTATGGACTATATTTTCCATTTTAAAATAAATTTTCTGTTCTTAATATATTTTTAAATATATTTCAATATTCATATGGACATCAAAATATCTTATTTATCATATGAAAATAAAACATGTATATGTATTTGTTTTTATTTCAAGAATATATATACATATATTAAATTCTAAATTACTATAAACAAATTTCAAATCTCTCTCATATTAGGATGTAGAATAAGTCTCTCAGCTCAATAATTCTGAAACATTTTCTATAATTCAAACTTTTTATCTTTAACTATATTGATATTTTATAAATAAAAAAATAATAGAAAAGTTAAATTCTTCTCACACTACATTTTTTACTGATAAATTTTACTAAAAATAATTAAATTTAATTTACAAAATGATTTTCTTTCAAAAATAATATTTGAACACATTAAGAAGGTAATCGCTTCTCATTTTTAAAATTCTATTTACAATGATTAAAAGATATTTTCTATTAAAAATTTTATTGTTTCCAGTAATAAAAAAAATTCTTATTTAATAAAAAATAAGGCAATTATGGAAAATAAGTTGCCTCATTTTTTATATGGCATTTGAACCGTTGCGCAAAATGTTTTGATTTTGGGTGACATTGAATTGGGACATGCAAACACCATTAATTATTTTTAGTTGATATACTTAGATCTGTTACGAAACCACCCAAGTGAACTCTAAATTGTAAATAATTTTAGTTGATATACTTACGAACCAACTAAAGTGAACTCTAAATTGTAAATAATTTTAGTTTTTTAATCTTAAAAACTAAAGAATAAATGAGGCACAATATTTACTTTAAGTTTCCACACTTAATCCTTTAAGATGTTCATTATATTCTCAGCAAAGCTGGTTGAATATGTTAAATGAAAAAATAAAATTATAAATTTCCACACTTAATCCTGTAAGATGTTCATTATAACCTCAGCATAGCTCGTGGAATATGTTAAATGAAAAAATAAAATTATAAATCGGCTTTGCATTATTAGGAATATAAATTTTATTTCAATATGACATTGTTTTTCCTTCCAAACATTAAGTGCAAATTTACTTTTTGTCGCTCTCTTAACTTGTAGTTTGATTGAAACTCTGTTATTTATGTCATTTAGTTGATTACGGTTTATTTAAATTAATTGAAGTTATTATTTGTTAGCTCGTTCAATTCAGAAAGGGATTGAAAATATATCTAATATTTTTTTTTAATTTTTTGGAATTTTTTTATTATTAATAAACAAACTAAAGCTTAAGTTAAAATTAAAATCAAAACTAATCATTTTGTATTTTAAATTTTTATTATAATTTAACATAATTTTGAAGTTTTAATTTAAACCATTTTATTGTATTTCACATATTAATTTTTATAAATTATGTAAATTAGAAAAATAAATATTTTCATTTTCATTCTATATTTATTATATATTATTATACATTATTGAATATTATTTATTTTTAAATATTATATGAAATCATTTTTATTTAAAATGGATGAATATTATTTAAAATCAATTTTATTTAAAATAAATGAATTTAGTTGATCATAATAAAAATGTAATGTAATTGTATATGGCCATAAAAGTGAAATATCATGTGAGAAGAAATTGGAGATTGAAGTCGCTTAAATTCGGCGAAAAAAAAACATACATAAACATTTAGTTGGCCCACATGGAGAGACTTCCAATGTAAGCTCAAATCCTCTAAAACACTAGTACAAGTAGCTAACACAAATGTATTCAATCATCTGTGTGTCAAAGCACTTATCCCAACCCGAACACAACCCAAATGAAGATATTTGGTATTCAACCTCTTAGCTTCAGCCTGAAGAGTTTTAGGATCTAAAAGGGGAATGGATTGCCCACTCTCAGAATTCTCTTGGATTTGGCTAACAATTTCTTTTATTCAGATTCTTGTGGCAGAAATCAGATGAAAAGGCTTTAGGTCGGCATATACATTGGATGCATTTACTACAGGTAACTGCCATCTAGTAGATGGATAAATTTCTATAAATTCTAATTCAACAGAATTCATAACACGACTAGATGAGCTAGCAGACATATCTCTGAGAGGATTTTGTTTAGCTTGGTCCTTATCCTCTATCTCACGGAATGAAACTGAACTTCTGGAGGATTCCATCTTTCAACAAAGAGATTAGATTTGAGTACTAACCTTCTTGAACCAGTGAAAGAGTATTGGGTCTCATACCAATTTCTTGCAGGGGCTTATTGGCTGAAGCTTGCAACAGCAACACAGCTTTTCTTGGCCTTGTTTCTAGTTCATCTAGTCGTGTTATGAATTCTGCTGAATTAGAATTTATAGAAAGTCATCCATATACTAGATGGCAGTTACGTATAGTAAATGCATTAGATGTATATGTTGAATTAAAGCCTTTTCATCTGATTGTTGCCACAAGAATCTCAATAAAAGAAGTTGTTAGCCAAATCCAAGAGAATTATGAAAGTGTGCAATCCATTCCGCTTTTAGATCCTAAAACTCTTCAAGCTGAAGCTAAGAGGTTGAATACCAAATATCTTCATTTGGGTTGTGTTCGAGTTGGGATAAGTGCTCTGACACATAGAGGATTGAATACATTTGTGTTAGCTACTATCAGAGATCTGACACATAATAAATATATTGATTCTTTGATAGGAGGGATAGTAGCCCCATTATCAAATGGCCCAGTTTATTTCGACTGCTATCCAAAATTCTCAGTGTATGTGTTTGATGAACACATAAAGGACATTTTGCAATTATAGATCCATGCATATGGATTTGATATGAGGAAAAATAGAAGTAGCATCTCTATTCAAACTGGAGGATGTTTCAGGCACACATATACCTTATCCTGTTGTCCTTGATGCTCCTATGCAAGATTCAAAAGCCAGTGTGGTGGTTCTAACAGATTCTGAAAATCAGAAGATATAACACCAAGTCATTAAGTGGGAAGAATTAAGTTTCTCTAAACACTGGGTTGTAAATCATCCCAAACCTCCCGATATGCAGAGTATTACATCAATCAACGTCCAAAAAATTCCTTGAGAAAAACCGATCACAATATCCCTGTGACTAGGAGACAGTACAAAGTGGAGACTTTTTATTTTAGTGGAGTCCACGAGAACCACTTTCTGCTAGGTCATCTAATATTTTTTATTCCAGGAAATCTGTACCTTTGATATGTTGTGTCATTCCATGCTTTGGTGTAAATTCTCTTGACAATCATAAGTTTGTTTAGAACTATTTGGTGCTTGATCTTCGTCATTACTAACCATTGGTTATGTTGTATCATGTGTTGCATTAAAATTTTAGCATCTTCTACACAACGAATATCACCAATCTTCTGACAGGGAGTATGAAAGAATTCACCAATTCCATTATCAATACACCATGTGCATTCATTATGGAAATAGGATTCATAAGATACTGGATCTATAGCAGTTTTGTTTAGTCTGTAGTCACTCCACCAGTCTTTTAACCATTCTGGTTGTTGATTACCCTACATAATCCATGTAGCACCAAATTTAAGTTTGGTATAGTGGGTTTCATTTTTACCATATTTGTTTCGAGGATCCCACCATAGTTTTTTTTACCCTGGGAAATTGTAAATGGTTTTGGGAAATATCAATTATGGATTATTCCCTGGCCATTGATTGAAGTTGGTACACGTCCATTCAGGGTTTCCTTTTCTGTCGATGACCATGTAATTGTGATAGATTCTTCGTCTATCACCTCCTTAATTCCAAATGACTGAGATATCAAGAAAGTCATTTTCCAACGATTGTTCAGCCTCATATGATGCTGCCATACTCTTTGAGTATACCATGTCATGAATCCACTTGCTCTGTTTTAGGTACACTCGCCTTTCAGGTACAAGATGCTAAATATATGTATGGTTTTGTAGATTGGCGTCTAACAATTTTTTATTTCTCAACTACCAAGTAGGTCTCCATTCATCTCGATACTCATCCCAATTTTTATCTTCTGGGATAGTCCTTAAGATTTCTCTCTGGTGACTTTGATCCTGTTCTGTTAATATAACCATAACTTGTGCCTCTTGTGCTTCTTGAATGTATTCTCTACTGAGAAAGTCTGAAAGACAATTTTTTTCACCTTTGATGTGTTCTACATCAAAATCAAAGTTAGAAAATAAAGCTTGCCATCGAGCAAACATGGATTCACTAGCTCTTCTGATTTCTTTGGTCAAGACTTTCTGCATGGCAGAGGCATCAGTCCTTAAAAGAATTTTTTTATTTACTAAGTGGATCTCAAATTTTTCCACACAGTTCCATGCAGCTTTAACTTCTTTTTCTATTGTGGAATTGTTTCTTTCAGCTGGGCTCCACTTACCAGATGCGAACTGCACCACTTGTTCTGTGCCATCCTTTTTCTATTTGAGGACACCTCCCCAACCTTCATTACTAGCATCGCTCTCAACAATTTTATCAGAATCATGATCTGCAACATAAAGAATAGGAAAATGTTTTACCTTTTCTTTGATGTTTCTGAATGCTTGTGTATGTTCTTCTGTCCATGGCTTAGGGTTTTTTTGAAGCCTTTGATTTAGCAATGCTCTGTCAGTGGTACAATCTTTATAAAAACTACTTACATAATTTAACCATCCAAGAAATATTTGAAGCTGAGTTTTGTCTAAAATGACATCAGGAAATCTATCTGCAAACTCTAAAGCATGCTTCTGCAAAGAAATATGCCCTTCTTTGATAGTATGGCCCAAATATTTAATAGAAGTCTGAAACATTTCTATCTTCTTTTTGCTGAGAACTAGGCCGTTATTTTTTACAACTTTCAGAAAAATATTTACATGTTTGAAGTGGTCATGTAAATTTTTGAAAAAAATAAAAATGTCATCTATGTACACAATTAACCATTTAAAATATGGTTTGAAAATAGAATCCATCACCTTTTGGAATTTTGATGGTGTGTGCTTTAAACCAAAAGGAATCACGTTCCACTCATAGTGGCCTGCAAGAACACTGAAAGTTGTTTTGAACTTATCTTCCTCTTTGATGGCCACTTGCCAGAAACCTGATTTCATATACAATTTGGAAAATATTTTTGCACCTGCAATTCTAGCTAAGAGCTCACTCTTATGTGGAATGGGATATGTATTGTCTACAAGAACATTATTCAAAGGCTTGTAATTTATGACAAGTCTAGGAATTCCTCTGATCTGTTCTAATCTCTTATTCACATCAAAACCATAACAGCTCTAGGGACTGTCTGACTCTCTGATCAATTTTATTTTCAGCAAATCATCAATCTCTTTGCTACATAATTCTATATATTCTCTACTCGTAGGAATAACCTTGCTCTTAAAAGGTCTTCCTGTATAATCAGATTTGTAAGGAAGCTCAACATAGTGTTTTTTCCTGTGCCAAAATGCATTTGGATCTTCTGCACAAAATTCTGTCTCAATTTTCTGCTTTAGAACAAATATTTGTCTTTGAACATCTGGAGATTCTAATTATTCTTCAATTATTAATGTTTCCTTTAGATCTTTGAGATATTCAAGTTTGTTTTTAGCCAAGTCTAATTGTTGCATGGCCTGGACCATGGTAGATAATATGGGAGTAGAAATATAAGTAAGTTCGATCTTCTTCGACTTCCCATCTGTACTTGGAACAATGATGAAATAACCAGCCTTGTTATCTTTGAGTCGGGTTGATCCATGAGGTTCTACTGCTGCTAGAAAACATTGCCTAAAATGCGATCAATAGGAATATCTAAAATTACAAATTTAAGCTTAATGCAATATTTATAAAAAAAAATACTTCCCTCTGGAACCTCATACTGTAGTTCTTTGTTTCCTAATCCAACAACTTTTCTTTGATATTTGATCCAGTATTTGGATGGGATGAGTTTCTCATTCAGGACATTTATGTCAGCTCCTGAATCTATTAATGTTTTTAGAGAAAACATTTGTCCTTGAATACAAATATTCAACAAAACATGATGATTTTGATACTAGATTGTTAGAAATCTCATTTCTCTAAAACTAGTATCCTTGTCTTTATTTCCTTTAAAAAAATTTACATTTGTATTCCTATGCTCAAAATAACTTTTTTTCTTCTTCTTCATGAAACTTGCCTTTTTCTAATGAAGAAATTTTTTCTTTCAAAGTAGAAATCTCAGATTTTAAGGTGTGAATCTCTCTACTTACATCCCCCAAAGTGAGTTGTCGCACTTTGCTTTGCAGTTGACTTCGCTGGAAGGCTTTAGTTTTTCTTTCAAAAGATGCATCAATGAACCTTGGCTTTGAAGAAGATGCTTTCTTGGTAGTATGCACTTGTGATAAAAATTCTTCAAGTAATTTTTCTTTCATTTCTCCTTCATCAAGTGCACGGATTTGCAACAGAATTTTAATTCTGCATCTTCAGCAGTTTGGGCCATGAGAATATTTTCTTTAAACTACTGAGACAGGTTCGATACTTCAGCATCGGATGAATCACTATCTGAAGTAGTTAGTTCATATTGACAAGAATAGTTGCCAGAATCTGAACAGAAATGTGTGGCTTGAACATGATATTCTTCTTCCGAATCTGAAAAGGAATATGAACTCTGAGAATCAGAGGAGTCTTCTTCTTGAAATTGTTGGAGTTGATATCTGAATACAACATTTGGACAGTTTTCAGCTATGTCATTTTTGGAACCACATCTAAGATATAGTGTCTGAGATTCAACCTTTACAATCTTCTTTCCTTTAGCTGCTTCTTGAGACTTTCTTCCTATGTTCATTTTTTATTCAACTGCATCTGGACATCTAGAAGAAGTATGACCTGGTTTGCCACATAAACAACAGGACAATTTGTCCCATTTTTCCTTCTTATGAGAGCGCAGGTGGATGTCAGTTGGATGGTAATAATGGGTCTTTGGGACATATTTATAATATCCCTTTCTTTTCTGTTGACCCTTTCTGGATCTGTTGTATCTGGCTGGATGTCTTTTGTTCTGCTTCTGTGCTTTATTTTCCTACTTCTTTTCCTTTCTTCTTTTGACAACCGGATCATCTAAAGAAAGACCATATTTATGACAAATATATTTTTGGTCAGGAAATCTAGAAATTTTTTGCAGACAGTTATTCATTTTCATATTAGTACAGAATCCAACCATTGTCTTGGTGATAATTGTATATATTTCTCCCCATGTGTATGACTCAAATGGAAACTGGAATGCATCATGTTGTTTGAGTAAATAAACAAACTTAGATGGAAGTGTAGCAAGGTATACTTGTTTCCAGAGCAGATTTTTAGGATCTTTTACCAAAAATATTATTTGCCCCCAATCATTGTGAAAGTCTTCATATTGTGATAGCTTATGGCATTTTATATTCATAAGAATCATTTCATTTTTATGAGCTATCTCTAATTCTGAACCACACCAGTGTTCCAGAATCATGGAAGTCAAAGCACCAATCATATTGCTCTGAGTAGTGCCATCTAGATTAAATACAATATCACCCTGTTCATCTATTAATGTTTCATTTTCCATTTTCTTGATGAGTGTTGGGGATGATTCAATTTCCCACCATTTTGCTAAAATACCAGTAAAACATTGAATAAGTGTTTTACAGGCTTCAACCTCAGTTTTACCCCTTAAACACATCATATTATATTCAATGAACATTAAATCAATAACTTGTCTAATTTGGTTCACTTCCAGATTATCTACATTCCATTCTCTGTGAGCATCAAGATGGAATGTGTATGCTTCTGGAGCTTTTCCTTTAATATCAAGAGTATGATATCTTGTAAACTGACTTTCCAATGGTTCATATATTAGAAATAGAATCGTCTCTGGTCCTGAGGGAGACTCTTCATCTTTTTCTTTAAATAAAGAAGATATAGTGATTTTCTCTATGGATTCTTCTTCTCAACTAGATTGAGCTTTTTCTCTTGGAAGAAGATGTGGGAATATGTCAACTGGTTTGACAGGATGCTAGATTTGGATATTCCTTTTATAAAGGAATGATGTAGGGACTGGTTTTTCAACAGTCTTTATTTAAGTTCTATTAAACTGTATAGAGAGCTCTTCTATAGATCCTTGGGTTAAATGAAATCCTTTCTCAACCTTTGCTTTTAAAGCTTCAACCTTTTCCAAGGATTCTCTTGAATAACTTCTCATGGAAGAAGTTAAAAACTGAATATTATTCAAACTGTTATTTACATCAAAAATTGAAACTGTAAGACTATCAAAATAATCTTTTACTTTGGCAGCTTTAGCAACATTCATATCTAGGTCGTTTATAGCAGTGTTAGTCCAATTTAACTGCCCACTAGCATTTTGAATTCTCCCATCTATGCCTAAAGCATTATCATATTTGATGACTAAAGGAATAGATTTAGCTGAACTTTTTGCTTCTCCTAGCATTATTCCTTTAAAGGGAGGAAAGGTTATGTTGTTCTCAACCTTACTACCATCCATAGTAGTCCATGAATGTTGTGGAGTGGAAGGAGTGGCTTTATCTGTCATCATGATAGCTTCTGCTTCAGATATCTTTTTCCAAGAATAGAAAGATATCAATTCGTTATTGTAGTCCATATATTCCTTCCATTCAGAGGCTAGCCTTATTATTTCTTCTCTACTGGTGCTTTTATCAAAATATTTAGCCTCAGGGTGTGTATCAAGATCCCAATTCAACATATCTTTCATCCAATGGGTATCTATCTTATGTTTTGGACACCCGTCCATTACTGAGAAAAACTTATGCATCTCTGGGATAAAAGGATTTTTGCAATCAACAGGAACTTCTTTGAATCTGCTACTTGGAATTAAATCATTCAACTGTTCCAAGTATCCAATGATGTATCTAGGCATAGCAGGAGGCCTTAAGCTGCGGAATATTTTTGTAAGCCTACGGTCTTCATTTTCAAGTGAAGGTAGGTTGTGCATCATCATCACATGGTCAAACTCATGTGGAAATGGGATGTCTGAGCATTTTGGGTTTGGACAAGGATTGACAGATGTAGTAGGCGGAGCTTCTCCTGTCCTGGGATGATGGTTATAATGGATGACCATTTTATAAAGTTGACTTAGATTGACAATAGATTTACAGTTTTGAAAAATAACTTCAATAGAATTAAAATTAACTAACTGAGAAAACTCAAACAATTCAATGTGTTGGAAATGTACAATGGATTGTGAAGAACAAGTAGTATCAACAACTTCAGGATTTCTTTACAGAGGTGAACTTTTGCAGAGAGTATCTATCCTTTTACGATCAATGGTGGATCTTCTTGGGAAGGATATGAAAACAGCTGATTTATTCTCTTGGACGTTGGCTGATGTAATTCTCTGCATACCAGGAGGTCTGGGATTATTTACAACTCAGTGTTCAGGGAAACTTAAGTCTTCCCACTTAATGACTTGGCGTTCTATCTTTCTATTTTTAGAATATATTAGAACCACCACACTAGCTTTTGAATCTTGACTAGAAGCATGCAGGAGAATAGGATATAAGGTATTTGTGTGCCTGAAACATCCTTTAGTTTGAATAGAGATGTTACTTCTATTTTTGCTCATATCGAATCCAGATGTCTCGATCTGTAATTGCAAAATGTCCTTTATGTGTTCATCAAACACATATAATGAGAAGTTTGGATAGCAGTCAAAATAAACTGGGCCATTTGATAATGGGGCTACTATCCCTCCTATCAAAGAATCAATATATCTATTACGTGTCAGATCTCTGACAGTAGCTAACAAAAATGTATTCAATCCTCTGTGTGTCAGAGCAGTTATCCCAACCCGAACACAACCTAAATGAAGATATTTGGTATTCAACTTCTTAGCTTCAGCCTAAAGATTTTTAGGATCTAAAAGAGGAATGGATTGCACACTCTCAGAATTCTCTTGGATTTGGCTAACAGTTTCTTTTATTGAGATTCTTGTGGTAGAAATTAGATGAAAAGGCTTTAATTCAATATATACATCGAATGCATTTACTACAGGTAACTTCCATCTAGCACATGGCTAAATTTCTATATTTCTAGTTCAGCGGAATTCATAACACGACTAGATGAACTAGCAAACATATTTATGAGAGGATTTTTTTCAGCTTGGTCTTTATCCTCTATCTCATGGAATGAAACTGGCCTTCTGAAGGAATCCATATTTCAACAAAGATATTAGATTTGAGTACTAACCTTCTTGAACCAGTGAAACAGTACTAGCTCTGATACCAATTTCTTCCGGGGGCTTCTTGACGGAAGCTTGCAGCAACAACATAGACTATCTTGGCCTTGTTGAGTCTCTTCTCTATCTTCTTTCACAGTCCTTTACACAAACCCATACACGAACCTAATTTTCACCGTCACGCTCTATGCGACCTACACATGGCTTCTCTTGCCTTCAATGGCCTTGGCGTCCTTAGGAGTTTTCGCGAACCTCTGGTGAACATCTGGTGAACCTCAACTGAAAGTAAAGGAATGGTTCGTGAACCTCTGGTGAACCTCTAGTTCGTGTATGGGTTTATGTAAAGGACTGTGAAAGAAGACACTAGTCCTTTACTTTCAGTTGAGGCTCACCAGAGGTTCGCGAAAACTCCTAGGGATGCCAAGGCCGTTGAAGGCGAGAGAAGCCATGTGTAGGCCGCATAGAGCGTTACGATGCAAAGTAGGTTCGTGTATGGGTTCGTGTATGGGTTCATGTAAAGGAATATGAAAGAAGATAGAGAAGAGACTCAACAAGGCCAAGATAGCCTATGTTGTTGCTGCAAGCTTCAGTCAAGAAGCCCCTGCAAGAAATTGGTATCAGAGCTAGTACTGTTTCACTAGTTCAAGAAGGTTAGTACTCAAATCTAATCTCTTTTTTGAAATATGGATTACTATAGAAGGTCAGTTTCATTCAATGAGATAGAGGATCAGGACCAAGCTAAACAAAATCCTCTCATAAATATTTTTTCTAGTTCATCTAGTCGTGTTATGAGTTCTTCTAAATTAGAATTTATAGAAATTCATACATCTGCTAGATGGCAGTTACCTGTAGTAAATGCATCTTATGTATATGTTCACTTAAATCCTTTTCATCTGATTGTTGTCACAAGAATATCAATAAAATAAACTGTTAGCCAAATCCAAGATAATTCTGAGAGTGTGCAATCCATTCCCCTTTTATAGCCTAAAGCTCTTCAGGCTGAAGCTAAGAGGTTGAATACCAAATATCTTCATTTGGGTTGTGTTCGGGATGGGATAAGTGCTCTGACACACAGAGGATTGAACACATTTGCGTTAGCTACTGTCAGAGATCTGAAACATAATAAATATACTGATTCTTTGATAGGAGGGATAGTAGCCCCATTATCAAATGGCCCAGTTTATTTTGACTGCTATCCAAAATTCTCAGTGTATGTGTTTGATGAACACATAAAGGACATTTTGCAATTACAGATCCAGACATCTGGATTCGATATGGGGAAAAATAGAAGTAAAATCTCCATTAAAACTAGAGGATGTTTCAGGCACACAAATACCTTATATCCTGCTATCCTTCATGCTCCTAGTCAAGAGTCAAAAGCCAGTGTGGTGGTTCTAACAGATTCTAAAAATCAGAATATAGAACACCAAGTCATTAAGTGGGAAGACTTAAGTTTCCATGAACACTGGGTTGTAAATAATCCCAAACCTCCTGGTATGCAGAGTATTACATCAGCCAACATCCAAGAGAATAAATTAGCTGCTGTCATATCCTTCCCAAGAAGATCCACCATTGATCGTAAAAGGATAGATACTCTCTACAAAAGTTCACCTCTGTAAATAAATCCTGAAGTTGTTGATACTTCTTGTTCTTCACAATCCATTGTACATTGCCAACATATTGAATTGTTTAAGTTTGCCCAGTTAGTTAATTTTAATTCTATTGAAGTTATTTGTCCAAACTGTAAATCTACTCTCAATCTAAGTCAACTTGCTGAAATGGTCATCCATTATAACCATCATCCCAGGATAGGAGAAGCTCCGCCTACTACATATGTCAATTCTTGTCCAAACCCAAAATTCTTAGACATCCCATTTCCACATGAGTCTGACCATGTGATGATGATGCACATCCTAACTTCACTTGAAAATGAAGACCCTAGGCTTATAGAAATATTCAGCAACTTAAGGCCTTCTAGTATGCCCAGACACAACATTGGATACTTGGAACAGTTGAATGATTTAATTCCAGATAACATATTTAAAGAAGTTCTTGCTGATTGCAAAAAGCCTTCTATCCCTGAGATGCATAATTTTTTCTCAGTAATGGACGGGTGTCCAAAACATAAGATAGATACCCATAGGATGAAAGCTATGTTGAATTGGGATCTTGATACACACCCTGAGGCTGAAGCTTTTGATAAAAGCACCAGTAGAGAAGAAAGGATAAGGCTAGCCTAAAAATGGAAGGAATATATGGAAAAAAATAATGAATGGATATATTTTTATTCTTGGAAAAAGATATCTGAAGCAGAAGCTGTCATGATGACAGATACAACCACTCCTTCCACTACACAACATTCATGGACTGCTATGGATGGAAATAAGGTTGAGGCTAGCACAACCTTTCCTCCCTTTAAAGGAATAATGCTAGGAGAAGCACAAAGTTCAACTAAAGCTATTCCTTTAGTCATCAAAGATGATAATGCTTTAGGCATATATGGGAGAATTCAAAAGGCTAGTGAAAATTTAAATTGGACTAACACTGCTATAAAGGGCTTGGATATGAATGTTGCTAAAGCTGCCAAAGTAAAAGATTATTTTGATAGTATTACAGTCTCAGTTTCTGATGTAAATAAAACTTTGAATAATATTCAGTTTGTAACTTCTTCCATGAGAATTTATTCAAGAGCATCCTTGGAAAAGGTCGAAGCTTTAGAAGCAAATGTTGAGAAAGGATTTGATTTAACCCAAGGATCTATAGAAGAGCTCTCTGTACAGTTTAATAGAGCTTAAATAAAGACTGTTGAGAAACCAGTCCCTACATCATTCCTTTACAAAAGGAATATCCAAATCCAGCATCCTGTCAAACCAGTTGACAGATTCCCACATCTTCTTCCAAGAGAAAAAGCTCAGTCTAGTAGAGAAAAAGAATCCACAGAGAAAATCACTATATCTTCTTTATTTAAAGAAAAAGATGAAGAGTCTCCATTAGGACCAAAGACGAGTCTATTTCTAATACATGAACCATTGGAAAGTCAGTTTACAAGTTATCCTTCTCCTGATATTAAAGGGAAAGGTCCAGAAGCATACACATTCCATCATGATGCTCACAGAGAATGGAATGTAGTAATCTGGCAGTGAACTAGATTAGTCAAGTTATTGATTTAATGTTGATTGAATATAAGATGATCTGTTTAACGGGTAAAATGAGGTTGAAACCTGTAAAACACTTATTGAATGTTTTACTGGTATTTTAGCAAAATGGTGGGAAATTGAATCATCCCCAGCACTCATCAAGAAAATGGAAAATGAAACATTAAAAGATGAACAAGGTGATATTGTATTTAATACAGATGGCACTCCTCAGAGCAATATGATTGGCGCTTTGACTTCCATGATTCTGGAACACTGGTGTGGTTCAGAATTAGAGATAGCTGATAAAATTGAAATGATTCTTATGAGCATAAAATGTCATAATCTATCACAGTATGAAGACTTTCACAATGATTGGAAGCAAAGAATATTTTTGGTAAAAGATCCTCAAAATCTATTCTGAAAACAAGGATACCTTACTGCACTTCCATCTAAGTTTTTTGATTTGTTCAAACAACATGATGCATTCCAATTGCCATTTGAGTCATACACATGGGGAGAAATATATACAATTATCACCAAGACAATGATTGGATTATGTACTAATATGAAGATGAATAACTCTCTGTAGAAAATGTCTAGATTTCCTGACCAAAAATCTATTTGTCATAAATATGGTCTTTCTTTAGATGATCCAGCTGTGAAAATAAGAAAGGAAAAAAATCAGGCAAAGAAAGCACAAAATCAGAACAAAATACATCCAGCCAGTTTTAGCAAATCCAGAAAGGGTCAACAGAAAATAAAGGGATATTATAAATATGTCCCAAAGACCCATTATTACTAGCCAACTGACATCCACTTGTGCTCTCATAAGCAGGAAAAATGGGAAAAATTGAGCTGTTGGTTATTTGGAAAACGAGGTCATACTTCTTCTAGATGTCAAGATGCAGTTGAATAAAAAAAGAGCAGAGGAAGAAAGTGTCAAGAAGTAGTTAAAGGAAAGAATATTGTATAGGTTGAATCTCAGACACTATGTCTTAGATGTGGTTCCAAAAACCACAGAGCTGAAAACTATCCAAATGTTGTATTCAGAGATCAACTCCAACAATTTCAAGAAGAAGAATCCTTTGATTCTCAGAGTTCATATTCCTTTTCAGATTCAGAAGAAGAATATCATGTTCAAGCCACATGTCTCTGTTTAGATTCTGACAATTGTTCTTGTCAATATGAACTAATTACATTAGACAGTGATTCATTCGATCCTGAAGTATCGATCTTTTCTCCGCAATTTAAAGAAAATATTATCATGGCACAAACTGCTGAATATGCAGAATTAAAAATTTTGTCGCAAATCCGTGCACTTGATGAAGGAGAAATGAATTAAAAATTACTTGAAGCATTTTTATCACAAGTGCATACTACCAAGAAAGAATCCTCTTCACAGCCAAGGTTCATTGATGCCTCTTTTGAAAGAAACACTAAAGCCTTCCAACGAAGTCAACTGTAGAGCAAAGTGCGACAACTCACTTTGTGGGAGGCACGTAGAGAGATTCACACCTTAAAATCTGAAATTTCTACTTTGAAAGAAAAATTTAGAAAAAGGCAAGTTTCATGAAGAAGAAGAAGAAAGTTATTTTGATCCTAGGAATACAAATATCAAAATTTTCGAAGGAAAGAAAGACAAGGATACTGGTTTTAGAGAAATGAGATTGCTAACAATCCAATATCAACATCATTATGTTTCGTTGAATATTTGTATTCAAGGAAAAATGTTTTCTCTAAAAAAATTAATTGATTTAGGAGCCAACATAAATGTCCTGAATGAGAAACTCATCCCATCCAAATACTAGATCAAAGCTGGAAGAAAATTTGTTGGATTGGGAAACAAAGAACTACATTATGAGGTTCCAGAGGGAAGTATTTGTTTTGATAAACATTGCATTAAGCTTAAATTTTCAATTTCAGATATTCCTATTGATTTCGTTTTAGGCAATGTTTTTCTAGCAGCAGTAGAACCTCATGGATCAACCCGAATCAAAGATAATAAGGCTGGTTATTTCATCACTGTGCCAAGTACAGATGGGAAGTCAAAGAAGATCAAACTTCCTTATATTTCTACTCCCATATTATCTACCATGGTCCAGGCCATGCAACAATTAGACTTGGCTAAAAACAAACTGAAAGATCTCAAAGATCTAAAGGAGACATTAAGAATTGAAGAACAATTAGAATCTCCTGATGTTCAAAGACAAATCTCTGTTCTAAAGTAGAAAATTGAGACAGAATGTTGTGCAGAAGAGCCAAATGAATTTTTGCATAGGAAACAACTCTGTTGAGCTGCCTTACAAATCTGATTATACAAGAAGACCTTGTAAGAGTAAGGCTATTCCTATGAGCAAAGAATATAGAGAATTATGCAGCAAAGAGATTGATGATTTGCTGAAAAGAAAATTGATCAGAGAGTCAGACAATCCTGGAACTGTTATGGCTTCTATGTGAATCAGAGATCATAACAGATGAGAGGAATTCCTAGACTCGTCATAAATTACAAGCCTTTGAAAAATGTTCTTGCAGATAATACATATCCCATTCCACATAAGAGTGAGGTCTTAGCCAGAATTGCAGGTGAAAAAATATTTTCCAAATTTGATATGAAATCAGGTTTCTGGCAAGTGGCCATCAAAGAGGAAGATAAGTTCAAAACAACATTCAGTGTTCCTGCAGGCCACTATGAGTGGAAAGTGATGCCTTTTGGTTTAAAGCACGCACCATCAAAATTACAAAAGGTGATGGATTCTATTTTAAATGGTTAATTGTGTACATAGATGACATTTTGATTTTTTCCAAAAATTTACATGACCACTTCAAACATGTAAATATTTTTCTGAAAGTTGTAAAAAATAATGGCCTAGTTCTCAGCAAAAAGAAGATAGAAATGTTTCAGACTTCTATTAAATTTTTGGGCCATACTATCAAAGAAGGGCAGATTTCTTTGCAGAAGCATGCTTTAGAGTTTGCAGACAGATTTCCTGATATAATTTTAGACAAAACTCAACTGCAAAGATTTCTTGGATGCTTAAATTATGTAAGCAGTTTTTATAAAGATTGTATCACTGACAAAGCATTGCTAAATCAAAGGCTTCAGAAAAATCCTAAGCCATGGACAGAAGAACATAAATAAGCAGTTAGAAACATCAAAGCAAAGGTAGAACATTTGCCTATTCTTTATGTTGCAGATGATGATGCTGATAAAATTGTTGAGAGTGATGCTAGTAATGAAGGTTGGGGAGGTGTCCTCAAAAAGAAAAAGGATGGCAGAGAAAAAGTGGTGCAGTTCGCATTTGGTAAGTGGATCCTAGCTGAAAGAAACTATTCCACAATAGAAAAAGATGTTAAAGCTGCATGGAACTTTGTGGAAAATTTTGAGATCCACTTAGTAAATAAAATATTTCTTTTAAGGACTGATGCCTCTGCCATGCAGAAAGTCTTAACCAAAGATATCAAAAGAGCTAGTGAATCCAAGTTTTCTCGATGGCAAGCTTTATTTGCTAACTTTCATTTTGATGTAGAACACATAAAAGGTGAAACAAACTATCTTCCAGACTTTCTCTGTAGAGAATACATTCAAGAAGCACAAGAGGCACAAGTTATGGTTATAGTAACAGAATGGGATCAAAGTCACGAGAGAGAAATCTTAAGGACTATCCCAAAAGATAAAAATTGGGTTGAGTGTCGAGATGAATGGAGGCCTACTTGGAAATTGAGAAATGCAAAAGTGTTAGACGCCAATCTACAAAACCATACAAATCTTCAGCATCTTGTAACTGAAAGACGAGTGTACCCGAAAGGGAGCAAGTGGATTCATGACATGGTATACTCAAAGAGTATGGCAGCATCATATGAGGCTAAACGGTCATTGGAAAATTACTTTCTTGATATCTCAGTCATTTGGAATGAAGGAGGTGATAGACGAAGAATCTATAACAACTACTTCGTCATCAACAAAACAAGAAACCCTGAATGGACGTGGACTAACTTCAATCAATGGCCAGGGAATAATCCAGAAGTGATATTTCCCGACACCATTTACAATCTCCCAAGGTACAAAAAACTATGGTGGGATCTTCTAAACAAAGATGGTAAAAATGAAACCCACTATACCAAACTTAAATTTGGTGCTACATGGATTATGCAGGGTAATCAACAACCAGAATGGTTACAAGACTGGTGGAGTGACTACGAACTAAAAAAAACTTCCATAGATACAGTATCTTATGAATCATATTTCCATAATGAATGCACATGGTGTATTGATAATGGAATTGGTGAATTCTTTCATACTCCCTGTCAGAATATTGGTGATCTTCATTATGTAGAAGATGGTAAAATTTTAATGCAACACATGAGATATCATAACCAATGGTTAGTAATGACGAATATCAAGCACCAAATAGTTCTAAACAACCCTATGATTGTCATGAGAATCTACATCAAATCATGGAATGAAACAACATATCAAAGGTACAGATTTCTTGGAATAAAAATCTTAGATGACCCAACAGAAAGTGGTTCTCGTGGACTCCACCAAAATAAAAATTCTCAACTTTGTACTGTCTCCCAGTCACAGGGATATTGTGATCAGTTTTTCTCAAGGACTTTTATGTTAAAAGTATCCTCTGTGTAAATAATTCTGACACAGTTCTCGTGGCCCTTCTGTACTTAAAGGCATCCACTTTATTTTTTCTATCACATGCACATGTCCAAATTACGGAATCTCTGTGCCGATGTCGCCTCGGTGTTACCCGAAAGTAATGATTCCTAATCCATGTCATTAGTCTGTACCGATTCAATTTGATTTGTTGTCCCCCTTCTCATTCTATATAAAGAAGGTAAGGCTCATTTATTTGGCATCAGAGGTTAGAGAGTGTGAGTCTTGTTGTTAGAGTCAGAGCCTATAATCTTCCTGCTCTGCATCTACAACTTCTGAACTCGATCTGATTGCATCACGGATATCAGTTCCATGTATAGAGTTGTATCTGAGAATCCTATAGGTCAGTTTGCTCGGCACTGATCAGAACCTAAAGTGGCCAGATCTCATAGTTTGAGTCTGTAAGTTTTTCTGTATGTTTTATGTTCCATAGACTGAGTCTAAAACTGGCCAGGAAGCCTATAGTAAGATATCTCATTTATTGAGAAGCACATTCTGGTAAATTCCATTTAAGTCGATCTCAGGAATGAACATCTCAGTCTGTAAGATCAGATCTGTAATATCTTCTACTATATCAATAGAGAGTGAGAATTATTCGCATCATTTTTCAGTACTGTCAACTCTGTGCTAATAATATTGTTGTTGAGGTAGTACCTGTCTCCTATACTTTCACTTGAGGTTCAGCATAGGTTCGCAAAAACTCCTAGGGATGCCAAGGCCGTTGAAGGTGAGAGAAGCAATGTGTAGGCCGCATAGAGTGTGACGGTGCAAAGTAGGTTCGTGTATGGGTTCATGTAAATGACTGTGAAAGAAAACAAAGAAGAGAATCAACAAGGCCAAGACAACCTGTCTTCCTGATGCAAGCTTCAGTCAAGAAGCCCCTACAAGAAATTGGTATCAAGGACCCTGCTTCTGCTACTGTTGTTATGTGGTACAAGTGCAAGGACCCTTTTTCTACTGATTTTGTTATGTAGATTTTCTTGTTATATCTTACAATCTCGTTGAAGTATAATACAGCCCCGAAAAATTCATGTGTCTTTCTGTAGAAACTCTATCTCTTTTTACAAGGCGACAAATTTGATTTACGTTATGACTATGTTTTTACAAATAATCTATCAAAATCTATTTTGATTTCGAAAATAATATGACATTGACTTAAAGAAGATAAAACATTACTTTCCAACAGATCATAAATGGAAAAACGAAAATTTCACCTCAAACTAAGCCAATAATACCAATGCTCTACGTCAGACCAAAAAATTACTTCGGTCCAATGACCGGTCAAAATTTTGTGTGACGTCCCAGAGATAAAACCTGGAATTCAAAGTCCGGGAATAGAACCATCGAATCCTACGCCCAATTTTGGTTAGTGGAATATGCCCCCAAAAAGCGGTAATTTATTTATTTTATCCCGCAAACCAAGAATAATTATGCTTGCAATTCCTATAAGGATTTTAGAAATAGGGATGATAAGAGGGATTCTAGCATAATTTGTAAAGGTGTTTGGTAGATCTAAACTAGGATTTAAAACTGAACTGGGTGATGATCAGAATTCTTTTGTTTTTCTAATAGTTCTATCAGGCACAACACTTCCTGGACCTCCAACATCTTTTTCTTGGGATAAGACATAGTTAAAATTTAAAATTTGAGAAGAGAGGACGAGACTGCCACAAAATTTGTAAATTTTTTAAGGAAATGTACTTGTGTTGTGTGAACCAGGGTGCTCATCATACAAAAGCATGCTATTTTATTTGCTATTTTATAAGCCCTTGCTATTAGTGGGCCCTTAAAAAAGTTTTTTTTTTTTGGTTCGAAAAATATGTTTAGTGAAAAGAGGAATAATTCATAATGGCTACAGACCACCACTAAGTGTGACCAATAGTGGTTGTTGAAAATAACATGGTATCCATAAAGATGTAGAATTTTTTCTCCTATCAACTCATATAAGGCTACTCACTTGTACTTATCCAAAGAGGTACACATTTTGCTGCTCAAATAAAATATAAAAATGTGGGTTTTAATTTCACGCATATACATAGCGAATTCACTCTTAGCCACCCCAAAGCATTTCCTCTCCATTAAATTCTAGAAATTTCTTTCCATAAAATGAGGTGGTGTGTCCATAGATAATCAAAAAGTATTTGGAAAGGTACAACAATTGGATAACTAGGATGTACGAATACACAGAAGCTTTATTTATGATTCTACTCAGGCCTGGAATTCGACGATAGGCATAATATTTTTTCGATTATTAAATTTCAAACATTTTAAAATTACCCTACTACAGTGGATTTTTAATGCATAATTTATAAATGGTAAACTATTTTTTATTTCTATTTTGAATTTGTTGGCATGTGTCAGATTTTCTAAGAAATTCTTAACATCAAAGGAACAAATTTCCCCTTTTAACATAGAAAAAATTTCCATTTCATTTGCATATATACAGAGAAAAAAGATAGAGGATACACCGTGAATGGAAGAACTTTTTTTTTCATTTAACAAACTAATTATTACAATATTCTACAGTGTTAAACTGCTATATTCTATTTTCCTTGTTTTTGTCTCTCTTCATATTTTATAAAATATATATATATATATATATATATATATATATATATATATATATATATATATATATATATATATATATATATATATATATATATATATGTTTTTTTTTTAAAACATGTCGCAGCTAAAAATCATTAAAACTGTATTAAAATTAAATTAAACTAAACTTATTTTTTAAAACTATTTCATGGACATTTCACAATATAAAAAAATAGTACAATGTCGAGTGAGGGCAAGCTTATGGTGGCACAAGTTAATGGCGGGGGGTTGCATGGGTCAAACCATGATTTATCAAATCCGGAAGGCTGCGGCAATGTAAAAATAAATTCGGTTGTTTCGGGTGGTTTTAAAGGAAATTCAATGTAATGGCTCAATGCATTAAAATACAGGTTGAGTGTATGATCGAAAATTCGGCTGCAGTGTCCCTCTCTTCAATGAGATCAAATAAAAAATTGATGTTGTTGTCCTATTGCCACATATTTGCAGTTGGGGTTATTTCCAACACTCCCCCTTAATCACAACTGCTACTATCATGCATTCCCAGAATTTTTTTGAGAAAATTAAAACCTTTCTGCCCCATTGGGTTTTTCAAAACATCTGCAAACTATTCCTCTGTTCTACAATGTTGTAAAACAACTTCTCCATTATTAACGAATCCTTTGATAAAGTGGTACTTTGCATCTATGTACTTTGTTCTATTGTGAAACACTGAATTCTTTGATAATGCTATTGCTGAGCTATTATCACCATAAATTGTTGTACATTTTACCTATTCATGGCACAGATCTCTTAGCTTTCTTCTCACCCATATTGCTTGACATGCTGCTACTGTAGCTACCACATACTCTGCCTCTATTGTTGATAAAACCACAATTGGTTGTTTCTTTGAAGCCCATGAAATGGCTCCTGATCCTAAATGAAAAACATATTGAGAGGTACTTTTCTTGTCATCTATACTTCTAGCCCAATCACTGTTAGTGTATCCAATTAACTCAAAATTTTCAAAAGAGGTGTTTAAAATACCATACCCCTTTGTTCATTTCACATACCTTAGAATTATTTTTGCTGCCTACCAATGTGTATCTTTTGGCCTCTCCATAAATATGGAAATTAAACTTACAGCATGGATAATATTTGGCCTAGTTGTAGTCAAATACATAAGGCTACCAACTATGCTCTTGTACAAACTTGGATCTACATCCTTACTGCCGTCTACCTTGCTCAACTTCAATTCCATCATTGTAGGAGTTATTCCTAACTTGCAATCCTACACGTTAAATCTTTCTAAAATTTCTTTCACATATTTTGCATGAGAAATTAAAATTTTATTTTAATTTTGCTCCACTTTTATTTCTTAGAAGTATCTTAGCAATCCCATATTTGTGATCTCAAATTCATCTTTCATGACTATCTTAAAATTTTCAATGATGTAAGCATCATTACCTATAAATATCACATTATCAACATATAAAACAACAATGAGCATCTTACAATCATTTTATTTGATGTATAATGTGTGTTATTCTTCACATTTCTCAAACCCATTTTCCTGTAGATAGGCATCTATTCTATTGTACCATGCTCTTGGTGCTTGTTTCAGCCCATATAGAGCTTTCTTCAACTTGCATACTTTGTGCTCTTGGCCTTCTTTTTCATATCCTAGAGGTTGTTCAACATAAAAATCTTCCACAAAAACTCCATTTAGGAATGTTGATTTCACATCCATCTGGTAAAATTTCCACTTATGTTGTGCTATTATGGACAACACTGTTCTCATTATTTCCATTCTTGCAGCTGGTGCAAAAGTTTCTTCATAATCTCTTCTTTGTTCTTGTTTGTATTCATTGACAACAAGTCTGGCCTTATGTCTTTCAATATTTCCTTCAATATTACTCTTGGTCTTATAGACCCATTTTAATCCAATCACTTCCTTACCTTTTGGAAGATCAACTAATTCCCATGTATTGTTCTTCTCTATTGCATTCATTTCTTCATCCATAGCATTTATATATTTCTTATCTTTTACCTATTCTTCAAAATGAATAGGATCTTCTTCAATGCCAATAAAGATTATATACCTTCATTGGTTCCCTCTTACTCATAAATTTCATTCAAGCTTCTAAATATGGTTCTTCTTTCACTTTTTGAGCTTGTGATTGTAGAAGAACTCAAAATGATCCTTGTGTTGTGCTTTGAGAAGTATTTCCTTCACTTCTCAAGGGTGTTCTCATACATTCTTAAGATGTTCCTTGATGTGCTTATGTTGGTGGAGGAGGTGCTACTAATGAGGGATTTCCAGCTTCCATTTTTTCCTCATTTTCTTCTTAAGACATCCAAGTCTTTACATTCACTATTTTCTCAATGCTTCCATCCCAAGCTTATTCTTCAATGAACTGTACATCTCTGCTTACTATGAACTTCTTGGTAGATCGGTTATACAATCTGTATGCCTTTGAATCATCACTATATCCAGCAAATATACATTTCTTCCACTTGTTGTCCAACTTTTTCTTTAGCTGATCTGCAATATGTGGATAAGCCACACATGAAAATACTCTCATGTGGGTGAAAAATTATTTTATGCCACTCTATGCTTCTTCTGGAACTCTATTCGTCACAACCTTTGTTGGGCATCTATCTAGCACATATGGTACACAATGTACAACTTCATCCCAATATTCATTTGGAAAATGTTTTTCCTTCAACATTCTTCTTATCATATCCATAATGGTTCTATTTTTACTTTCAACAACATTGTTTTTCTATGGTGTATACCTTGTCGTAAATTCTTATGAATCTCATTTTCTCTTAAAAAATTCAGAAAATCTTTGGAGATATACTCTTGTCCTCTATCAGTCCTAAAACTTTTATATGCTTTCCACTTTGATTCTCAACACCAACTTTAAAGAGGAAAAACTTCTCAAACACTTCACTCTTCATCTTTAAGAAATACACCCATGTTTTTCATGTGTAATCATCAATAAAAGTCAACATATAATGATTGTCTCCTAATGAAGGGGTTTGCATTGGTCCACACAAATCACAATGGACTATTTCTCAGGGTTTTTTTTTCCCTTATGCTTTTTCATGATGGAAATTTTTCTGTGTGTTGTTTTTCCAATATGAAGACTTCACAAAGGCTATTTTGTTTCTCAATCAATGGTAATCCATTTACCATGCATTTTCTGTGCAACAAATTTAGCCCTCCAAAGTTGAGATGTCCAAATCTCAAATTCCATAGCCAGCTTTCATCTTTGGCCTCCTTTTGGAATGTCTCTTGAGTTACAGCTGCCATTGCAACTCCTTTCTTCCAATCTCCTCTCATCTTGAGAGGAAACATTTTGTTTCTTGTCATATTCACGTATGCAATCCTTTGATTGCTTGGTGGTATGTTCACGATGGTTCATAAAACATGTTTAAAGAATACATCATAGCCCTTTTGAATAAGTTGTCCAATGCTCAAAAGGTTACACCTCATACCAGGTACATAGTATACATCTGATATGGATTTCCTTTCTCCTTTGCTTGTCAAAGCACTTAATTTTCCTTTCCCCATGACAGAGACTTTTTTGTCTCTTCCCAGTGTTACTCGAGACTTCACATTTTCATCCAACATGGAAAACATAGATATGTTTCCAGTCATATGGTTGGTACATCCTGAATCTAGAAACCATATATCTTCATTCTTCTCTTCAGCAATATTACATGATGAAAATAAATTCTCTTGACTCCGACTTTCTTTAGTAAAGTTAGCACTAGGTCTATTACCCATGTCACTCTGTTTGTTTCTACATTGATTAGCATAGTGCTCATACTTCTTACAGTAATGAAATTGGAATTGATATTTGTCATACCTTTTTCCATGTGCTTGACTTTGTGCTCCTTGTTAGCTGCTGCCTTGACTCTAATTCTGATTTTGGTTGCTACCGCTTCCATTTGTATTTTTAAGGCTACTTCTTCCTCCTATATTTTGGCTTCTTCCTGATATGGATTTATGCAGGAATGCAACAGAATACAAAAATAACCATAAAAATATAAATGTAGCGGAAATAAGGCTTCATTTCATTAGTATAAAATAACATAAATATGGTTACAAACATAATGGAAATAAAATAGCTAGGGTGCTAGTAGCGAATCTCTGAGAAGAGATGTGGTGGCTACAGACCTCTGAAATGTGTTCCAATGAGGCTTGAGGGCCTATTTATTATGGAGAAACAATGGAGAACTATAAACGTCCAAAAACCTAACCCTAGGAGATGAAGCGCCAAAACTATGGGCCTCGTTTGGGTAAATTGGCGTTTCAACTTCCCGGGGACATAACTTCAGGATACTATCTCCGTTTGATGCACATGATACATCATTAAAAATATATATCCGAGGAATACAAATACTTCCACAGATATATATTTCAGAACAAAATCATATTCACTAGAGGAATGATGCCAAAAAAATGTCGTTTAGGGCCTCAAAACGGCTCCGGAAGTTCAGGACTCGAAAAAAATGCTAAAAATAGTAAGTTGTGCCAAAACTGAAAAACTAAAAGAGACAATGGTGGGGCCCCAAGTGGAATAGGTGGGTGACCACCAATGTCCACCTGGATCATTCCTCCCCCCTTAGAAAGCAATGGTCCCCATTGCATTAGGCTCCTCCATGAGATGAGGAAACTTCTGCTGAACTTGGTCCCTTGTGAACCACTTTCCTTGGTGCAGGAGTTGGCCAGCTTTGACAACCCAAAATAGTTGGATCTTTTGTTGGCGAGTGTTCTTGATTTGCATGTCCATGATACAATATGTGTTGGCCTGTTCCATGCAGTCTGGGTTTAACTCTGTTGGTGTGAGTTGTTCTACAATGTCAGAGGTGTCCAATAAAGGTGGGAAGTAAGGAAGAAGGTGGTCCACATTGAATACTGGGTGAAAACCAAGGAATGGTGGAATATTGAGCTCGAATGCATTGTTTCTTATAGCCTTGGTGATGGTGTACGACCCTTATCAGAGTGGACAAAGCTTGCGATGGGGTCCAATGAAGCACTCCTTCTGCAAATGTAGCCACACTTTGTCGCCCACGTGGAAGTTGTGTGGCACCCAACGTTGATCATGGCGTTGCTTGTACTTAGCATTGGCTCTGTCCAATATGTCATGAACCTGTTGGCAGATGTGCTGAATGCACTCGATGAAGCTATTTTCTTTCACAACTTCATACTGGACATGAGCTGAATCAGCCTGAGTAGCCACAAATGGCATGGCTATATCAATGGGACATAGTGGATGGAAACCCAGGCCCACCTGAAAGGGTCTCTAGCCGATTCAGCTATGGAGAGCCCGGTTATAACTATGTTGTACATAGGGAACGCTCTCGTCCCATGTGTGTGGCTGCTTTGTATTGTACATGCGCAGAATGTGTACAATAATTCTGTTGACGACCTCTGTTTGGCCATCTGTTTGGGGATGGAAAGCTGTGGACTTGGTGAGCTTAGTGTCCAGCATTGACCAGAGGCTGGACCAGAATGTCCCGAGGAACCTTGTTGGGGCCCTCGTTTTTTATTTGGAATATTTTTCATTTTGAATAAAGGATGGCCTTTTTGGGTTGTGGCAAGATGACACATGGCAATCGCGACCAATTCGCAACTACCATAATTCGCAGAGCTATCAAGGTGGCGCAAAAGCAAGAGATAGCTGAAGACAGGAGATGCATGAGGATAGACGGTAGAAGACAGAAAGTGGAACACATAGATAACAGGAGAGAAGCTGGAAGCAGCCGAAGAAGAAAAAAGAGAGGAACCAACAGTTGCAGAAGTGGATAAATAAATAGTAGTCACCCGACCGAAAGAAGAATGCTACAGGAGACAAAACATAGAGTGACTAAAGGAGATCGACCAAGATACCTCTGTAGTTCCTAGGGTTCTATCATTTCCCTTTCTGTTATGTAAGGCATCTGTATCAGACTGTAAGCTCTCCTTGCGAAAGCTATGTAACGATGGTTGTGGATGAAGATATCAATACAATTGCAGGTTACCGTCCTACTGTGCAATTATTATGCATGCATGATGGTTGAGATGGTTTAAAATTTTATTTTCTTAATAACTGTTTATACTCTGAATGTTCTTGTGGATATATCTATGTTTACTCAATCTGTTTAATGGTAATCATGAGTTGCGGATCTGTTCCTCGCTATCGATCTGTTCCTCTCCTGCATGTGGTTGCGGCACACCTCGGGTGAGACTCTCTGCTCTCTGGAGTGGGGTGATAATGCCGGCGTGGTTCTAGACTACAGCGGATTCCTTTGTTGGCCACAACTCTTGAACCTGGGTCTTTCCTGCGAGACCTGATTCCTCGCCAACAAATGGTTCTGTTGTCGGGACCTGCATGTTATGAGGGGAACTAGATCATGGTATCGAGGATCTATGAAGGCAAAATACGGAGATGGTGGGATAACCATCTGGACCAGTTCGTTGCTCAGCAAGCGAAGTTGACAAATCAAAAGGAAAACGTGCTTAAGGATCTCGTCCTTTTCTCAGATTCTGCGAGTGATACTTACGAGATCCTCTGGGGGAAGTTCCCTAGTGACCTCTATAACTAGTTGTGGAGGTTACAGGTGAAGGTGCCTAGGGATAGCTCACAGAATATAAACCGCAAGTGGGTGCACAAGGATCTGGTGGCTCTGCATCAGTTGGACAATGAATTGACCCGCACAGTGGATTTCTGGGTAGAGACCACTTTGAACGGGTATATTGTAGAATTTTCCACAGAGTGCTACCAATCCTTCTCGAAGGCTGAGGCTATATTCCGTTCCGGGTTAAGAGGGAAATTGTTCAAGGAGATTTCGCTATGGATCAAGGCCCTGATGGTGGACGAAGGGCTGGTGGAATTTCAAAAGTCGAGCATGGAAGCGTAAGCACTTAGTGCTGGGGGAAGGGTTGAAGGGACATATGCTATCTAAAGTGTGAAGAGGGGAGTGGGGATGGATACTGAAGCCACGAGAATGTTGAGGGAGCGACGAACACATCGGCGGGCACAGATCGTCGAGAGGTGGCGAGAAAGGGTGATGCGGGAGTTAAGACGACGCGAAAACGACTAGAAGAATCAAGAGGAGGCGCCTCAGTGGATAGGGATTATGGACGCTCCCGCGGATACCCTGGAAAGAGAAGGGAGCATTATGGGATTACGGTGGGTGCATGGGAGCTCAGCTAGGGGAAAAGGAGAGACGACGAATGACGAAGACGATGCAGGAAGGCAGCTCGAAGAAGGTTCCAATGGTGAATGGTACGTTGCAATGCAGCAGTTGTTTCACGAGCATACGACATTCATCTCTCCAGGCAGCCCTACTTCCAACAATTTGCATGGCAAGGATCCCTACCTTCCCTTGGTACTTTATCAACCTTTAAGTAATATTTTCCTTAAGTTACAAGCATTAAGTTAGTCGCATAGCAGTTCAGTGTTGAAAGCGACCCACGTGACTAGCAACGTCACTAGTAGTATTGCATTCCCTAGTGGGACAATTGTGCAACCGGGACCTGGAGGATTTATCCTAGTCAGCCCTCCGCAAGTAAATATGGCTAGGTCATTCACCCGGTATCCAGAATTCTCTGGTCGCACAACGTTGATGTAGAACAACACTGGTATCTCTGCGAAGCCATTTGGAGGGCTCGCCAGACGCCAGACGCAGGGAAGCTAATAGAGTTCCAAACCACGCTTAGAGAGAGAGCTCTGCGGTGGTTTATCAAGTGGTCCAAGGCCCATCCTAATCCAGTACTCGTAGATGTAAAGCGAGATTTTGTCCGCGAATTCAAGCGACCCCAGACGGACGAGCAGGGTCTGTCTGAGCTCTGGGAGATTAAGCAGAAAGAAGGAGAGACTGCATGGGAGCTGATGTGGCCATTCAAGGATGCGATCGGGAAGCTTAGCTACCCAATCGATCCAAACCATCATAGGGACTAGTTCATTAAGGCCCTGCTTCCCTTGACGCGAACCCCCCTCACACAGTAGAAGATTGACAATTTGTAGGATGCTTTAGAACAGGCCATGAAAATAGAGGCCATGACGGGCTACCCTCAGGAGTATCACGGGGTGCCGGCTGTGCAGGATCCTTCCTTAGTGGGGCTACAACATCAGATTTCCAGTCTGACAAAGAAGCTTAAGGAAATGCAACCTCTAAGACTAGCCAAGCCTAATGTTTGGTGCACTCACTGCCTGGTCGAAGGCCACGTCGCAACTGAATGCCCTAGGCTGTGTGGCATGGGTGTGGGACCCTTGGTTGTGGCAATCCAGGGGGGTCCACCCATGGTGGGTGGTGCAACAATGAGTCTGCAGGGGGTATACCCTCCACAACAACCCTATGCGGGGTTACCACCTCAACCAAACTCAACTGTCGCCATGGAATACTGTGAGATTTTCCGGACGATGGGACATCCACCTCAGATGTGCCCGATACTACAGAAGTACTCCACTCTCCCAAACAATTTATATTGTGAGTTTTGTGTCTCCACGACTCATAACACTGAGTATTTCAGGGTTTTCAATGCACTTGTGGATAGATTGGACCGTCCCTCCTATAGGGTGAACAAGGCTTCTAAGGGAACAGGCGACGATATGCGCGGAGGCCGCACCGGGGGACGTGGTCCGATGAAATGTTACAACTGCGACCAGGAGGGTCACGTGGTTTGGCAATGTCCCCTTCCCCGACGTCCATGGTGTTCCCAGTGTCGTGTGAACGCCCATGCCATAGAAGACTATCCAGAACTCATCAAGAAGTGGGAAGAACGGGCACGGCAGAGGGCCACGAATTTGGTAAATTCCGAGCCGCGCGGAACCGTGACTCCGGCCATGTAGCATGTGGCAATTTTCATGCAGGGCAGCAAGAAAACGGGAGAAGACGCTCACGGCAAGGAGCTGGACCGGGCTATTCGGCCCACCTCCCCGAAACACCTGCTCTGGCCAGACGCGCAGAAGCATTACTTCCAGGAGGCGGTGGAGGCTTTTGCTCAGGTGAAGGAAGCTGAGGGCCTTGAGGTACCCTTGACGACTGGCTCCAGAGAACAGACTACCCTAGGGACCTTGATTGAGGACTAGCTTCAGCTTTTCCTGAAGATTGTTGACAATGCTTCGATGCAGGACCAGCTCAAGCGTACCCTGCAAGACGCACTACAGGGGAGTACAGGGCCGAGAGATTTGGGGAACACAACACCCTAGTATGTGCAGCCCATCAAATGAAACAAGCGACGAATAGGAAAAGAGTTCGAGCTGAACACGCAGGTTGCGGGATTCCAATTCAGTGACACCATGCTTGATTTAGGGTCTGAATTCAACATCCTGCCGCGGAAAACGTGGGAGGCTCTTGGACGGCCACAGCTGAACTATTCACCAATCCAACTCAGAATGTTGAACCAGTACTGTATTGTGCCGATTCGACAACTCGAAAGCGTCAAAGTCAAAATTGCGGGGGTGAATACTTACACGGAATTTGAGGTTATTGATATAATGGGGGACAAGGATCCTTACCTCACCCTGTTAGGCATTGATTGGGATTTTGAGAATTATGCGATCATCGACCTCAAAAAGGAGCTGATGATATTTGAGGATGGAGAGGTCCGAGTCACTCAGCCCCTCGACCCGTATCAAGGCCCGCAATATACAAAAACCGTGGATAGTCGGGCGGACGCGCAGATGATGGACTACCTTTACCAGGTGACTGCAGGGAAGCGGGAGGACTATATCAACCTGACCGCAACAGGCTCTATCAACTGGCGCAGTGTCCAGAGCTCATAGCTGGGCTCGGAACTCGCCTGGGAAGACTATTAGTAGGGTGGGTACGAGACCAGTACGCGGAGATGTGCTGCCATTGCTCGAGTCTGTTGGATCGGCACTAAGTTCTGAGCATATCCCACCTTTTCAAACATGCAGGCTGTCAATACCTTTATTGCGAAGGTGAAATTCACGGTTCCAGATGACCATAGAATGCCACTTTTGGAAGTTGCACTACAGTCCACGTTAGCAAGGTGCTGGAGGAACCACCGCAACACCCTGTCGCGGTGGAGTTGTGTGGTGACGACATTGCGGGCACGGTTCAAAGAAGCTGAAGGCCCTCGAAGCAGGCACAAGTACGAAGGGACTTCTGATCTGCGGGACCACGTGAAGAGCTGTGAGGAGCAGTGGTAAGCTCTGGGATACCTGCAAGAGCTGTGGGTACATCGATTTATCCACTCCTTGGATACAATCCCCCAGGCCTGGTACTTGGAAAAAGAGCGGAAACGAGGAACCCGCTCGTGGCAGGAAGTCACGGAAATTTTTTTTCGGTGCTTCTCATTCGAAGGGGAGACAGAGCAGGAATCTTGGTCACTACAAGCGATCAAGGAGGTCCTGTTTTTCCACGACCCCGAGGCCGATGGGGGCACAGTTGCATCATGTCCTGAGGCCATGCGTGAGTTGGTTTACCAATGGATTGATGGAGATCAAGAAGACGAAAGTCTGGAGGACCTCAGGCACCTGTATTTCGAAGAGAAGGAAGGTGAGCGGAACATCAATGAAGAACCGACCACCGAAGGCATCCATTTACAGCCGCTGAAGACCAAGAAATTAAACATTGGTACAGAGGAGAAGCCTAAGTTGGCTACAGTGGGAAATTACTAGGACGAGGAGACCACAAAGGAAATCTTCAGTCTCCTCCAGGAATACGAAGATTTGTTCCCTTCGTCGGTGGCAGATCTGAAGGGCATCAAGGGTGATCTCGGCGAAATGCACATTCTGCTAAAACCGGATGCAAGGCTCGTAAAGCATCGACCTTATCGGCTGAACCCAAGGGTCAAAGAGAAGGTCAAGACGGAGATTGACAAGATGTTGGTTGTAGGTCTCATCTTTCCAGTGGAAGAAGTAGAGTGGGTGAGTCGTATCGTCATTCAGAAAAAGAAGGACAGGGCGAAGATTCGTGTCTGTCTCGACTACCAGACTCTCAACAATTCCTGTATCCATGATCTGTTTCCCACTCCTTTCAGCGACGAAGTATTGGATCATGTTGTGGGAAATGAATCTTATTCCTTCACGGATGGTTTTTTAGGTTACAATCAGGTGCGCATTGCGGAAGAGGAAAAGCCAAAAACGACATTCACCACTGAATAGGGATCATTCACATACCACGTAATGCCGTTTGGCTTGAAAAACGCTCCGGCCGTGTTTTCCCAAATTGTCATCACTGCTTTTCGGGAGTATGTCCACAAGTTCCTGGAAGTATACATGGAAGATTGGACTATCTACAGTATTTTGAAGAAACATTCCACCCTATTGCGTATTATGTTTGATCAGTGTCGCCAGTTGCAGATTTCCTTGAACTTGAAGAAATGTATTTTTGCAGTTCCTTTCGGCACACTATTGGGACATGTGGTATGCAAGCAAGGGGTCTGTGTCGACCCCCCCAAGGTTGCGGTAATCGTCCATATGGAAGCTCCCGAAACCATGAAGCAGTTGCGGGCACTTCTCGGGCACACGGGATATTATAGGCGGTTTATCCTAAATTACACAAAGATCACTACTCCTTTAGAAAATCTGCTACGGAAGTCTGAAGTATTCCTGTGGACGGAGGAGTATCGGAAGGCCCTTGACACTCTGAAGGAAAATCTTGCGACGGTGCCCATACTTGTTCACCCAGACTGGGATAAGCAGTTCCATGTGCATATCGATGCGTCCAGTATCGCACTTGGGGTTGTCTTGGCTCAACCCGGGGAGACGACAATTGACCACCCGGTCTACCTCGCCAGCCACAAGTTGTCTAATGCGGAAAATAACTACACCACGACTGAGCGGGAGGCCCTGGAAATGGTGTATTCACTCCAGAAGTTCCGCTACTACCTTCTTGGATGAAAATTCAAATTTTTTACGGACCACTCTACATTGAAGTATTTGGTGAATAAGCCTTTTTTGGAAGGACGGATCTGTCGCTGGCTGTTGCTCTTTCAAGAATTTACGTTTGAAGTGATTTTCAAGCTCGAGAGGTTGAATGTCGGGCCCGGTCATTTATCCAGATTAGAGACAGGAGAGAACGAAGGCTCTCTAGACGATCAACTGCCGGACGATGACCTTTTCAGAGTCAAAGCTGTCCCGGATTACTTGGCCGACATTGTCACCTATTTGACCACGGGGCAGTGCCCTTAGCACTACACCCCACTCCAGAAATACCATTTTTTCGTCCGAGCTATCGAATACCAATTGATTGCGGGGCAGTTATACAAACTGGGCCTCGATGAGGTTCTGCGCAGGTGAGTTCTTGACCATGAGTGTGACGTTGTGATGTGGGAGTGCCACAGTGGTGTTGCAGGAGGGCATGTTGCGGAAAAACCCACCGCGAGGAAGGTACTCCAGGCTAGCCTTTGGTGGCCAATGGTCCATACAGACTGCAAGATATTTGTTAAACGATGCGATGTCTGTCAGTGCACAGGGAGGCCCTCTCAGAGGGATGAGCTTCTGTTACACCCAATGCATGTGTTGCGGCCATTTGAGAAATGGGCTGTCGACTTCGTAGGTCCTATTGCCCCGGTCGCCAAACACTCCAAGGCCCAATACATCATTACCGCAACCAACTACCTCAACCGATGGGCCGAGGTAGTGGCGATACGAGACTGCATGGCAGATAGAGTAGCACGGTTTATCTTTGAGAACATCATCAGCTGGTTTGGCTGCCCACGAAGTTTAACTAGCGATCAAGGTACGCATTTCATCAATGACACGGTCAAGTGGCTGTTTGACATGTTTCTGATTCAGCATCACAAAAGCAGCCCGTACCACCCACAGGCCAATGGCACTGTTGAAGAGTTTAATAAAATTCTGGAAAAGGGGTTAACAAAGATCTGTAACGCCCAGCGGGATGAATGGGACAAACGGTTACCAACTGCACTCTGGGCCTACCGGGCTACGGTGAAGCGCTTGACCAATAAGACACCGTTCCAGTTGGTGTATGGCTGGGAAGCTGTGATCCCCGCCGAGTTCACGGTACTAAGCCATTTAATTACCATGACTCTCAAGCTCTCGAAAGAAGCATCGCTCCAAGAGTTCCTAAATGAACTACAGGAACTGGACGAAGCTCGGTTCTTGGCTGAATTTTACCAGAAGGTTCAAAAGGATAGGCAGAAAGCATGGCACGATCGCCACATCAAGAAAAAAACATTCCAGGTTGGTGGCAAGGTCCTTTTATATGACAGCAAGTTTCAGAAGTTTCCAGGAAAGATGCAGATGCCCTGGTTAGGACCTTACTTTGTCATCGAGATTAGAGAGTTTGGCGTCGTTTGTTTGGCTCAGCTGGATGGTACTGTTTTACTGGGATGGGTGAATGGTGCACGCCTAAAACCCTACCACGAGTATGTTTCTTCCAACATTCATCAATAACTCTCGCAACTGAGAGCACCCGTAGAGTAGTGTAGTCGAATAACTCTCCCGCAACCGGGATGAGCATAGGCAGTATTTTCCATTCCTACATCATTCGCCAATAATCACTCTATTGCGGGACCGCACCGTAACCGACTGTGGTCGGGGAGGGGCGCATCTACCGTGTCATCCCTGTAGGCTTCGCAAACGTGTTAATGTCAGTCCAGGTCATGTCAGCTAGTATTTGTGTCAGTCCGTAGGATCGTCTATATTTGCATCATAAATTACCGTAATTGGAAGTAACCTTGCCATAATCATTTTGCCATCATCCGCAGTTACCTCAGCCGTCGCGTCCGCCCATTTCCGCATGCCACCGTCAGCAACTATCAGAATACCCATTGGCACACGATTGATCGCACGATTATCGCAGAAAAGAATGCCAACAGCAATTAACTTGTTAAGGGGTCTCATCAACTCTACTTGTGCCAGGTGATGACATAACTTGCATGACACCCAAAAGCATGAGAATATCGGACCAGTTCGAATTAGCAATTGCAACAGCACCAGAGAAGTTGAAGTCTCAGAATGCATAGAATCAAGAGGGGGGACCAAGGCGAATTCTACAGGTCTATCAAAGACGAGCAAAAATGCCGAAGGCCCTCCTATCCGTCATTGAACCAGAGCTTGACAGCAGGATCCACAGGATAGAGTCTCTAGTTGGGAAATACGACAGTGCAGATTTGATAGACGCCAACCTTTCAGAATCGTCTGAACTCCCAGCGCTCCATTGGCAGGTGTATATGGAGCACTACTACAACACAGCCGGCCAATCAGCCAACCGCATTTTACCAATGTTCCGGGGCCTTCAGCAATCTTCTCTCATGAATCTCAGAAATCTTCCGGTCTTCAGGACCACCGGACTGGTTTTGCAGTGCACTCGTTTCTTACTTAGCCGCATTCAGAATGGGTCCTTGTGGCTAAACAAGGAAATTCCCATTCACGCTGAAGACATCCATCATCTGACCGGGCTTTCACAGAATGGTGCGGATGTCTCGACCGCATGTCATACCACTGCCAAGCCAGCGTGGAAGTCCAGAGACGCAGACCTATATAGAAAATACGACACTCAGCGGGGAGGGAAGGGAGCCAAGATAGAGCTTACTAACATGCCCAATATTAAATTTGCTTGCTACCTCATTGCCAGCAAGACAATGAGGCACTAAAAAAAGGGCAAATGCACCTTATATACTATCTCTATTGCGGAGCACTGTGTTCAAGGTGCCAAGCTGAATTGGTGCTCCTTTTTGTTGAAAGAGCTATTTGATGTGTGTGAAGAAAACTACAAGCACACGACCAGCTTCATTTATGGTTACTTGATTATTGCTTTTGCCATGTGGAAATGGCACTCTCCTCTTGTCAGGCTACCAGTATAAATTTCAGAGGGCCAGCCCCTCACGATGAAGTTTACTCTGTGGAAGGTGTCACTCGACCCCAGCACTAAACAGGTCAATACAAAGGCGTTTCGGTCCTGGTATGGGCTAATGATGGACGTTGTGGCCAGTCAGCAACGGGTGCCTAGGAAGTTGCTGGATGAGTATAGTTAGCAAGTGTGGTTCAGGGTAAGTCACAAGCATACTTACCTCCGACCCACTTGCGTGCTGGAAGCCACCTTCCACATGACGCCGTTGAAGTTTCAGCTGGACGATGCCACCTTCCACCACGAAGTCTATTCGTGGACGGGGGTCACTAAGCACACCCGCGACGGCCTCCCTAGGTACAAATTTGAGCGGATGTTGCCATTGCAAAAGCCTGCCGAGACGGATGCGACAGCGCCACCTCTGGAACTCCCCGAACTGCTCGTCCCCATCGTCCGCCACTTCAATACTCAGGTATGAAATTTCAATGCGGCGACCTAGGTTATCTTAAGTGGTGCTTCTGCATTCCCTTTATTTTCTGAGTTTCAGCTTAGCCATTCTGTTTCTCAATCCCATAACACTCCTCTCACCTCTCCCATCCCTACCATTTTATTTACCTCTGCAAGCCCCATCATCACCCCGATGGGAGAAAAGGGCCTGACCCCAGAACGATTAGAGACTCCTCTGGCTAAGCGGGCCCGCACCACCGTAGCCAGTCCGGTGGTGGACCTTACTGATGATGATCTGCCACTGCCCACAAATACAGGGGCACTGATCCAGGAAGAACCCCTTATTGATCCTTCCGAGTTCATTAACATTCTCCCTCCATCCACAACTCCACCTCCATCCACCGTTCCACCTCCACCTCCCACTTCATCCATTCCATCCAATTCATCTGCCACTGTGTCCGACCCACTCATCTGATAACTCTTTGGCGGGGACCACGGGGCTGAAGTTGACTCCAGTACTGCTACTGTAGTACCACTGGTCGACCTCGTGGGCGCACCCCAGGTTTCTTTATCTGCTATATTTACCTAGCTGGAAAACATTGGAGCTGACTCAGTCGAGGCTCAGCCCGAGCATGCTGACCCTCCCCCCTCGGGGAAGACCGATCAGCAGGAGCGACCAGATTTGAATATGGTCAACTCAACACAGCAACAGACGTCGTCGTCCGTTCCAGAACATTCCAACCGCACAGTTTCCTGTGGGCAACCCCTCCAAGAAAGGAGGCTGAACCAGGGTGCTTCAGGCATAGCTAACTTAGAAACATGGGGTACAGCTCAGCTGTACTTATTCATTTAGAGGGCAGCCATCAAGCCGAAAGGCTTCACTCGGAGCTGCAGCAGTGGTGCAAAGAGCAACAACAACAGATCGTGGCGTTTACTGAACAGCGCGACTAGCTTATCACAGTGGAGGAACGCCTGGAAGATCAGATAACCAACGTAACTCAGGTATTTTCAGACCTATGGCCCTCGGTAAAGGCTCATTATACCCCACTGCCTGTTGATCTCATGGAGCAGAATGTTGTTGCCCAAGATTTCTACATCCGGACTGCACTCACTGGTCTCCACCGGGAAAATACGGAGATCCACGCAGCATTAGCCGCACGACCAGCGCTGCTCGACCCAACGAATACCTATTCAGCCCAGGTTGCCGCAAAGCAAAGCCAGGAAACCCAAATGCAGGAAACACTCACCTCTGCGGCGCGTGAGGCGCACGACCTCCTGAAGGGTCTTCAGGAATGCTCACTGGCCTTGACTGTCAAAGCACAACCAACCTCCGCACAGCTACAGCAGGTTTCCCAGGAAATTCAAGAGGTCACGGACCCCGCCAGGTTGGACCAATTATACGCTCAAGCAGATGACCTCGAGGTACAGATCCAGCAAACAAAAGCCAATTATGCAGAGGCCAAACGGGTAATTCGTGACCTCCGCCCGCCCCTCCAAAACAGCATTAGGACGATGCAACATCTAGCAGCCGAGGCCAAAACCCAAATTAGCACGATGTTCGGGGCTGTCCCAGCACCCCTAGAAGCGGTCGATGTCACCAAGATCATTGAAGACACAAATTCCTCTTGCAAGGGTGGCAGCAAGCTGTATCAGCGTTCACGGAGCTTAAATCTATAGCGTTCCGTCGATTCCCCGAGTTGGGGCCCTTGCTTGAACAATAGGCACAAGCTAAAGGCACATAGCGGAAATAGGCACAAGTTAAAGGCACACAACGCGAATAGGGCATGGGATTTAGCGGGGCGATGGAGATAGAGACGTCATTTGTGATTGACTCGGGGACGAGTCAAGAAACTATGGTCGGGGCTTGTTGGGGCCCTTCTTTTTTATTTGGAATATTTTGCATTTTGAATAAAGGATGGCCTTTTTGGGTTGCGACAAGATGACACATGGCAATCACGACCAAGTCGCAACTACCGTAAGCCACGGAGCTATCAAGGTGGTGCAGAAACAAAAGATAGCTGAAGAGAGCAGATGCATGAGGATAGATGGCAGAAGACAGAAAGTGGAACACACAGATAATAGGAGAGAAGCTGGAAGCAGCCGAAGAAGAACAAAGAGAGGAACTAACAGTTGCGGAAGTGGGTGAATAAATATCAGTCACCCGGCCAAAAGAAGAATGCTACAGCAGACGGAACACAGAGCGACTAAAGGAGATCGGCCAAGATACCTCTGTAGTTCCTAGGGTTCTCTCATTTACCTTTCTGTTATGTAAGGCATCTGTATCAGACTGTAAGCTCTGCTAGCGGAAGCTATGTAGCAATGGTTGTGGATGAAGATATGAATAAAATTGCAGGTTACTGTCCTACTATGTAATTCTTATGCATGCATGATGGTTGCGATGGTTTAAAATTTTATTTTCTTAATAAATATTTATGCTCTGAATGTTCTTGCGGATATATCTATGTTTATGCAATCTGTTTAATGGTAATCATGAGTTTCGGATCCATTCCTTGATATCGATCTGTTCCCTTCCTGTATGTGGTTGCGGCACGCCTCGGGTGAGACTCTCTGCTCTCCGAAGTGGGGTGATAATGCCGGCGTGGTTCTAGAATACAGTGAATTCCTTTGTTGCCCACAACTTCTGAACCTAGGTCTTTCCTTTGAGGCCTGATTCATCGCCAACAAACCTGCTATCATGATCTAATATGATAGACTATGGGATCCCAAAGTGCACCCACACTCGTTCAAAGAAGAGTTTAGAAGTGGCTTCTGCTGTGATACTCTTCTTGTAGGACGCCATAATGGCCATCTTCGAGAATCTGTCAGCGACCAAGACAAAACAGTCATTTCCATGCTTAGTAGAAGTTAGGCCCGACATGTTATCCATGGAGATGGATTCCAAAGGTCGACTAAGGGTAGGTAGCGGAGTATATAGGCCTTGCTTCTTGATGGTCGGTTTGGCAGTGCAGGATCTGATGTGTTTCCCGACATCCTTTCAAAGGTTCGGCCAATAGAAATACTTCTGCAGTACTGCTATTGTTTTCTCGACCCTGAAATTCCCAGCTACTCGACTATAGTGTGCTTCCCATATCAACTTGGCACGCTCACTTGAAGGAACACAAAGGTGTCCCAGGTGACATAAAATTGCATCTTGGAGGTGAAAATTTGGAACTTGCGTACCCCCCAAGAGTGCCTTGTATGTGTGGCCGAAGTCTGGGTCACTCTCGTACAGAAGCAGCCAATTAGAAGTCTCATGCCCACAAGAGTTGAGAACAGTGGTGAGTGCCACGATTCGTGGTCGGCTGAGGAAGTCTGCAACATTATTGGTGCTACCCTTCTTATACTTGATGTTCAAATGAAACTGTTGCAGATATGTGGACCATTTTTTATGGCGATCATTTTGTAACTTCCCTTGTGTCTGTATGAACTGTAGGGGCCGGTGGTTTGTGTAGATGATTGTTTCCTTCCCAAAAATGTAATGCTTCCATTGTCAACAAGCTTGCACAATGGAATACATTTCTTTGTCATAAGTGGGATACTTGTGAACTGTGTCAGACAATGTCTCACTGTGATATCCCACTGGATGTCCCTGTTGAGTAATAACTTCCCCAATAGCATAGTTAGAGGAATATGTTTCGATCTCAAATGGTTGTTGCAAGTCTAGTAATGTGAGCACTGGGGAATAACAGAGGCGATTTTTCAATTCTGTGAACGCCTTCTGTTGAGATTCCAAAAAAAAGAATTTTTCTCTCGCTTCTCCCTTGGTGACTTAACTCAAGGGCCAAGTGATATGAGAGAATCCCAACACGAACCTAAGGTAGAAATTAGCAAGACCCAGAAAGTTGCAAAGCTCTATTATAGTGGTTGGGATTAGCCAATCCCGAATGACTTGGATCTTGGTTGGATCCACATTATCCCAGATATTGAACCTTGGTCATCCAAAAGTGCACTTCCCCAAATTGGCACACAACTTATGTTTCCGCAGTGTTTGGAGGACTTTTTGGATGTGGTGGAGGTGCTCTTCCCAAGTATGGTTGAAGATCAGAATGTCATCTAAGTACACCACTATAAATGAGTTGGTCAATGGCTGCAAGATGTCGTCCATAAACCTCATGAAGGTTGCGGGAGAATTTTCCAACCCGAAAGGCATGACCAACCATTCGAAAAGGCCTTTCTTGGCTTTGAAGGCAGTCTTCCACACATCAAAGGGTTCGATTGGTACCTGGTGATACCCAGACTTCAAGTCGATATGGCTGAAATATTTCACCCCTTTGAGCTGGTCCAGAAGGTCATCAATCCATCGGATCGGGTACCTGTTCCAGACAGTGATCTTGTTCAGCACCCGATTGTCAATACAGAGTCTTCACGTCACATCCTTATTCTGTACCAACATGATCGGGCTCACACAGGGTGATGAACTTGGTCGAATGTGACCTTTCTGTAGGAGCTCCTGAATCTACCTCTTGATTTCATTGTTCTCCAAAACAAAGCACCAATAGATCGGTCCATTGGGTAGTGGCGCACCTGGAGTTAGATCAATCGGGTGCTTGACCTGACATTGCATAGGAACCCCTGTGGGTGAGGTGAAGATGTCCCTGTACTCCTCCACAACCTTGTCCATTTTTTGTTGTCGTGCAGAGGAGCCCTATTTGGAGGACATGGCGAGAGTCTTCTTCTTGCCCTGGGGGCTGATCATCAGGAAAATGAATTTCCTAGTTTGGGAAATGAGCTTACTACATTGTTTTACAGTAACCAAAGAGATAGTGGTAGGAGGTGGTACCTCTGGTATCTTGTACAACTTATTTCCCAAAGTAACAATAATAGCGCAAGGCCGAGACTCATACACAACATGATGCTTCCACAAGTATGGTTGTCCTAATAATACATCAGAAACATTAATAGGAGAAATGTCACATAATACCTCATCCATGAAGGGCTTGATGCTATATGGAAAGCGACACTACTGGCTGACGCAGAGATCTCGTCCTTGGTCAAGCCACCTAATGGTGTATGGATGTAGGTGAGCTATGGTCGGCAAGCCCAAACACTTCATGACATCTACTGAAATGAGGTTCTTTCGGCTCCCATTATCAACAATGAACTGTATCGAGGAGCTCTTTACCCACATCTGGGAGTGGAAGAGACGTTCCTCCTCCTATGGATCTTTTGGTTCCTCCTGATGGATCTTTGTAGTGGAAACAGTGGCGTTGGGCTCTGCATCAATAATCAATTCCCTTTGTCATTCCCCTTGTCAGGTTCTGATTCAGATTCGAAGCATGCATTTGACTCAGAAGCCCTCATCTCAGCCACCGACAAATGCTTGGCCCGACACTCACTTTTTTTGTTAGTGGAGCTCTTATGGAACTCACACCAGTTCCCTGTGTCCTTCTTTGGCTTTGCGGTGTTGCTCTTTGCTTATGGCTTTGAAAAGTTGTCTTGAGCTGCCATGCCTTGGCTCTCTCCTTTTTTTTGTTGTTTGGGAGCACCTTTCCCTTGATTTTTATTTGCAGATCCAAAGTCTCGTTTCTTCTGTTTGAATTTCTGCTCAATCTTGGTAGCATACCAGTATGTCGTACCAAGCAAGGAGATGTCGAGGAACTCCATTTCCTCCTGAATGTATCTGTGCAAACAACTACGATACTTTAGCACCATATGTTTCTCTGAATCTTTGATACCCAGCTTTGTGCGTAGGGTATGGAACAGATTCATCAGCTCATGCACATCTTAATCTCTTTGTTGTCACAGCGTGGTCCATTGTATTCACTTATCCTCATAGCTCCCCATGGGATAGTATTGTTCCTTGATGGCATCTCAGAAAGAATTCCAAGTGGGTACAACTGAGAACAAAGAGGGTTCTGTATCATCCTTTTTCTCACAGTAGGTTTCCCACCAGTCCTTGACATGGGGGGTAGCTTTGAGGAGTGCAAAAATAATCTTCTCCCGGTTGGAAAAATCATGAACCAAGAAATATCCTTCTAATAGATTCAACCTTATATTTATGGCATCTACATTTATTTGACCCTCAAATATGGGAATGTCAAAATTTACTTGTACCTTAAAGGGAGTCCCACCTCCAGAGTGGCTGCTGGATGCAGATGCGCCGCCGGTGGGCAGTCGTTGAAGGATCTGGGTAAAGTTATCCATCATCACGTTCCTTTATTTTTCAAGGGCGTCCTTGAGAAATATTTTGATATGATCTCTTGCTTCCTCATCTTTCTTTTCGTCCCCCATGGGCATCCGTTGGGGTTTGCGAGGCTGATATTGCAAAGGTTCCACCAGATCGAGTCCTAACTCCTTATACCCCAACCTCGTTGGGGACATACAAAGAAGGATCAAGAAAAAACAGAGCGCTCTGATACCATTGATCTGGATTTATGCAGGAACACAATAGAATACATAAATAACCATAAACATAGAAATGCAGCGAAAACAAGGCTTCATTTCATTAGTATCAAATAACATAAATATGCTTACAAACATAATGGAAATAAAATAGCTAGGGTGCTGGTAGCGAATCTCAGAGAAGAGATGTGGAGGATACAAACCTCTGAACTGTGTTCCAATGAGGCTCGAGGGCCTATTTATTATGGGGAAACAATGGAGAACTCTAAACGTCCAAAAATATAACCCTAGGAGATGAAGCGCCAAAACTATGGGCCCCGTTCGGGTAAATTGGTGTTTCAACTTCCCGGGGACGTAATTTTGGCATACTATCTCTGTTTGATGCACATGATACATCATTAGAAATATCTATCCAAGGAATACAAATGTCGCCATGAATATCAATTCCAGAACATAATCATATTTTCTGGAGGAACGATGCCCGAAAAACGTCGTTTAGGGCCTCAAAACGACTTCGGAAGTTTAGGACCCGAAAAACTGCTAAAAATAGTAAGTTGTGCCAAAACTAAAAAACTGAAAGAGACAATGGTGGGGCCCCAAGTGGAATAGGCGGGTGACTATCAATATGCACCTGGATCACTTTCTCTACCTCTTCCTTGGTAGTTTGATTTGCATTAACGTCTTCCTCTTTCAAAGGACATTTGGGTCTTGAAAGCATGCTCTAAAGATGATTTTGTTGTTCTTTTTAACCTTTGTTCATGTTTTATCAAAGATGCATGAAGCTCATCAAAAGTAAACCTTGAGAGATCCTTTGTCTCTCCAATAGTAGTGATTATTACATTAAATCTTGAGGGTAAACTTCTTAATGTTTTCTCCACTATTCTTCTTTCTTCAACTGTCTCTCCATGAGATCTTATTTGGGTAACCAACCCAATCAACTGAGTAAAGAATGAGTTTAAGCTATCAGACTCTTTCATGCAAATAACTTCAAACTCTCTTCCCATTACTTGAAGTGTTGCTATCTTTACTTTCTCCATGCCTCTTTAGACTTCTTTGGTGCTGCAATTTTTGGAAATATACTTTCATGCAGTACTTGATATAGATAATAAAGGGCTTTTGAGTATTTCTTCTTATTACTCTTCAGAAAATCATTTTCTTCCCGCATTAATGCATTATACTCATTTGTATTAGCTAGTTCTTCATATCCATCTTCAACCAGTTTCCATAAGTCTTGAGATTCAAACAGGGCTCTCATTGAGATTGCCCAATAATCATAGCTCTTCTCGTTGAACTATGGGAGTTGAGTATTAGCTATACTCATGCTTGTACTAGTTCCTGCCATTTCTTACAGTGCAGAACTATAAATCTTGACTGTGTACTTTAAAATGAAATTTCTCACTACTCGAGAGATATACTTTGACTTTTAACACTTCTTTTTACAGTTCTTTGGACTTTATTTCTAGAATAAACAGTAACACTATTACGTATCTTTTAAACAGCTAATAAATATATTGTCTAAATACTTGACTTGTTGAAAACCTTTACTCTGATCGAGAAATATCTTCAACAATCTTCTTCTCCTTCAACTTCTTCAGTAATTGCTAAGAGCCTCGATTAGCTTTGATACCAGGTCGGATTTTCTGAAAAATCCTTAACAGCAGAGGAATAGAAATTCCCCCCCATTAACACAGAGGAATTCTCTATTTCATTTGAATACAAACAGAGAAAAAAGATACACATGGATAGAGTGTGCACTGAAAAACCAAACAAACTAACTATTACAATTTTCTGCAGTGTTAAGCTGCTATATTCTGCTCTATGTGCTCTTCTCTCTCTTCATAAACGAAGACACATATGTATATGTTTTTTTTTAAACAAGTTGTAGCCAAAAGTCCTTAAAATTGTATTAAAATTAAATTAAACTAAACCTATGTTTTAAAACTATTTCGTGGACATTTAATAGTGTAACAAAACATTACAAGCATGAGTTTATGGCGGGGGTTGTTTGGTTCAAACCACGATTTATCAAATCCAGAAAGCTGCGGGTGCGGGAGTGTAAAAGAAATTCGGCTGCTGCATGTGGTTTTAATTGAAATTTAATGTGATGGCTCAATGCATTAAAATGCAGGTTGAGTCTATGATAAAAAATTCAGCAGTTGTGTCCTTCTCCTCAATGAAATCAAATCAAAAATTGATGTTGCTGTCATATTTCCACATATTGGCAGTTGCAGTTATTTCCAACAGCGTGGACTATACCTGCATAAATTTTATAGAATTAATACATTGATTTAACTTGACTGCATGAAGGCCTACAAGGCCTTTATTCTTCATTTTGTAGTCTTTTCATAATATTCTGAAAGTAGTAAATGTCATTCTATGAATGTGTGTAAACGTAGAATAAAAGACGCTAAAATAATATTGCCGTCACAAAAGCTTCTGAAGGAAGTGAATTTGAAATTCCAGACCTGACATATCCATTCACTGCATCAGATTGTGCTTACATATACCCTTCCGGGTGTGTTCTGTGAACATAGAACTGGGAGGTACTGACAAATACGTTGACTTACTTTCGAATCTTATTCTGAAATCTGAAAACTACGATGACTTAATTTCAAATATGACGACCTAAATTCAAAGATGACATTTGCAAAAAATTAAGTGAATCAGTTTGGAAGAAAAAAGGCATATTAACAAAATAAAAGGCTGAAGATATATGTATTGCTCGGTCATAATGAGTTTTAGTTTAGTAGTCCACGGCTGTAGAATGTGAATTGGCTATACGATGAGATGATCACACGTTGTCGACATTATTATTACATTACATTATTATTGATAACGATTCTTATAGACCCGCATCGTACACAGACCTTCATGTGCAATTGACAGAGATTTGGACACATCCCTTTCATATAAAGAACTCAAATAAAACTATTACTCAGGCCAGGCACTGCCGTGAACGTATGTATTTGAAATCTCGTCACCAATTAAACAATGCCAAAGTGTGAGCAAAAGTGGAATAAACATTTCAGGGCATCAGTCTCACTTTTTCTTTATACATCGCAGTTGGAGGGATGTCGTTCTCGCACAGATTTTGAGAGCTTCGGGATAATATATCTTTTCTGCTTTTGGTGGAGATCGTGGTGCATCATGGCAGTTAAATGTTTTGTATTTTCAGTGGAGAAAGGGGCTCATCTAGAGACAATAATGCTAAGCACGTCAGCATAACGTTCAAATTTCATTCGCGGAATGAGTAATGCACTGATCTTCGTAAACAGTATGATTCTTAATGTCGTAAGTGGGAATTGATTGTTCAATACCACACTATGCCATCTCAATTAAAAGACACATATCTAAGTGAAATCTAAGAGTTTATGAAGAATTCCATGTACTGCAAAAGGGATAGACGTCTTGAGATTATCTAAATCTAATGGTGCCTAATTAATAGTTGGTAAAGAATATTCTATATTTCGAAAGTGATTGACCCAAAGATTATCCGTTTTATGAATTATCGGAATTGTAGCTTCCATGAATTGGATTGATCCCAAGCTATGAAGTCAACCTATGAAATTATTTGCATTGTAGAATCTAAATATGAAGGCCAAGCTACAAAATCAATATTAATGTTATCTTTTTAGTTAGACTTCAGACTTTCGGATTACAAGAATTTTCAATCAAGCTAGAGATGACCAACACATAAACCTTTAAATAGATTTCTTTTAGAAAATGTAACATTTTGCAATAAAATTATTCATAGAAGTATTAGACATTGTATATAATTACAATTAATTTATATAGGCATAGTTTATATATATATATATATATGATTTATTAAAGTTAATTAACTATAAAAATATATAAAAATTACAAGTCGAAAAAATGTTACCACATGTACAAGCTTTATGAATAAATGTATATATAAAATTTTAATATGTTTCACATCTATAAATAAATTATATTTATTCTTCCCAACGGTTAACTTTGAAAATAGAGTAAATCTAGGATAGGTATATAATTAATTATCCGCAATTAAAAAAATAGGATGTTGGCGCAAGCATGAGCTGCAACTAACGTTATGAGAATAAGGAATTTTGTTGAGCCCACGAGGTTGCTACAAAATTATGGAGCGGTAACCCTATCCCTTTAGAATTTGAAGTTTCTAACCTTCCATGTTTCTCATTATAGTGATTCATTGAGTCTCACACTCAGTACTATCTTTCAGAGTTTAAGTCCAAGAGTGTAGGGAAGGACGAAGCTCAGGTTTAAAATTTGAAGGTGTTTCATGCTAAATAAAAAACTGAGTACCCGAGCCCACACTCTACATTTATTTCTTATCTGCGACATTCACCTACCTCATTTTCCTGCATACTGCAACCCGCAACTTTCAAATTTTAACTCTTAAGCCCTTTATAGAAAGTTATATTTTCGTCGATGCGATATTAGCAGGACCCGCCAACCTTTTTGCATTACCAAGACTGCCCAAAAATCTTTGTTATTTCGTTATTTATTACCTTTCGCCATTTCGCACATCCTGCCACTTAATAGTCTCCATATCGCACTTCACAACATTTAACATTTACCTTGGAGGTCCCCACACCAAACCTTGCGATCTTGTGATGCGACATCATCATCGCACATCACAAAACTTGGATTTCGCATTTCGCATGATTTTCCATTTACCTTTTAGCGTTCCCGCAACCCGCACTTTGCACTTTTTACGTTTTACCTTTGTAAGTCGTCTATAGTTCGCCCTTCACATATTTTAAGACTCACCTTTTATCCCCCCACTATTTATGTTATCGCACATGGCAAGCTCAGGTGGATAGCGCAAATAAGTGCCCATACGCGCAAGAGGATAGTGCCCGCAAACTAAACAGTTTAAGTTTTGATGCAATAAGTGCCATCGCACATCGCAATTGCAAGGATTTAAGGTTTTCCCGTATCGCCCAATGTTAAAAGTTATAATCATCAATATGTGATTTACGATGGAGGCACATATGCGATGTGGTTTCGCAACCGAAACCTATAATATTTCAAGTCTCATTTTATGTGTTTTTGTACGCTGTGTCATGTATAAAAAACAGATCCAAGCTGAAGGAAATTTCATTGTTATACGTCCATTCTTGTATTAAATTACATTAAATATTCAGGCTCGACCATTTTGTATTAAAAAAGAATATAATTTATTTTGTTTAGTAAGATGAATGAATAAAGAAGAGTTAAATAAATTAAAATAATTCCTCTCCTGTGTGTTCTCGCTCTTTGTTTGTCTGTGTTTGAATTTATATTTCCGCATATATTGCATTCTCTGTGTTGTGGGGGAAACACATCCCTCTATTTGCTTATTCACAATTTCCAACATGGTATGAGAGCAGGTCTCGGCTCTTAGTGAAAGAACGAACTCGGCCTTTATTGAAGAAGCTGAAAGGTTGTTTGAGAAGGAGATTCTCCAGCAACAAGAAATTTTTGTTTACACGATCAGGATGGCAGCAGCAGACACAAGCCTGATTAATCTTCAACTACCACAGTTCAATTGGAAGAATTATGATTATTGGGTCATTATAACGAAGACCCCGTTTGCTTCACAAGATATTTAGGAGTTCGTGGAAAATGGTTTCCAAGAATGAGAAGATGTAGTAGCATATAATGCTTTGACACAAACAGAAAGATATTTGTTGAGATATAATAAGAAGGACTTCAACGTCCTCTTCTATATTTTCCAAGAAATACATGAGAGTATTTTCCCAGGGGTTGAAGAAGAAACAAAGTCCAAGGAGGCATAGGATACCCTCCAGATAGCCTACTAAGACATTGCAAAGGTGAATAAAACAAAACTTAAAATGCGGAGAAGATATTTTGAAACTTTTTGTATGAAAGAGTTTGATAATATAGACTCATTATTTACACATGTGATTGGGTTGGTTACCCAAATCAGGTCTCATGATGAGATACTTGAAGAAAGAGAATAGTTGAGAAAGTCTTAATAAGCCTACCATCAAGGTTTGATGGCATATTAGTGGCCATAGAAGAGACAAAGGATATTTGACAGTCTTCAGTGGATGAGCTACATGCATCACTAATGTCTCATGAGCACAAAATGAACATAGGAAAAAAATCCTCATTGGAGCATGCATTTAAGACAAAAATGTATTTTTGTCAAAGTATACGTCCAGGAAGATCAAACTATCAAGGAAGAGGAAGAAGCCCACATAGAGGTGGGAGAAGCAGCCCTGCAAGCACAAGTGGAAGGGGCATCAATCAGAATCCAAGCCAAGGCTCAAGCTAGAATCAAGCACAAGGACAAAGGTATGATAAATCTCATGTCCAATGTAATTATTGCAAAAAGTATGGTAATTATGCAAAGGAATGTAGAAAGAAGAAAAATGACATGGGTAGTAAACCTAGTGTAAATTTCGCAAAAGAAAATCAGAATCATTGTAACATGATTTTAGCTTGTAATGTAGCACAAGAAAAACAAGAAAATGTATGGTTCTTAGATTCAGGGTGTAGTAATGATATCACTACAAACATAGCAATGTTTTCCAATCTAGATGAAAATGTAATATCTGAAGTGACAACGGGGACTAATAGCAAGGTCTCTGTCATGGGGAAAGAAAGAGTAAACATAATGAAAAATAAGGGACAGAGGAAGTTCATGCCAGATGTCCATTATATCCTTGGCCTAAATGTAACCTTCTAAGCATTGGACAACTCGTGCAAAAGGGATACAATGTGTCTTTTTTAAATGATGTGTCTACAATCATGGATAAACCTCGAAGTAGACAACTCATTTATAAAGTGCATATGACAAGCAATAGAATGTTTCCCCTCAAAACCAGATCAAACTTGAAGGAAGGAGGTGTTGTAGCAGTTGTCACACAAGAAATCTTTCAAGAAGAAGTGAAAGATGAGAACTGGTTATGGCATTTGAGATTTGGGCATCTCAATTTTAGAGGTTTGAATTTGTTGCATAGAAAAGGCATGGTAAAGGGATTACCACTCATAGAGAAACCATACAGCCTATGTGAACGTTGTATCTTGGGAAAACATCACAGAGAATCATTTCCAACAGGAAAGAGTATAAGGGAAAATGCACCTTTGGAGATTGTCCACTCATATTTATGTGGACCAATGAAAACACAATCATTTGGTGGAAATCACTATATGTTGACATTTATAAATGATTACACAAGGAAGACATGGGTCTATTTCCTAAAATAGAAAAGTAAAATGTTTGAACAGTTCTACCACTACAAAGTTCTTCTTGAGTAGCAAAGTGGACACTACATAAAAGTGTTGAGAACGAACAGAGGTGGAGAATATATCTCCAAAAACTTCCTACACTACTGGGGGGATCATGGAATACAAAAGAAATTTACCACAAGGTATAGACCTCAACAAAATGGTGTAGTAGAAAGAAAGGATAGGACCATCATGGACATGACAAGGAGCATGTTGAAGGTAAAGCATTTTTCAAATGAGTATTGGACAGAAGTTGTCTCTTGTGCAACATATATCTTAAATAGATGTCCAACCAAAAGTGTGATGAATAGATTTCCAAAAGACGCACGGAGTGGGAAAGGAAATCTTTCACTCATATGAGATTTTTTGGATGTGTGGCATATGCACATGTCCGAGATCAGTTAAGGAAGAAGTTGGACAATAAGGGGGAGAAATGTATGTTTCTTGGATACAGTTATTAATCGAAGACTTACAAACTCCATAATCCATCAACCAAAAAGGTAATAATCAATAGAGATGTTCAGTAATAATCTTGATATGGAAGTTTAGAGAAGACAGTAAATGTGAAGAAATGTATGTCTCATGAAGAGAAAGACGAATGGAATGTAGCAAGAAAGTTCTCGACGGTTTCTCCTCCTCCATCTATACAAGCTGAAAAAAGCCCACCTCAAGCAAGAAATATAACAACATTGATAAAAAAAAAGTAAGTGGTTCTCCAAGCACACCAAAGGGATCAGCAACTCCCTCAAGTTCAAGTGCAACACCAGGCACATCTTCAGCGAATACAAGAAGACCAAGATTCAGAAATTTAAGTGAAATTTATGAGCAAGAAGTTGATAGTAATGTTGGTTTGAATTATTTATTTGCATTATTTTGTCATGTTGATGACCCAATCCATTTTGAATATGTATTCAAATAAGATAAGTGGATTGGAGTGATGAATGAAGAAATAGGAGCAATAGAAAATAATGACACATGAGAATCAATGGACCTCCCACAAGGAAAATAAGTTATTGGAGTGAAATGGCTCTATAAGATAAGAGAAAAATTAAAGGCAAGATAGAGAGACACAAATCAAGGTTAGTTTTCAAAGGCTACAAGCAGCAGCAAGGAAGAGACTATGAGGAAAAATTTACACTAGTTGAAAAGATGGAGACAATGCAGACAGTGTTGTCTATATGAGAAGAATAAAAGTGGAAAATTTATCAAATGGATGTGAAGTCAACATTATTGAATGGAGTGCTGAAAAAGGAAATATATGTTAAACAAACTCTTGGCTATGAAATAGAAAGCCAAGAACACAAGGTCTATAAGCTGTCGAAATCTCTTTATGGGCTTAAGCAAGCACCACGAGCATGGTATAGGATGATTGAAGCTTACGTGATGGACAATGGGTTCGACAAGTGTGATGGTGAACCCACACTCTACATCAAAGAAAATGACAATAAAATTCTTATTATTGTTTTGTATGTAGATGATTTGATTTTTATAGGCATTGATGTTTTTCTCATTGCTGATTTCAAAAAAGTCATGAAAAGTGAGTTTCAAATGACTAACTTGGGTTTATTAAGGTATTTTTTGGGCATAGAAGTAAAGCAAACAGAAAAGGGAATTTTTATCTCCCAAGAAAATTATGTTGCAGAAGTTTTAAAAAGGTTCAACATGCAGAACAACAAGACATCAACAACTCTAATTGTCATGGGGTTGAAGTTGAGCAAGGAAGATTGCAGCAAGAATGTCAATCCAACATTTTATAAAAGCATTGTTGGCAGTCTAATGTATTTGACTGCAACTAGGCATGATATAATGTATGCAGTAAGTTTGATATCCAGATTCATGGAGATACCTAAGGAGATTCATTGGCAAGAAGTTGAGAGAATATTGAAGTATGTAAATGAAACAAAGGAGTATGGTATTCTATACTCTGAAACTGATGATTTTAAGTTGATTTGTTACACTGAAAATGATTGGGCTAGAAGTGTTGTTGACAAAAATAACACATCAAGGTATATATTTCATTTGGGATCAGGAGCCATTTCATGGGCTTCCAAGAAGAATTCAATAGTTTCATTATCAACAATAGAAGCTGAATATATAGCAGCAACAATAGCAGCATGCCAAATAGTTTGGATGAGAAGGATGCCGAGGGATTTATGTCATGAACAAAACAAAGGAACCACAATTTTCTGTGATAACAACTCAGAGATTTCATTTTCAAAGAATTTTTTTTTCCACAAGAAAACAAAGCATATTGATGCCAAATACCATTTCATAAGAGAAATTAGTTAATAATGGTGAAATTGTGTTGCAACATTGCAAGTTAGAGGAACACTTTGTAGATATCCTCACAAAGCCTTTGGGACAGAAAAGTTTTGTTTATCTCAGATAGTGTCTAAGAGTGGTTGATGGCAAAAATTAGGATTAAGGGGAAGCCTTGGAAATACTCCAAACCACCACCATGAATAAAGACCGGCAATAGCCCACACTTCATTGATTTTTTTGTGCAGGGAAGGCCGAAGCCCATGTTTCGAATCTGAAGGCGTTTCATGCAAAATAAAAAACAGAGTACCTGAGCCCACTCTTTCCATTTATTTCTTATCCATAGTATTCACGTACCTCATTTTACAGCATACTGTAGCCCGCAACTTTTAAAGTTTAACTCTTAAGCCCTTCACCAAAAGTTATATTTCCATCGATGCGATATTAGCAAGACCCACCAACCTTGCTACATAACCAAGACCGCCCACAAACCTTTGTTTTTTGTTATTTATTACCTTTCACCATTTCGCATGTTCTGCCACTTAACCACCCGCATAACGTACTTCACAACATTTAACATTTACCTTTTAGGCCCCCGCACCAAACCTTGCGATTTTGCAATGCGACATCGTCATCGCACATCGCAAAATTTAGATTTCACACTTCGTATGATTTTCCACTTATCTTTTAGTGCACCCTCGGCCCGCACTTCGCAATATTTACGTTTTACCTCTTTAAGTCGCTCGCAGTTCGCACTTTGCATATTTTAAGACTCATCTTTTAGCTGCCCGCAAGTTTTGTTATTTATGTTGCGATGCAGTCACAATCCCACATAGGAAGCTCATGAGGATAGTGCACATAAGCACCCACAAGCTCAGGAGGATAGTGTCTGCAAAGTAAAAAATTTAAGTTTTGATGCGATAAGTGCAATTGTACATCGCAATCACAAGTATTTAATGTTTACCCATATCGCGCAATGTTAAAAGTTATAATTGTTGGTATGCAATTTGTGATGGAGGCGCAGATACGATGTGCTTTCACAACAGAAACCTATAATATTCCAAGTCCAGTTTTATGTGTTTTTGTATGTTGTATCGTGTATGAATAACAAATGAGAGTAGAAGGACATCTCGTTGTTATACGTCCATTCTTGTATTGAATTACATTAAATCCTTAGGCTCGACCATTTTATATTAAAAAAGAATGTAATTTCTTTTGTTTAGTGAGATAAATGAATAGATAAGAGTTGAATAAATTAAAAGGATTTATCTCTTGTGTGTGTTCCCGCTCTCTATCTGGCTGTGTGTGAATTTATATTTCCAAATATATTGCATTCTCTGTGTTGTGAGAGAAACAGACCCCTCTGTTTGTTTATTCTCAATTTCCAACATAAGTAAGTCATATTGATAACGATTCTTATAGCCCCAAGCAACATGTCGTACATAGACCATCATGTGCAATGGATAGAGATTTCGACACATCCCTTTCATATAAAAAACTTAAAACCATTTCACAGGCTAGGAACTACCGTGAATGTATGTATTTGAAATCTCTTCGCCAATTAAACAATGCCAAAGTGTGAGCCAAAGTGGACTATGTTAGTGTCAGTCTTTACGGCCTTCCTCCAGTGATCAAACATGCTATTACAAGGTGATTTTAAGGTGTCAAGGTCAAATTTTGTCATTTCAGTGAGTCTTCAAGCAGAATTTGGTCACTAAGTATTAGGTCTAGGGTTTACCTTCACTCCTTTCAAAGTTGTCCAAATGTCGGTCCTTGTCACCATTCAGATTAGTGTACCATCATTCAGAGGGTTTTCATCATCATGTCAAGTTCCACTGGGTCATTTTACACCTTGTTCATGCTTCAGTTGTGCCTAGGTAAGGTTCATTTCCCTCTCCTAAGGTTTTGGAGGTAATTTCTCTTGGATGGACAAATCATCAGCAAAACTTGTATCTTGACGTTCATACACCTTCCCCTATCCTTAATGTACCTTATTAAACACTTCTCATCACTGAGATCCCCCAAATTCCTCATTTTCGCACAAGCACTAGTTTCTTGCTACAACTTGGCAATTTTCTAGGCTAGGCCTGTGTTTTTCCATTTTGGACCTCTTCCCCTCACTCAATCTTTGAAATTCCACTTTCCCCTGCTTCCTAACATCTTGCCCTACTTCCAAAAATTTTCTCAAGAATTTAGAAGCCCCTTATCCCCTTCATTTCGCTTCATTTCGACAAATCCCTTGTTCCACACATCGGGATAGGTTTTACTCCAATTATGTTTCCGAGCAATAAAAGATGAATTTGGGAAAACTGGGAGAGGGTTTTGTCCACAATAGGCCAAGGAAGAAAAAAATCCTTCACTTTCTACACAGGTGTCATGGTTTTAGGGAAATGTCAAAAATACAGTCGCCTCAGGAGAATTGATGCACCTTTGAAGTGACCTTGGGAAAATCGAATTTCTCCTAGCTTGGTTGGCCAAATGACTTGCTTGATGATTTAAATGATAAATATACAAAAAGAGATTTCCAACGAGTTATTCCACACCCAATTTGGACATGGGGAAGGTCTCCAAAAGTATCCTGCAAAAGGGTGTGACACATAGAGATTTCAGGGGCGGCGCATTGTGAATTTTGGCTCCTTTTTCACTCAGTAACTTTGTTTTTCGCCTAGTTTTGGCCAATTTAACTTTTTTATCTCCAAATGTAAAAATATTGATGTAATTTGATGTAATTTCATGGCTTTTGATGTAATTTTGACAAAATTTTACTCATGTAAGTAGATTCATTCATCAAAAGGTGAATTGTAACTGAATGAATGAGTTTCCTATCTTATAGAGGTAAGCTGTTCCACTGCCTATTTTCTAGTTCTTAGTTTGGATCTTGTTGAAACAGCTCCTAAACTAGTGAGCTCGTCCCCAAGAGGCATGGGGATGAGTTATGCTTGTCTATATCTTTTATTTTTTCAGTCATTTTCAGGGTTGGACATTTGGGATTGCTTTGAGCATCATTGTACATTCATCTCTGCAGTTTGGCAAAGGAATAGACCAGGGTTTGCAGAACTCCTTCGGATTCATGTGGCTATTCGTTTTGATGATGTGTTCCTCTCTGTTAATGTAATTTTATTGGTTATTTATGTGTATCATCTTCCTTCTTATTTCTTCTTAAGTTAAACGAACAAGGTTAAAGGTAGAATTCATTAAGGTTTGTAGTGCTCTACCTAGAGTTTGTTTAATTTTCTATATTTTCAGCTGTTTGGAAAGGATCCTTGAAGGTTTCTTGCCCTATTTAGCTCTTCACCTTTCTAAAACTCTCCATTTCCTTCAAATTTAAAGCGTCAAAACAATTTCCTACCTTGCCCCATTCAGATCCTTACAAAACTGCTCATTTCTTAGACCCAAAATCTGCCCTTCCCTTTGATCCAACAAACACCCTCAAAATCAAATCAAACTCTTTTACATATATACTTAGCTTAAAATCAGCCTTTATTCAAGTCATCTCAAGCCTCACTGATCATTTTTTGCGAGATTGACAAGGAGAGAGCCCTCTCCCGATCTGGTAGGGCTAGCTACTAGATTAAGCGTGGTTTGATATTACCCTAGACTCTGCCTTCCTTCAACCTGAGTTATATTTAGGTCATAACATAGTGGCGACTCCACTGGGGATGAAAATTTTGTTGTTTTCTTTATAAACTATAGACAAATCCTGAAGTTAGCCAGGTAGCCTTCGAAACTCTCTTGCTTTGCATTAGCGAAAGTAGATGAATGCTGCTTCAGTCAATATCCGTTCTAGTTTATGAACTAAACATTTGGTTTCCTCAGTAAGATCTAATCAAGTTCAGATCTAATTGTTGATGGTCGACAACGATCAGACACCGCAAGGCCGAAATCATTCACCTGGCAACTCTAAATCAGTTTCGAGATCAGATCCAAGGAATCCACTGTAGGATGAACCTGACCAGCAGAAACATGAAAGGACAATATGGAAAGATTAGGTATTTAAGTTGGAATTTCATCCAAGACATTTTGTTCTTTGTCATAAATTATTTCTTCTCTTTTCCCGAGAATATAAAGAAGGCTTTTTAAATTATATTGTATTTGAGAAAAGATCCTCGGCCTGCATTTGATTCTTTCCCTTTGAAGATTGTAAATACCAAAGATTTGCATGCTTTTGAGCTTGATCAAGACCTTTCTTACGAATCTTGTGATGGCCATCTTCAAACTGACGAGCCTAAAGAGAACAAGACTGATTCTGCAGCATTTGTGCATACCCCTATACCTTGTAAAATTCCATATCGATACAAGCCTCTGATTTTACCTCCTATATCCCATGCTTTCCCTAAAAATCATGACCTATATCTACCAAGATTTGATGGTGAACGCGAAAACATTACTGTTGAGAGACATGTTCTAAATTTTGAGTCTTTTCTTGAACTTTTTGAAGTTGATGAAGAGGATATCAGTATTAGGCTTTTTTCTCTTTATTTTCAAGGAAAAGTCAAGAGTTGGTTCAAAGCCCTGCGTGATGCGAGCATCTCAGATTTCCAGCAGTTCGTCAAAGTTTTCCTTGACAGGTGGGTGGTCGGATAGAACCCTTTCTTGATTATAGAAGAGTATAACCAGCTGAAAAGACTGCCAGGGGAGACAGTACAACAATTTTCTGCCAGATTTAACCAAGTTTATTATTCGATGCCAGTTAATATAAGGCCTCCTCTTGGATCTGCTCTCTTGCACTACTCGGGTGCCTTTGATCCAGAAATGGAGTTTCATATGAGAGAAAGGAATCTTGAAACACTTGAAGATATGCAAAACAGTGCAGTAGATGTAGAGGCTCATTTACTGATCCGAAGGGAAAAGTTGAAAGAAGAAGAGATGAACAACATAGATCCAGAGGAATTGACATCTCTAGAGGTAAATCTTGACATTTTGGTAAGTGCAGTGGAAGAGATGATGCAAAATATCACCACAAGGAATGAGTATAATGTTCAAGCCCATGGCTCGATGATTGAAGAAGAACAAGTTGTTGATCCAAAACATTTTGTTTCTTATCCCAGTTGTCATAGATCTGATAATGATTGTTTTGTAGATCATATTGGAGAAGAGAGATCTATTGATTTGACATGTATGCTTGATGATGTGTTCTATACTGATTATTTGCCTCAGTTTGATCAGTATGATGATGATTATGTTCTCCAAACATAAGCTAATCTTGCAGAAAAATCAACAGCTAGTTTGTGGAAGGAGGAAGTTCACTTTCAGCAGCTTGAGTACAACGATCAACCGATGCATATTAGCTATGACAATGACGAGTAAAGTGTAGTAAATTTTGAAGTAAGTGAAGGATCTTTGTCTTTTTTTTTATTCATTTCAGTTCATCAAAGACAACTTCCATGCAATCAGAAATCAACTGTCAACAAGTCTTGATTTGGACCATCTTGAGGGCAATAAAAACCTTCTTCAAGACTTCTCATATCCAAATTTGCAGCCCCTGAATGCCATTGATTGTCAAGTTGCAGATAAGGACTTGGAAGCTAGCACATATGATCAAATGATGCAAGATGATCCCGTACCTTTATGTTTTTAATCATTTTAGTTTTTGAAGGGTAAATTGAATAGTAAATCTTCAAATGTGCAGCTTGTAGAGAATCATGTAATCTCATCAGAAACAATAGAAAATGGGTTTCAGAAGTCTTTTCAAATTTTTCACGATCCAATAGCTGATGTGTTGGATGATGTTTGCAGTCAAAGTCTTTCTCCATTGAATATATGTGAGCTTGAAATGTGTGCTGATATAAACTTGATCTGGCAGCCGGTCTCTTTGTCATTTTTAGCAGGAGTCTCGTCACAAAGCTCAAAACAAATTTTGCATTCATGGTATGAGGAGAAGAGAAGTAATCCATTCGATGAGCTAAGTCCTAATGTGCATAAACTTCAAGATCCTTATCCAGTGTTTTTGGAGGTGGATAGAGAATCCATAGTATTCAACGGATCTGTTTACAATTTTTCATGGGAGTTTCCTTTCAGTAGTTCCCTCTTGTTGTTCATAAGCAAGCACTTGTGGAGAATTCAAACAGCAGCTAGAATATTTACCTGGTTGCATTGGTTGTTTCATTTCACTTGATCAGGTGATGAACAGAACAACTAGAGTAGGTTGTATTGAATAAGCTTCATATTGAACATATTTCCAATTTGTCGATTGTGTTTAAGTATCGAGTCAGTTATTAGTTGAGTGAGATTCAATTTTTGTCATCAAGTCATCAATTTTCAGTCATGCATTTCATCTTGAGTTTTTGATTCCATTGCCCAATGGATGAAGGCATTGTCTGCTTTCTAAAGATCTATAGTTCTTGGCACCTCTAAGGAGCTACCATCCCCATTAGAGCCAATGCTAGTGTCAGTCTTTGCGACCTTCCTCCAGTGATCAAACATGCTCTTACAAGGTGATTTTAAGGTGTCAAGGTCAAATTTTTTCATTTCAGTGAGTCTTCAAGAAAAATTTGGTCACTAAGTATTAGGTCTAGGGTTTGCTTTAACTCCTTTCAGAGTTGTCCAAATGTCGGTCCTTGTCACCATTTAGATGAGTGTACCATCATTCATAGGGTTGTCATCATCATTTCAAGTTCCACTGGGTCATTTTACACATTGTTCATGCTTTAGTTGTGCCTAGGTAAGGTCCATTTCCCTCTCCTAGGGTTTTGGAGGCAATTTCTCTTGGATGGTCAAATCATCAGTAAAAATTGTATCCTGATGTTCATAAACCTTCCCCTATCCTTAATGTACCTTATTAAACACTTCCCATCACTGATATGCCCCAAATTCCTCATTTTCACACAAACCCTAGTTTCTTGCTACAACTTGGCAATTTTCTAGGCTAGGCCTGTGTTTTTCCCTTTTGGATCTCTTCCCCTCACTCAATCTTTGAAATTCCACTTTCCCTTACTTCCTAACATCCCTCCCTACTTCTAAAAATTTTCTCAAGAATTTAGAAGCCCCTTATCCCCTTCATTTCGCTTCATTTCGACAAATCCCTTGTTCCACACATCGAGATAGGTTTTACTCCAATGATTTTTCCGAGCAATAAAAGATGAATTTGGGAAAACTGAGAGAGGATTTTTTCCAAAATAGGACAAAGAAGAAAAAAATCCTTCACGTTTTACACAGGTTTCATGGTTTTATATAAATTTAAAAAATAAAGTCGCCTCAGGAGAATTGATGCACCTTTGGAGTGACCTTGGGAAAATCATGATTTCTTCTAGCTTTGTTGGCCAAATGACTTTCTTGATGAGTTAAATAATAACTACACACAACGATCCTTCCAACGAGCTATCCAATGCCCAATTTGGACACCGGGAAGGTCTCCAAAAGTCTCCTTCAAAAGAGCGCGACGCATAGAGATTTCAGGCGCGGCGCATTGGGAATTTTGGCTCCTTTTTCACTCAGTAACTCTGTTTTTCGCCTAGTTTTGGCCAGTTTGACTCTTTTATCTCCAAATTTAAGACTCTTGATGTAATTTGATTTAATTTCATGGATTTTGATGTAATTTTGACAAATTTTTACTCATGTAAGTAGATTCATTCATTAAAAGGTGAATTGTAACTGAATGAATCAGTTTCCTATCTTATAGAGGCAAGCTGTTCCACTGCCTATTTTCCAGTTCTTAGTTTAGATCTTGTTCAAACAGATCCTAAGCTAGTGATCTCGACCCCTAGAGGCATGGGGATGAGTTATGCTTGTCTATATCTTGTATTTTTTCAGTCATTTTCAGGGTTGGACATTTGGGATTGCTTTGAGCATCATTGTACATTCATCTCTGCAGTTTGGCAAAGGAATAGACCAGGGTTTGCAGCACTCCTTCGGATTCATGTGGCTCTTCATTTTGATGATGTGTTTCTCTCTGTTAATGTAAGTTCACTGGTGCTTTATGTGTATCATCTTCCTTCTTATTTCTTCTTAAGTTAAACGAACAAGGTTAAAGGTAGAATTCATTAGGGTTTGTAGTTCTCTACCTAGAGTTTGTTTAATTTTCTATGTTTTCAGCTATTTGGAGAGGATCCTTGAAGGTTTCTTACCCTCTTCAGCTCTTCACCTTTCTCAAACTCTCCATTTCCTTCAAATTGAAAGCATCAAAACAATTGCCTACCTTGTCCCATTTAGATCCCTGCAAAACTGATCATTTCCTAGACCCAAAATCTGCCCTTCCCTTTGATCCAAAAAATACCCTAAAAATAAAATCAAACTCTTTTACATATATACCTAGCCTAAAATCAGCCTTTATTCAAGTCATCTCAAGCCTCACTGATCATTTTTTGTGAGATCGAAAAGGAGAGAGCCCTCTCCTGATCTGGTAGGGCTAGCTACCAGATTAAACGTGGTTTGATGTTACCCTAGACTCTGCCTTCCTTCAGCCTGAGGTAGATTTAGGTCATAACAGATGAAACATTTCAGGACATATTTTCTCACTTTTTATTTCTACATCGCAGTTGGATGCATGTCGTTCTTGCACACGTTTTGAGAGCTTCAGGGATAATATACGGAGGCCATTACATATTTTCTGCTTTTGGTGGAGATCATGGTGCATCATGACAATTAATTTTTTTTTATTTTCATTGGAGATAGGGGCTCATTTGAGACAATACTACTAAGCACGTCAGAAGAATATTCAAATTTTAGCGTAACATTCAAATCTCATTCCTGGGATGAGTAATGCCCTGATCCTCGTCAAAAGTATGATTCTGAATGTCGTAAGTTGGAATTGATTCTTAACTCGTATTTAATATCACACTATGCTATCTAAATTAAAAGACACATATGTAAGAGAAATCTAAGAGTTTATGAAGAATTCCATGAACTCCAAAAGAGATATACTTCTTGAGATTATCTAGATTGCAGATTTCTTGAATCTAATGGTATCTTGGTGCATAATTGAGTGTTTGTAAAGAATTTTCTATATCTCAAAATTTATTGACCCCAAGGTTATGCCTTTTATGAATTATCATAATGGTAGCTTCTATGAATTGAAATACTCCCAAGCTATAAATTCAACCTTGAATTAGGAGTTTATAAAAAAATTTGTATACTTCAAAACACAGAGACCTATGAAATTATCTGCATTGTAGAATATAAATCTGAAGGCCCAGCTACATAACCAATATTAATATCATTTTTGTAAGTGGACATTCAGATTACAAGAATTTTCAATCAAGCTAGAGATGACCAACACAAACACCTGTAAATAGAATTTTTCCTTAAAAAAGTTGACATTTTGCAATAAAAATATTCACACAAGGATTAGACATTGACTTCAATTACATAATTAATAGTTAATTTACATATATCATAGTTTACACACACACACACACACACACACACACACACACACACTGATATAGATATATATATATATATATATATATATATATATAAAGTTAATTAATTGTACAAATATTTCTGAAAATTTACAATGCAAAAAAATGTTACCACATCTACAACATTTTTTAATAAATGCGTATATAAGACTTCAATATGTTTCACATCTATAAATAAATTATAGTTATGGTGTTGATCTCGAATTAACTCTATGAGAGTAAGGATTTTTTGTTGAAAAAATATGATGTTGGTGCAAGCATGAGCTCAAATTAACGCTATGAGAGTAAGGCTTTTGTTAAGCCGAGTGAGGTTACACGTTAAGCATATCAATAATTATCATGAGCTCAAATTAAAGTTATGAGAATCAGCCCTTTTGTTGAGCCCATTGACGTTGCTACAAAATCGTGGAGCGGTCACCTTAGCCCTTTAAACTTCGAAGTTTATAACCTTTTACATCTTATTATAGAGATTAATTAAGTATGTCACTTGCACTACTTTTCATAGTGAAAGTGATGTTTTTCATGTGTCATTTCTAAATAAGTATGTTAAATATGTTGATCATGTGATTGAACGGTCTAATAATGCAAGTTGAGCGAGAAGGAGAATTATAGCTAGAATATGAATGCATTTTGAAGCGAAAGATGTTTATGCTATTGAGATTCAATGGGATGATGATTCTAGTGAAAATTAAGCTCCCACACTAGGTGGGGCCCGCAAGCTATTTTAAGGTGTATGTATATTTTTAGAATGGTGAGAAAATTATATTTATAGTAGAAGTCTATTTATAGATGGTTGAAAAAATTCTAATTAGAGATGAGGTTCCATTTTTAGATTCATAGGTGAAGTCTATTTATAGATAGCATGTCTAAAAATAGAATGCATGTCAATTATTATTATCTCTTAATAATATTTAGTCAATAAATAATAATCTATCCTCTTGAAGCACTTGATTTCAGTTAACTGATGTGGAAAACCAGTTGACTGGAGGAATTACGAGTTCTAGGGTTGGTTGGTGGGACACGCAAGTGGACTTCGTTGTAACTGAGTGATATAAAGTTGTAACATATTTGGATGTGTATTTATGTGAGTTGTAATGTATTTAACTCAGTTAAGTGAGTTAAACTCAATTGTGCCAGTTGTAACTAGTTGTAACTAAAGATATACTAGTGAGAGATGAGTGAATGAAATATTAAATTAATTTTCATGGAGTGATCCCACATGCAATTGAAGATTTATTACTGTTAACTACAGGCATGTGAGGTCCAGTGGAGACCCAGTTGAGATGTAGGTGAAAGGGACAGTTTGACTATCAGTTGTGACATTAGTGGGTGCACTCTTGCAACCAAACACACATTGGAGATGCCACTGAGGATTGCACAGTCAAGGCAAGGAAATATCTCATTCATTCAGGGACTTTGATTAGCATGAATTGCGCAGTGGAGGTGGGCTGTCAGGAGGCAGTAAATTGACGCATGTATTTATCAATTTTTGTATGACACTGTGAGATGATTCTATATTATACTGAGAGCTCTTGGATTAGAGTTTTGTATGAGATTTTTTTATGATCCATGATATATGCATAATATATGATAGTGGGGTATTTAGCTTTATGCTTTTGGGATAGAAACATCTTTGTTATGTGTGATTGATCTTTCTTCATGTGTTTGCAATTAGTGATTAAATTTCCTCAAACATTTTAGTAGAAGGATTATGTATTTAATAGTGGCATATAATTGTTAGATCAGGAGAATCCAGGCAATAGATAATTTTATTAAAATTTTGACATAGTGTCGAAGCAAAGAAGATTGAAATTTTGAAGCAGTAGCTGAGTTTTTTGGTGGAAAAAATTTGAATTTGCTGCAAGAATTTCTTGGTGTGAAAGTTGAGTAAACATCAAAATGGATTTCAATGGTTTCTGGTTAGAGTATGCACTTGAGGGAAGCTCGTGCTACATTGCATGGAAGGATAGGATGGAGGTTGTGCTTGAAGATAATGGAGGCAATGCTTGAATATAATGGCTTGAAGGAATTCATCAACAGTGATGTTCCTAAGCCCACTTTGATAGATGCTGCATTACTTGACGCGTCCCAAAAGAAAGTAGTGAAGGCGAGAAGGATTCTATTGGAAGGTGTGCGATACCATTTTCTTAAGCCTTCATGGGAAAGCCACTCCATTCGTGATGTATAAGGCTTTGATGGATCTTTTCCAAAGCAGCAGTGACCATAGGAAATTGGCGCTCAAGGATAAACTCATAAAGATCAAGATGGAGAAGGGCAACGATATTCCTACGTATCTCACAAAGTTTTTCCAATGTCGAGATGAACTAGGGAGTGTGGGCATCATAGTTTCTGATGATGATTTTGTGATCTTGGCTCTCTTGGGACTTCCTAAGAGTTGGCACAATTATCAAGATTCTGTCAACGGATGGAAAAAACTACCAGATTGGGAACCACTGTGGTGGGATCTAGTGTAGGAGGAGTTCAGGTGGAACACCAAAGATGGCTCTTCATCAAAGCATGATGATGAAGATGATTGTGCTTTGGCTACCAAGGCAAAGAAAGGTAAGGGGAAGAAATCCCATTCGAAACCTGAGTCTAATGGAAAGAAGCTGGATTTTTCCAAGGTGAAGTGTTTTCACTCTCACGAACATGGGCATATTGCCACTAACTACCCATAGAGAAAGAAGAACAAGAAGGTTGTTGGAGCTGCAGCTGGTGAGGCCCATGCCTCGTAATTTGAACTCGATTTCTCTTTGGCCGCATTCTTGGTTTCAAGTATAATGGGATCGGTGTGCTATCTTGATAGTGGTGCTTCCTTCCACATAGCGGGAGATAAGGAGATTTTGAGTGACTTGGAGGAGAAAGATCTCCAAATGCATATAGAGATGGGTGACGATGGATGATACCGTGCGACTAAAATTGGTACCATTACCTTTGAGAGGGAGTCTAGTAAACCATTTCAATTGAAAGATGTTATGCATGTTTTAGGTTTGAAGAAAAACTTGGTCTCAGTCACGATGTTAGAAGACAAAGGCTATGACATTGTTTTCAGTGATGGAAAAGATTTCCTGTGACATAAAACAATGGGTCAATCCAAGAGGATAGGGGTTCGAGTCAAGAATATCTACAAGCTGGAGGTAGATGGTTGCACTGCAATGGTGGGTAAATAAGAAGAAGTGGTAAGCTGGGATGAGGGCGCATTATGGCATAGGCGATTGAGCCATCTTGACCATGGTGCCATGAAATTTTGTAGCAGATTTCTACTGGACTTACCAAGGGTACACTTGTGCAGCTAGATCAGTGCAAGGGATGTACTATGGGAAAGTTTGTAAATTCCACCTTTCATGGAAAGGAGAAACGTATGTCGGTGATCTTAGAGAGATTTCACACGAACATGTGTGGACCTTTCTTGGTTTCTTCAAGAGAAAAACATAGGTATAATGTTAGTTTTGTTGATGACTTTTCCTGTAAATAATGGATTTTCTTCATGCAGAATAAGGATCAAACATTCTCAAAGTTTTGTGAGTTTAAGGCATTGGCTAAGAAAGATTCAGGGAAGTAAGTGAAGGCTCTATGGAGCGACAGTGGTGAAGAATACATCTCGAACGAATTCAAAATTTTTTGCAGAAAAGAAGGAATTCGAAGAGAACTCAAAGTGCCTCATAACCCACAACAAAATGGGGTCACAGAGAGGAAGAATAGAATTATCATGACTGTTGCACAAGCTATGCCACATGATTAGGGCCTACCAATGCATTTGTGGGTGGAAGCATGCAACACTGCAGTTTATGTGCAAACTGTTGTCCTCATAAAGTAGTTGGCATGAGTACACCTCAAGAAGATTTTACTGGTAAGAAACCAGATGTTTCTCACTTTAATATTTTTGGCTCATATATTTATGTGCATGTGACCAAGAACGCGAGGAAGAAGCTGGAGCCGATTTCTGAAGTTGGGATATTTTTTGGGTACACAGAAGCACCCCATAATCATCATGTGTATTTTCCAAACAGTTGAATGACTGTGGTGCGACGGGTTATAAAATTTAATGAGGAGAAAGCCATGAAGTTATAGATTGAGAGGGAGCTAGAATTACATGCGGAGGAGGAACTTTTGGTTCCCAAAGATGAGTCTCTAGATGTGGATCAGCCAAAGGAGGAGGTTCATGGAGTGGAGTCGACTCACACAGAGCCAAACATCAAAAATTGCAGAAGGCATACCACAGAAGCTGAAAGGCTGAAGCTGTATGTGACACAGAATGTAGGAGTCCCTACCTCACAGCGTAGATAGAGACAGTCTCCTGACTGGTTCATTGGATACATGGCTCTCATGAGAAAATGTATTGTGACTAAGCCATCTTCCTTTTAGGAAGCAGTGCAGGAGCCAACATGGGTGGATGTAATGGTGGAGGAGTATGACTCCATTGTCAGAAATAGTGCTTGGAAAATTTTTCCAAGGCCGGTTGATAAATCAGTGGTAGGTTCAAGATGGATCTACAACGTAAAGCAATCTATTTATGGGAGCATTGAGAAATACAAGGCTAGATTTGTGGCACGAGGATTCTCACAGATCGAAGGGATTGATTATGAAGAAACCTTTGCACCTATCGCACGATATTCTTCCATAAGGACCATCCTTGCTCTCTCAGTGCAGATGGATTGTCACATTCATCAGATGGATGTGAAGATTGCGTTTGTTAATGGGATCATTGAGGAAGAAGTGTACATTGAGCAGCTTGAAGGATTTGAGATCTTCAGCAGCGAGTCGCATGTGTGCAGACTCAAAAGATAATTGAATGGGCTGAAGCAAGCACCCTGTGCTTGGTACACTCAGATCGACAGCTATTTCACTAGACTTGGCTTCACCAAGAGTGAGGCAGATGCAAACCTATACCAGATTGTGGTGGAGGGTAAGATTTCAATCATTTTTCTTTATGTTGATGATTTAATATTGACTGGTGATGAGTATCTGATACACTCATGCAAGGAGGACCTTGCAAAGGAGTTTGAGATGAAGGATATGGGCCTCCTTCACTATTTCCTTGGATGGGAAAGATGGCAGCAAGAAGGTGACCATTTTGTGTCTCAAGGAAAGTATGCAAGGGAGATATCGGGTAAGTTTCACATGGAGGGTTGCAAACCCATGGATAATCCTCTTCCACAAAACTAGAGGAAAGAGGATGCTACATCTGGAGATGTAGTGGATGCTACTGTCTATCGACATTTAGTGGGTTCGCTAATGTGTTTAATAAATAGAAGATTGTATATATGCTATGCGGTGAACCAACTTAGTCAAGCGATGGTTAAGCCTATCGATTTATTTTTCAAGGCAGGAAATCATGTCCTGAGATATCTTATGGGCACATCTCAGTATGGATTATGGTACTAACAAACGGATGAGGTGAAGTTGCATGTCTTCACAGATGCACATTGGGCGGGCAGCCCAACGAATAGAAAGACCACATCAAGAGGGGCCTTCAGTATTGAATCTAAAGTTGTTTCTTAGTAAAAAAGGAAACGAATACCCATGGCTCTTAGTTCAGCAGAAGCGAAATACATGGCAGTAAGTCAAGCTGCATGTGAGGCTATCTAGATGAGGAAGATCTTGGTCAGTTTGTTTGGTTCTTATTTGGATCCTACTATGATTAATTGTGATAATCATAGTTGGATTAAACTCTCAATTAATCTTGTGTTTCATGATAGATCTAATCATATAGATATTTGGTATCATCATATTAGAGATTGTGTGCAGCGGAAGATCATGTTGCTTCATACATTCCTATGGAAGATTAGGATGCAGATGTTCTAACGAAGATGCTCACCAGAAGAAAATTCAAATACCATAGAGACAGGATTAGGGTGAAGGATAATCCATTTATTGTTGAGAGGGAGTGTTGAGTTTCAATAATATGATGATCCTAGTAAAAATTAAGCACCTACTCTAGGTGCGGCTCGCAGGCTATTTTTAGGTGTATATCTATTTTTAGAATGGTGAACAAATTCTATTTACAGCAGGAGTCTATTTATAGCTGGTTGTGAAAACTATATTTATAGATGAGGTTCTATTTTTAGATGCATGGGCGAAGTCTATTTATAGATCGTATGTATAAAAATAGAATGCATGTCGATTATTATTATCTCTTAATAATAATTAGACAATAAATAATAATCTATTCTCTTGAAGTACTTGATTTCAAGTAACTGATGTGGCAAACCAGTTGACTGAAGGAATTACGAGTTCTAAGGTTGGTTGGTGGGACATGCAAGTGGACTTCATTGTAACTAAGTGATACAAAGTTGTAACTGAGTTGGATGTGTAGTTATGTGAGTTGTAAAGTAGTTTACCTCAGTTAAGTGAGTTAAACTCAGTTGTGCTAGTTTTAACTAATAGTTACTAAATATACACTAGTCAGAGATCAGTGAATTAAATATTAAATTAATTCACATGGATTGATCTCACATGAAACCGAATATTTACTACTGTTAACTACATGCATGTGAGATCCAGTGGAGATCCAATTGAGATGTAGGTGAAAGGGATAGTTTGACTATCAGTTGTGACATTAGTGGGTGCACTCTTGTAACCAAACACACATTGGAGAGGCCAATTAGGATTGCGTAGTCAAGGGAAGGTAGGAATTTCATTCAAGTATTGTGATTAGCATGGATTACACAGTGGAGGCAGGTTGTCAGGAGGCAGTAAATTGGCGCATGTATTTTCCAATTATTTTATGACAGCGTGAGACGATTGTATACTGTAATGAGAGCTTTTGGATTAGATTTTTGTATGAGATTGTTTCATGATCCACGATATATACATAATATATGATATTTGGGTTTTTAACTTTATTCTTTCTAGTAAAAACATATGTATTATGTGTGATTGATCTTTCTTCATGTGTTTGCAATTGGAGATTAAATTTTTGCAAATATTTTAGTAGGAGGATTATGTATTTAATAGTGGCATATAATTGTTAGATCAGGAGAATCCAGGAAATACATAATTGTATTAAAATTTCTACACATGCTCCAAAGTCGAGCAATTGAGCAAGTTAAAGTTCAATGGAAACACTTTGAGCTCGATGAAGCTACATTGGAGAGGGTTGATCAGATGAAGCTTTTGTGTCCTTCTCTATTCGCTCATTGAATGAATTTTTTTCATATGTTTTGGTGTGATGTTTTGGTACATGTGTATATATGTATATGCATGTAAATATTATCATGAGTTGTGTTATAAAATTCCAATAAGTAGTATGGGTGTCGTGTCATTATAATTTTCATTTTATGTTTCTCATGTTTGTTTTATTCTCAACAGTATGATCATTGTCAATAGTGCAACGAGCTAAATTATAAATCTCTATGGTAAGTATGTTTTTCTTTCACCATTCTTGTTGGTTGTAGGTGTCATTGAACACCTATGAAGGTGTTATCTCAATGAGGGTTCTGCAACAACCTTGGTCAAAAATCCATCTAATAAAGCTAACAAGGAAAAATAAAAACTAAGGTCATGGGGCATTTATTCCAAGTTGAATATAGGGAAAAAACGTAGTGAAGTTGATCACTTATGATTAATTAATCGCTATGGAAATAGACAAAAGAAATGGAAAATTATCTGGAAAGACAAAGTGACATTTATTTTCATTTTATTTATAAAAATAATGGAAAATAGGAGAAAAGGGAGGAGAAAGCTCACATTTTGCCTGTGAGGAGTAAAATGAATGAAAATAATGGAAAATGAATAATAGAGAGGCCTCTTTAATAAAAATTCTTATGAGGATCAACTGACTCCTTTTTCGTTAGTTCACTCTTCGACACTCTCATTATATTTTCTCTCTCATAGACACTTAGAAATTTCGTGGAGAACTATTAGAGAAATGTGTAATACATGGTATTTGGTGCAAGAAGGAAAAGGAAAAGCATGAAATAGGAAGAGGAAATTGGTATTAAAACTGCAATGGGTTTACTTGCAAGTATCTAGTTGCATGTATGATTTCCTTGCTATTTTTGGCATGCATGGAGCATTCATGTGATTTGTTAATTATGATCTATCATTGGCATAGTGGATTTCCTAGATTGACAGTGGTTTTTCCTACCTCACCGTTTCCTGGATAACTATAGTGTTGTGGGTTTCTTTCCTTTTGTTGTCTTTTTATTTTTTATGTTCCTTATGGCTCTGGGTTGAGTTAGGAGTTCGTGGAAGCCTTGGTTAGATAAATTCTCTAGAAGCCCTATAATAGCTTGGGTTGAGTTAGTAGTCTCGGAAGCCTTGGTTTGAAAAATGTTCTGGAAACCCTTGGTGGGTTGAGATACAAATTCTGGAATCCCCGTTTGAACAAATGCTCTAGATTCCTGAAAATAGTGGTGGGTTGAGTTACTAGTCCCACAAGACTTGGTTGGAAAAAATGCTCTAAAGCCCTACACAAATTGTCTAGAGACGTATATGGTGATGGATAGTGATGTTCAACCATGTGGTGGAATTATTTGTTGAGGCGTGAGGTGGTTTTTCCTTTGGAATACCTTGTTTATGTTGGGTGTGGATCTTGATTATCTTGTTTACTTTGTATCACAGCATTGGACCCCTGTACCTTAAAAGGGGTGGCAACGCCGCCCGAAATTAATCGCTGCCGTGGGGGGTCCAGGGGGGGCCATTCATTAGGCAAATGATATGAGGGTAGAAGTTATGTTTAGATTAGGGTTTTTTACCTTAGAAGGCAACCCCTCGTTTTTATGAGGGCATTGTAATGAGGCTGTGCAAATGTATGTGTATTCTCGGAGCGAGAAACAGAGAGGGAGACTGTGAGAGAGAACAGAGGATATTACAGCGGATCTGCTGTAGGTTTTGTCTCTTCATTTTTGCTGGATAATAGAAAGGAAGGACTGGCTGTTCGGGGTGGACGTAGCCCAAACTGGGTGAACCACGTATATCTGTGTCTCTCTAGTTTTATGTGTTTTTTGTGTGCTTGTATTTTCCGCATATTTTATGTGTTGCATTGCTCTGTAATATTTAATTTTCTAACAACTGGTATCAGAGCCGAAGGTATATTTGGCTGATAAACTCGCAGGAAAGAAGGGTTCATGGTTCGAGTGGGAGCAATGGCGGAAGATGCTAAGTTTAGGGTCGAGAAATTTAACGGCCAAAACTTCCCGCTGTGGAAGATGCAGATGGAAGATTATCTGTATCAGAAAGATCTGTACCTACCATTGAGCGGAAAAACAAAGAAGCCGACGGCCATGACAGACGCGGAATGGAACATTCTCGATAGAAAGGCACTCGGAACAGTACGGTTGTGTCTTGCGGCGTCAGTCGCCTTCAATATTTCGAAGGAAACAACAACAGAGGGTTTGATGCAGACGTTGGCGAAACTGTATGAAAAGCCCTCGGCCTCAAACAAGGTATTTTTTATGAAACGACTATTTAATATGAAGATGTCGGAAGGTGGATCTGTTGCAGACCATTTAAATGAATTTAATACAGTTACCAGTCAGTTAAGTTCTGTAGGGGTAAACTTTGATGATGAAGTTAGAGCTCTGTTATTCTTATGCTCATTACCAGAAAGCTAGAATGGTTTGGTTATGGCCATTAGTAACTCTGTCTCCGGATCTAGTACTTTAAAGTTTGATGATGTTGTCGGTGCTATCCTTAGCGAGGAAATGCGACGGAAAAGCTCCGGTGAGACATCGGGTAATGCTTTGAGTGCAGAGTCTAGGGGAAGAAGAATGGAAAGAGGAAAGAGCTCGGAATATCACAGTAAATCCAGGAAAGGCAGATCCAAGTCCAAATCAGGAATAGTGTGCTGGAATTGCGGAAAGAAAGGACACCTAAAGAAAGACTGTAGATCTCGGAAGGGAAAAGAAGGAGACACACAGCAAAAAAAAAATCATGAAGCAAATGTGATAGGTGATGTGTTACAAGATACTTTGATTCTTTCTTTCGAAAATGTTACTGATTCTTGGGTTGTAGATTCAGGGGCTTCATTCCATGCCACACCTGATAAGAAATATTTTCATGACTATGTTCAAGGAGATTTTGGACAAGTTCGTTTGGGTGATGATAAACCCTGCAAAATTGTTGGAATGGGTAAAGTTCTTGTAAAACAACAGAATGGAAACCAATGGCTACTAAAGGAGGTAAGGCATGTTCTAGATCTGAAGAAAAATCTGATTTCAACAGGGCAGTTAGGCGGTGAAGGTTGTGTGACAACTTTCACAGATAAAACTTGGAAGGTCACCAAAGGAGCCCTCGTAATAGCAAAAGGTGAAAAGGTTGGTACATTGTATTTATGCAATGGTATTTCTAACTCTGTTAATGCTTTAACTTCCAAAGGAGAAGATGCAGCATTATTGCATCATAGGCTCGGACACATGAGTGAGAAGGGAATGAAGATTCTTCACTCAAGAAATTTGTTGCCAGGTTTGAAGAATTTTGATTTGGATTTCTGTGAGAATTGCATTTATGGAAAACAAAAGAGAGTTAGATTTCTCAGAGTTGGGAAAGAAAAGAAGAGCGAAAAATTGGAGCTTGTGCATACAGATGTATGGGGACCTGCTCAGGTATCATCTCTCGGTGGCTCTTGTTATTATGTTACTTTTATTGATGATGCAACTAGAAAAACATGGATTTATTGTATTCATAATAAATCTAATGTATTTGATACTTTCAAGAAATGGAAAGCGTTGGTTGAGATTGAGACAGGAAAGAAGTTGAAGTGTCTCAGATGAGACAATGGAGGTGAGTATTGCAACAAAGAGTTTGATAGGTACTGTTCAGAGCATGGAATTCGTAGAGAGAAGACAGTTCCAAGAACAACACAAGAAAATGGTGTGTCAGAAAGGATGAATAGAACAATCATAGAGCGTGCAAGGTGCATGAGATTGCATGCAGGATTTCCTTTACAATTTTGGGTAGATGCTGCAGATATTGTTGTTTATCTAATAAACAGAGGGCCTTCAAGTTCCTTGGATGTTGGTATTCTAGAGGAAGCATGGACAGGTAAAAAGGTAAACTACTCTTTTTTAAAGCCTTTTGGTTGTGAGGCCTTTGTCCATATTAATAAAGAAAATAAAACAAAGCTTGAGGCAAAATCAAAGAAATGTACCTTTATTGGATATGGTGCTAATGATTTTGGTTATCGCTTATATGATTATGAAAATCACAAAATCATTAGGAGCAGAGATGTAATATTTAATGAAAAGGTCTTGTATAAGAATCAGTTGCAGGAAAAGAAATAGGAAAAAGAAAGCAAGGAATACACGGTTCTTGATGAGATAACTAAAAAAGTAAAGGTGTCAGAAAATAATAATAATCAACAACCACAACAACAAAAACCACCACAACAGCAACATGCACATCAAACACCTGAAAGTGGTGTTAGAAGATCTACCAGGATAAGTAGACCTCCTGAACGATACTATCCTTCATTATAGTATTTATTGTTGACTGATTCTGGTGAACCTGAATGTTATGAAGAAGAAATGCAGGTTGAAAGCAGGAAGAAGTGGGAGCTAGCCATGGAAGAAGAGATGGACTCCTTAATGCATAACCACACTTGGGACTTAGTCAGGTTGCCTGCAGGTAAAACTACATTGCAGAATAAATGGGTTTACAGGCTGAAGGAAGAAGATGGGGGAAAACAGAGGTACAAAGCTAGACTTGTGGTGAAGGGGTTTGCACAGAAGAAAGGTATTGATTTTGATGAAATATTTTCTCCTGTTGTTAAAATGAATTCAATCAGAACTATTTTATGTCTTGTAGTAGCGGAAGATTTACATCTTGAACAGTTAGATGTAAAGACAACATTTCTCCATGGATATTTGGAGGAAGAGATATACATGCAACAACCGGAAGGATATGAGATAAAAGGGAAACAAAAAATGGTGTGTAGGTTAGAGAAGAGCTTGTATGGTTTAAAACAGGCTCCAAGGCAGTGGTATCTAAAATTTGACAGGTTCATGTCTGAACAAGGTTATACTAGATGTCACTCTGATCATTGTGTTTATCTAAAAAGACAAAATGATGGCAGCTATATTATATTGTTATTATATGTAGATGACATGCTTGTTGCAGGGTCTAACATGCAGGAAATAAATGTGCTCAAAAGAAAATTGGCAAATTCATTTGCAATGAAGGATTTGGGAGCTGCAAAACAAATCCTTGGTATGAGGATAACTAGAGACAAAAAAAATCACAAATTAACACTGTCTCAGAATGAGTACATAGAAAAGGTGTTCAGAAGATTTAAATGCAAAATGAAAAACCAGTTAGTACACCTTTTTCTAGCCATTTCAAACTTAGTAAGGATATGTGCCCAAAGACCCAAGAAGACATGGATTATATGTCTAAAGTTCCATATGCATTAGCAGTTGGAAGCTTAATGTATGCAATGGTCTGCACAAGGCCTGATATTGCACATGCAGTGGGAGTTGTAAGCAGGTATATGAACAATCCAGGAAAAGAACATTGGATGGCAATAAAATGGATTCTCAGATATTTGAGAGGTACCACAAATCAAGCATTATGCTTTGGTGGTTCAAAAATTGCTCTACAGGGATATGTTGATGCAGATATGGCAGGTGACAGAGATAATATGAGGAGCACTATAGGATATGTATTTACTGTAGGTGGAACAACTGTTAGTTGGGTTTCAAAAATCCAAAGTGTTGTTTCACTTTCAACAACAAAAGCCGAGTATGTTGCTGCTACAGAGGCTAGTAAAGAAATGATTTGGTTACAAAGGTTTATGGATGAATTGGGTAAGAAGCATGATATGGGCACACTATACAGTGATAGCCAAAGTGCTATTCATCTTGCAAAGAACTCAACATTTCATTCCAGGACTAAACACATACATCTCAAGTACCATTTCATACGATCAGTATTAGAAGATGGAGAGTTGAAGCTGCAAAAGATACACACTAGCCAGAATCCTGCCGATATGCTAACAAAAGTTGTAACCAGGGAGAAACTGAGAATGTACTCAGTTTCAATTGGTCTTCAAGGATGACGATGGAGATGAGGAATAGCCAGGTCCAAAGAGGAGTCATTGTCTAGCAAATGAAGCATCGGTGGAGTTGCTGCAATCAGTCTCCAAGTGGGAGATTGCTGAGTGTGGAGCCTGATTATCTTATTTACTTTGTCTCATAGCGTTGGACGCCTGTACCTTAAAAGGGGTGGCAGTGCCGCCCGAAATTAATCGCTGCCGTGGGGGGTCCAGGGGGGGCGGCCTTGTAAAAGTATAGTAATTTCTAGTCAATCTGGGCCATTCATTAGGAAAATGATCTAACGGTAGAAGTTATGTTTAGATTAGGGTTTTTTGCCCTAGAAGGCAACCCCTCGTTTTTATGAGGGCATTGTATTGCGGCTGTGTAATGTATGTGTATTCTCAGAGCGAGAAACAAAGAGGGAGACTGTGAGAGAGAACATAGGATATTACAGCGGATCTACTGTAGGTTTTGACTCTTGATTTTTGCTGGATAATAGAAAGGAAGGATTGGCTGTTCGGGTGGATGTAGCCCAAACTGGGTGAACCACATAGATCTGTGTCTCTCTAGTTTTATGTGTTTTGTTTGCTTGTATTCTTCCGCATATTATATGTGTTTCATTTCTCTGTAATATTTAATTTTCTAACAGTTTAGATTTGATTGAATTTTTCATGACAACCCACATTCGTGCTTGGAATATGGCATGGGGGTGATCAACTAAAGGAAATATTTTCTTCAGCCTAATCTATGGTCGGATGGTACATGGAAGTTCAAAAACTTGTTGATTTTTTCTTATTTCAAAAAGATCTCTTCCCCTCTTGTATTTGATGGGTAAATTTACTTGTTATTATGTGGTTTTATTGTTGCTATACCCTTTTTATTTCCGTGTTTTATATGCTAGTTATGAATATGTTTTAAGACAGACTTCATGTGTGGCTCATATCGTGTTTTGATTAGAAAATGAATGAACATTGAATATATGACCTAATAGATGATAATACAACTATTTTGAGAAGGAAACAACACTCCTTAATGATTTCCACATAAGTATGAGACCCCCATTTTCATATCTGTTGTACTGACCTCTAGATTACATATTTGTGAAATGTTTTACCAAATGTGTGTTATGGCCAGTAGGGGTAAGATGAATTAATTGTACCAATGATTTCATTATTGACCTTATTCTCATGTTTTTTTTATCATTTTTTAACTTTTCATGATGTTTTGGGTAGTGGCCTTAGACCTAGCCCTGAAAAAGTGGCTCAAAATCTAGGGACGCTGGCTGAGAATTTCCTGAAAGAACCTACAATTGTTGACATGCCTAGTTGTGTGAGCCAGTCGAAGGCCTCATTCTCATGCATGGCTTGTTATGGGAGCTCCTAAGGGTCCATATGAGTAAAATATCAATTTTTATTAGGGCTTTGTCACTTGAAAGGGTTGGTTGGCTCCTAAAGGTTTTGAAGGTTGTGTGGAAGGTCAGATTGGCCTTGCGATGTCAGTTACACCTCCTTAACTGTACTTACGGAGTTGAATCATATGATAATAACACTTTGTCACATTATTACCTTGGTTGATCAATGATCTTGGCTAAATTTGGGAAGTGAGTGTTACGCATTTCGTCACTTTCAATTTTTATTTTTATTTTTGAAATTCCTTACACTATGTTTTCACTCTTCTACTTTCTTTCAAATGGTGGAGAATCACACTATAAGAAGATATATGGTCGCACAAGATAAGGTAATCGTAACAGAATAAGATAATCACAAAAAACCACTAATGTCCCACCTATAAATGATTGTATCACTACCTTTTAACAAACACGTCAGCCTCTAATATTTTTCATGCGTTTCCTAGAAGGTATCAAACCCAAAGGTTGATAGATCACATGCATAAACCTTCTTTTTTACTTTTAAGTATTTTGAAACCATTACTTTATCTTAACTTCCACGAGTGTTACTTGAGTGGAAAGAAACTAAGGTTGTTCCTAGAGATTAGGAAATATTTTTATGATATATTAATAGGTCTGTCTTTATTCTCGAGTTGTATTCCCAATAAAACTATGTAGGTTTTAACCCTGTACATAAATTATCTAGAAAAAAATCTTAAAACAAAAAATAGACATTAGTGAGAGCATAAAACATAAAACAAATATACACAAAGATTTTCCTATGGACCCCAAATCCGAGGCTACCAACTTGATTTTTCATTACATTTATTTCAATGTTACAACAAACATATATATACATGTCGAAGAATTCATAAACATCAATCCATTAATCCTGAATTAGAGCATAATAGTTCTTTTGACCACATCTACAAAATACCATGGGCATAAAACCAACATACCTAAAACCATGTGAAAACTTATGCCAAAAACCATAGGGAAGTTTGCCAACCACTTGGGGCTAGTCGTGAAAAGAATATAACACACACCCAACAAACTAAGAAACAAAATAACAATTAAATTATTGTAGTAATATAACTACAAATTCCATTTCCATTCCCTCATAAAAACTATACATAGTAAAAGGTCTCTATTCTATTTTATTTAATAAAATAAAATAAATCGTTAGTTATAGAAAACATTCACAAAACGAATTATAATTTCAAGCTATAAAAATTATAAAAATTATTATGTAGGGATATTACAATTGAAACTGTTTTCATTTTATACTTTAAAAAAAAAATTAATAACTGAACTTTTAAAATAATCACATATTTTTTTAACGAATCATATATTTTTTTAATGGTTATTAGATAGTGATAAGTGGTACTGAATCTAAATTTTATTTTATTTTATTGAGGAGAAGTATTAATATGGTTGAATAATCACAAAAACATTCGAAAGAAGGATATAATTATTTATTAATGAATTTCTTTCAAGTGGATTTTCTTGTTCTCAAGTATATAAGTTTCCAGTATATAGAGGATTTAAAGTAGTTTGTTTAGAAACAATTTCTCTACTACCAAGCTTAATATTAATATTATTGATAAAAATATTTAGATTATTCATATTTTTTTATGTTTTTTTTTCATTTCATTTTTTTTTTTATATTTGCATATTGTTTTAATGATTAGTCTAGGTCCATTTAACTTAAGGTCTATTATGCGCACATAAAAAATTCATCAAATTATACCATAGCCAAAATTATTTTCATAATTTTTATTTTTATTTTTTAAGCTTATATTAACCAAAATAATTTTAATAATTTTTTTGAGAACGTACTAGGTAGTAGAATTTATTTTTATTGTTTAAGCCGACAATAGCCAAGATTATTTTTAGTACAACGATTATATATTCATTTTGACCATTGATCTAGCCAGAGCCGATAGGGCTCAAATCCCTTAATGCGTATACATCCCTTAGAGTGAAAATTTTGACTAAAACAAATAACACTTAGATTACTTGTAATATCCTAGCCATAAAAAAATAAATCAATTGCTTTATATAATGTATATGTATTTTTATTTTAATTATAGACAATAGATATATTTTTAAATATTTTTCTTGAAATATTTTATCTATTGATCATATTTTCCACATTAAAATTATTTTTTTATTTTTAATATATTTTTAAATATATTTCAATATTAATATAAATATCATAAATTTTTATTTATCATGTCAAAATAAAACATATATATTCATATTTTTTTTTAATTTCATATATATATATATGATAGACCATAAACCAATTACAAAATAAGTCATGTCTTATTATTCAAACTTATAAAAAATTATTCACCTACTTTCTTTTTAACCATTTTGAAAATTTATAAATAAGAAACTATAATTCTTGTACTACATTTTTTAAATGACAAATTATATTCAAATTCAACAAATTTCCATTACAAAATGATTTAAAAAAAAATATTTCTATATGATAATAGCTTCTATTTTTAAAATTCTATTTTACAATCCTATAAACATAGGATATTTTCTATTAACATTTTCATTGCTTATAGTAATAACAAAGATCTTGTTTAATAAAAAATAGAGTAATTATGGAAAATAAGTTGCCTCATTTTTATATGGCATTTAAATATCTGCATAAAATGTTTTGATTTTGGATGACCTTCAATTCGGACATGCAAACACCATTAAATAGCTTTAGTTGATATACTTAGATAGCTCTAGTTAATATACTTAAAATTGGTTAAGAAACAACTAAAATGAACTATAAATCATAAATAATTTTATGATTAATAAAGTAAAAAATGAAAAAGGCATAATATTTAATGACATCAAAAGTTTCGACAATTGACAATTAATCTTTTAAGATGTTGATGTTAGCTGGTGGAATATGTTAAATTGGAAAAATAAAATTACAAAATTGGTCATAGTTAGGAATATAAACTCTATTTCAATATGACATTGTTTTACGGGTACTTTATCTTTTAAAAACCATTTTTATGTATAAAATTTATAGACGTCGCTCTCTTATATTGTAGTTAGATGTTGCTCTTTTAACTTGTAGTTAGATTGAAATTGTGTGTTATTTATTTCATTTGGTTGATTAAGGTTTATTTAAACTAATTGGAGTCATTATTTGTTACCTCATTAAATTCAGAGAGTGATTATATATATATATATATATATATATATATATATATATATATATATATATATATATATATATATATAATTTTTTTATTTACTTTTATTATTAATAATAAATAAACTAAAGCTCTAGTTACAATAAAAATCAAAACCAACTATTAAGAATGCACTTTAAAAAATTTATTAGAATTTAACATAATTTTGAAACTTTAATTTAAACAATTTAATATATAAAATTTATTAAATTATTTAAATTAGAAAAACAAATATCTTGATTTTCATTTGATATTTATTATACATCGTTGAATATTATCTAAATTTTTTTTCAAATAAATAAATATTATTTGAAATCAAATTTATTTAAAATGGATGAATTTAGTTAGCCATAGTAAAAATTTGCTTGAAAAAATAAAGTATGATATTGAAAGAAAATTCACCTATACTGGCAAAATGGAAAAATACATACATAAACATTTAGTTGGCCCACATAGAGACACTTCCAATGTAACCTCAAACCGTCGGCATCACTTGTACAAATGAAAGGACCCATCACTTGTACAAATGAAAGGACCCTGCTTCTTCTCCTGTTGTTATATAGGTTTTCTTGTTATATCTTACCATCACTGGTACAAGTGCAAGGACACTGCTTCTGCTACTGTTATTATGTAGCTTTTCGTGTTATATCTTACAATCTTGTTGAAGTATAATACATCCACGAAAAATTGTTGTGTAAATTTTATCTCTTTTTACAGTGCCACAAATTTGATTTCCCTTATGACTCTATGCTTTTTACAAAGAATCTATCAATAATTTATCTTGAATTTCCAAAATAATACAACATCTGACTTAAAGAAGATAAAACATTACTTTCCAACCAATCAAAACAGAAAAAACAAAAGTTCACCTCAAACTAAGCCAATAATACAAATGATCTACCTCAGACCAAAACATTACGTCTCTGCAATGATTGGGCAAAATATTGTGCGATGTTCCGGAGATAAAACTTGGAATTTAAAGGCTGGGAATAGAACCATCGAATCGTACGAAACAAAGTTGGTTAGTGAAATATGGCCCAGAAGGCGGTAATTTCTTTTATCTGGCAAATAGAGAAAAAATATGCCTGTAATTCCTATACGGATCTTAGCAATAGACATGATAAGAGGAGACTCCTGCAGAATTGGTAATATTAAATAGTAAAGTTGTTTGGCCGATATAAACTAGGATTTAAAACTAAGTGACGATCAGAATTCTTTTGTTCTTTATATAATTTTATCAGTCATGGGGCTTCGTGACCCTCCGACATCTTTTTCTTGGTGTACAGACATAATTAAAATTTAAAATGGAGAAGAGAAGACGAGACTGCGGAAGAATTTGTAATTTTTTAAAGGAAATGTACTTGTGCAGTGTGAACCAGGGTGCTCGTCATACAAAAGCGTGCTAATTTATTTGCTAGTTTATAAGCCATGGCGGTTAGTTAGCCCTTGAACAAGGCTTTTTTTGCCAATGTTTATTCCTAAATGGATTCCCAAAAATATGTTCGGTGAAAAAAGGAATAATCCATCACAGTGACGAATAATAGTTGTTGAAACTAACATTTAGCACAATTATTTCACCACCTGGGCAGCGTCACCGCCATACCTCTTCGAACTCCGAACGGTGGCAACGGCTTCATCAAACCTATGTTACCAGAAACGGGAAATGGAAAACCAAACGAGAACCAAAAACGGAGTTGATAAGTTTCGTCTATAAGAAACGAGGAGAGAGAAGAAACAAGATTAAAAGTTAACAATATAAAACACAACATTAGAAAGATGTCATAATTTGCGAGATCCAAGAATTTAGCCCATCATTAATTCCAAAAAAATAACGAGCATTTATGAGAATAAGATATTTCTTAGGGCTAATTTCGAAGAGAACCCTCAACGTGTTATATAGGAGTTACGTGGAGGGAGCAAGTCCAAGAAAGCACCATCATCAAGGAGGAGAAGCCACGCTCAAGCTCTTCCAAAGCCTCGGGCAAATTCCATGCTTGACTATTTTTTCTTAAAGGTTGGTTTTTCTATGAGAGTTTTAGGTAATTTTGGTTGGAATTCTTAACAAATTTATGTTACAATTGTGAAATCAAATTGTGAGATTTGGGATATTTAAAAAAAAAATTAATGAAGTTGAATTTATTTCTAATGTTAAAAAATTAATTAAAATTTTTAAAATTCAAAAATTGTCAAATTCCAACAAAAGAAATCAAAAAAATATATTTCAAGTGAAATTATCACTCCAACCAACAACGCCTGTGTTTTTCTAGTGAGTCTGCAGTGTTACCAAAATATATTGATTGTTAAGTTTTTGTTATATAGTGTATGTAGCTGAATTTCAGAATATAGGTTCGATCAACCCAAGGCTCGATCAACCCAATCAATGCTTGGACCATTGTGAAGACTTCAATCTATACTGGATGTATCTCTGAGAGAGCAATATAAAATAATATAATAATTTGTTTTTAATTTTATGGTGAATTCAGACATTTAAAGTTGACAGTGCCTAAAAGGAGAAAAAAAAAACTCATGCACTTTTTTAATTCAATAGAATAACAAAAAAAAATAATGTATGAGACTCCATTTTGGTGGAATTTAAATTTGAACATATGATTCATGTCAATTTTGCAAAAGAAATGAGTTTAATCTTCGCAATTTTGTTGTCCAATCCTTCTTAATGATATATCCATTTTACATCGTTACAAAGATGAAGTGTGGAAGACACATATATCTCCACCCTTTCAAACTGAGATTGACTCTTTCTTTCTGATATCACACATATATCCACCGTTTGAAACTGAAAGCAAACGATATTTATTGAAAGAGAGAAAGAAGATGGTTTTCAAACTCGCTGGGCTAGCTAGATCAATAATCTATTGAAGGAGGTGGAGGTTGCAACAAGACGCGAAACTCGTGGTTATTCCAAACACTTGTTTTGTTGATATCATGATCAAACAAATGAACCATTTTTTGCTGGAGGCAACACCACTCGAAACATGAGCGGCTCCTGAGAATTGAGCAAGACTCTGATACTACACCAAATTAAAGCCTGATCTCATTATTATTTCCACCCTTGCATACGCCATTAGGGAGTGGAAAAGGAGTGATGGGTATAAATTTGTGCACAAAAAATGAGGCCTCGGTTAAGTACTTTTGACAACATATAGACAATAGGCAGACGTCGCTGGTGTACTACTTATCGTAGCTAGGAGACATTATAAATGGGAAGAGTCTCATGTTAACAGTGGGGCCAAACAAAGATAAAGGAAGACAAAATTAAAAATAAATAAATTAATTAACACACAGTAAGATATAGAGGCTCATATCAAAACATACCAGGAAATTGGGAATCCACAACCTGAATGAGCTTCTCTCCAAGCTTTATTGAGGAAAATCATGTCTTCTGAAGGATGGGCTTCTTTCCATACACCCGCTTTATGCTGAAGCATGAATCTACTTTGCAACTTGCTCTTGCTCTCACAGCTTAAATCATCAAACTTTCTAGGCTACCACTACAAGCTCGCATGAAATGGGAGAAAATAGGTAGGAAACACAACTAGAAAAGGAAACATACAAAAATTAGTAAGTTTCAGAAAGGAAATTTCCATTTTAAAAATATGGGGGAAAACGTTTCAGCCAAAACGGATAGATGTCTTTAGAAAAACATTGTGGGAAACCATCAGTTTCGCTAGAAACTATTTTTTATCGATGAAAATGAATAAGGCCATATAAAACGTGGTTCCCAGTAACATATGGTTTCTGGAGTGGTTTTCACCAAAAATGACTACCAACGTTGTGTTTCTGGTAACAGAGCATCAAACTGCTTCAACGCTTCATATTGCAAAGGCCAACGCTGATTTGAATGTGAAGGGGCAGCACCGCCTAGATTTTTTTTTTTTCTTATGTGTTATTAAGCAACTATAGCTAATTTTCTGTGATATTGGTTTGTGTCTCTGTTGTTTTCTTGTGTGTAATTAAGCAACTATAGTTGATTTGTTGTGATATTGGTCTGTGTCTCTGTTATCTTGTTCTGTATTTTTTATCATCTCCTATCAGAGCTAGGTTGAAAGAAATATTGAATTTGTTTTCATGTGTCAAAGGTGTCGTTCAAGAGTGCCTTCATAATCAGAAAAAATCTCTTTTAGCACCATAATTTAGCACCACTTAAGTTATGTGGCGTTAATATGGTGTAAATGTTTATGTATCATATTAAAATTGGAGTATATCACCATAAGTTAGCACCACTTAAGTTATGTGGTATTAATGTGGTGTAAATGTTTGTGTATTATATTAAAAATGAAGTATATCACCATAAGTTAGCACCACTTAAGTTATGTTGTGTTAATGTGGTGTAAATGTTTATATATTATATTCAAAATGAATTATATCACCATAAGTTAGCACCACTTACATTATGTGGTGTTAATGTGGTAAATGTTTATGTATCATATTAAAAATGAAGTATATAATCACCATATTTGATGGACAAGTTAGTGCCATTCTTACTATGTGGTGTTAAAGTGAAATAATTTTGTATTGACCTTATTGGAAGCGGAGTATATCACCATATATTTAAAGAAGTGGTGTATGCTATATTGTCAAGTTCTATAAAGTAGGGTAGTTAGCTTTGTGTTTGCCATGTTGGCATGTACAAGTGGATTTATTAATGTGAATTACAACCATAATTATACAAAAATTACAAATATTTATATTATGAATATATAAATTAGAACTAAACTCACAAATATTTATTTTATAATATTTATTTGTTTGTCATGTTTACATGTAAAACTAAAATTCAAAGTAACTGTTTTCTAAATATTTTATTCCAATTATTTACTTTTTATATTATTCTCATGAGGAAATAAATACACAAAACCATAATACATAATTATTTATTTTATGAATAAGCCAATTAAGGTAAATATTTTTATATTATTGTAATTTCAAAATAAAATAAGGGTGAATTCGATAGAGTTGGGTTACTCTTTTTTAGAAGAACTTCTGTTCCAAAGGTTGAAAAAGTATCTTTGTGAGGGTATTATTTAAGCCCTCCATCAAAGATTTTAAAAGGTCCATCTAGGACTAAATAAAACCCTGAATTAAACTACATAGCTCCATTGTGCTATGGATCTTGATGGAGACATGTAGCTTGATAGAGTTATAATATGTACATGTGCCATTAAATTTTGCTTCAACTTACTGATAGTGTTTTATAGGCTCATGGCATTGAGAGTCCAATAGTATTACACATGGTATATTGTGGTTTGCATTTTTATATTATACTTAGTATATTTTTTATTATTTCATTACATATATGTATGTATGTAATTTTAGAATTTGTTATTGTTATTAATTTTGTACATTTTATAGTGTTTTTTTTGGTAATCTTGGTAGGACTCCTTTTTTATTCTTTTTATAAACAAAAAATAACTAGATTTACTAGTTTGGTGGTCTCAACCCACCCTGAGGAGGGAGCCGAGTCTATTGGCCACCTGATGGCGTGGTATGTCATCCAAAAAAATAAGGTTTTGAGTCTATCATACCAAACAAAAAAATCTTGGATACAATTTCTCATAGATTGACTAACATATTTACTGTATCCTTGAAATATAAATTCTAGCCGCATATAAATACTAAGAAAAAATGCAGATTAAAATAGTCATGAACTACTCAGCCTCGTCTGGAACCGAGGCTGACTCCACTTGTGTCGGATCCTGAACCAAGGTACCAGCCTGCTCAAAAGGCTTGGAAATACACGAGAGGTGGTAGTCAATACACTCGAGGTGCCCATCCTGTTTCCTCAGCTGGAACTTGATCTTATCTAACTCTCTCTTGTAGTCTCGGAAGTCTTGGCCTAATTTCACCAGGCTCATAGAGATGTGCTCCAAGGCTTTGCCAAGGATGCTCTTCATAGACCAATAAATATACATTGTCTGCTTGAATTATGTTATTCCATCCCTTGTTTGTCCCAAATCTGGTATTAAACCTCTCCATTCCTTAGCATCCATCTTTGTCTCTCCATGTCTATTTATGTCAACTTCCCATTTTTCAATAAGCTTTTGAATTTCCTCTGATTGTTCTCGTGGTATACTTTTGCTGCCTCTTGGATCACATCGATTGCACGCCTCCTTCATCTCGGCTTCCTCAGGGGTGAGCTGGGTTGGGCTTCTACCACATTCCCTTTATCTTTTCGGCCACGGCCTCAAGCTACAGGACTCTTGGAGCATGCCATCCCACAATATTTGACTAGGTTTCTGGGTAAGTGACCTCTCCACATAATCAAACAAAGGCATAATTCCATATAATGAAAATGATCAAAGGTCCATGCATCCTAGTTATCAGAAGAAAGGTGACCCAGGGGCCTCTTCCTAGAACTTCTCCCCTGACCGTCCCTCTGCAGACCCATCGCCCTCATACCCTGCTTAATTTTTGCCACCCCCTGTCCCTGACGATCGCACACACCCCATTAATTATCCCCATAACCCAAATAGCTCCTGGCTTCCTCCAGTTTTCTGACCTCCCTTCTGGTGTCCTATCTCTCATCATACCTCCCACCCTCGAAATTGACAAAGGAGGCGTCATTGCCCATTGCTCAGGCCTGGGTGGAATTCCCTCTCCCATTCCTCATGTGCACTGAGCCCAAGTAGCTCAAGGTGGTATAAACCAGAAAAGCCTCTGAAATAAACACAACCCATGGTTGCTCCTTAAATCTATACCCTCGTAGGATTGCTTGACCCCTCACAATTCCATCTTGTTAGCATCCCTTACTTGACAGACTCACACTCGGGTGCAAGTTGAGGCCATGCCCAATTTCTACTCTGACACAGAGGAAGAGACCCAAAAGAACCCCAACTATCCCCCAACCAGAGTCGTAATGGTTCCGCTCTCCCCTACCCAGTAGGAGACTATACCATTCGAGCTTAATCACCTTAGGCTACCATAGAGACCGACGCAAATCATAAAACATAAAAATGGCATGAAAAAGGGAGAGGAAACCAAGCACATACCTATGTTTCTTTGGGTGGAAGTGTAATGGAGGTTTTTTATCCCGTTGTCACACCTGCACCAAAGTCTTTCATCATAACAAAACCCCCACACCTTCCTCCACCCTTTTTTAAGCTCCATGCGCAGGCCTCTGTCCCACTACCTCACCTCGTGCTACATGTGATAGTACAGCCTGCCGCCCTTCCCACCCATGTGTAAGGTGGTTGGCTTCAACCCTAGGGACACTACCATTAATACTGATGGGAGCTCTGGTCTTCTTCATTACACCCTGATCGGGGAGCTGAGTCCGAGAACTGTGGGTGAGCTCTGCCCTTCGAACTATCCTTCTCTTTGAGTCATACGTCGATCTTGCGACATTTAGGAGTTAACCGTCGGTCTTGCAACGTTTAGGAATTTCGTCGGTATTGCAACATTAAAGGCCTATGATAAAGTTTGTATTACAACTCTCAAGCTAAATAATTTGATTTTTACTTTTTGTTTGGGGTATCATTTAATTTAGTACATATCAGATAACACAGCATATTCAATGATGTACTTAAGTAAAAAAAACAATTATAGACATTGTGACTATGCATTTCAAAAACCTATAGAGAATGTAGGTTTTAATACCTAGAATGAACTTAAATTAATGCATCACTCAACAACTTTTTGTTTTATGTTAGAATTTTGTTTTACCATAGATATGGGTTGTTTGATCTCATAGTTCAACAATATATGGTGGGATACATTAAAGGATGACATGAAATGTTGTAGGCTGAGCTCTTAGTGTTGAGGAATATTGTGGATGTTAAGAAGTAAAATATTTGGTTCAATTTTTTTTTTATTTTTTTTTAATTTCGTTTGAGGAACATCGTTTCAAATTTTCTAAGTTGTGACCGCATGGGTGCCATTTGCACGTTCGTGAGGTCCATTTTCCATTTTCTCCCATGTGCCTTCGTTCGGTCGGGTGCGTCGTGTCAGGATGCCCGCCCAAACGTGTTCAGGTCGGGTCGTTTCATTTTAGGGCATTCGCCAAGACTCGTTCGGGTCGGGTAGGGTCATTTCATTTGAGGGTGCCTAGCCAAACGTGTTTGGGTCCAATCTAGTCGTTTCATTTGAGGTCGCTTGCCAAAACGCGTTCCGGTCGGGTCAACTTGTTTCGTTTGAGAGTGCTCACCCAAACGCATTCAAGTCGGGTCAGGTTGTTTCGACTGAGGGCACCCGCCCAAACACGTTCGGGTCGGGTCAGGTCGTTTCCTTTAAGGGCGCCTGCCCGAACGCATTTGGGTCGGGTCGGGTCGTTTTGTTTGAGGGTGCCCACCCAAACGCGTTTGGTTCGGGTCGTTTCGTTTGAGGGTGGCCATATCAAATTTTCTAGGTTGTGACCGCATGGGTGCCTTGTGCACATTTGTACGGCCCATTTTTCGTTTTCTCCCTTGTGCCTTCGTTTTGTCGGGCACGCCGTGTGAGGGTGCTCGCCCAAACACGTTTGGGTTGGGTCGGGTCATTTCGTTTGAGGGCGACCGTATCAAATTTGCTAAGTTGTGACTGCACGGGTGCCTTTTGCAGGTTCGTATGGCCCATTTTCCATTTTCTACCTTGTGCCTTCATTTGGTCATGTCGTGCCGTGTGGGGGCACTCGCCCAAATGTTTTCGGGTTGGGTTGTTTCGTTTGAGGGTGGCCATATCAAATTTTACAATTTGTTACCACATGGGTGCCTTGTGCATGTTTGTGCATCCAGTTTTTCGTTTTCTCCCTTGTGCCTTCATTCGGTCGGGCGGGCCATTTCATTTTGTTTGACGGTGCCCGCCCAAACCCGTTTGGGTCGGGTTGTTTCAGTCGAGGCGGCCCACCCAAACGCATTCAAGTCGGGTCGTTTCAGTTGAGGGCGCCCTCCGAAACGCGTTTGGGTCGGGTCGTTTCGGTTGAGAGCGCCCATATCAAATTTGCTAAGTTGTGGCTGCACGAGTGCCTTGTGCACATTCCTACATCCCATTTTTCAGTTGCTCCATTGTGCCTTCGTTTGGTCAGGCGCTCCATGTGAGGGCGCCCTCTCAATCACATTCGAGATTCCTATTTCCTAGTGTAGAATTTCCCTATTTCCTAGCGCAATTCTGCCACTAGAAAAGCTCTATTCAATGTTGCGTGTTGGCTCCTCCAAGATATGCACTCACAACAATTTTGTGGTCTCTCTCACAATCTCGTGAGTTGTGTCTTGTCATAGTATTTTGTGCACAAAACAATTATGAACTTTGTGCCATTGTCCTGCTTTATTGATTATATCCATGCTAAAATTGGCAAGTTACAAATTTAGAACATGCATTTTGATTGAATAGTTAACTGAGTCTAACTGGTTCTCTAACTTGTCCTTGCTTCAATCAAGGATTGAAGCTCCCAAATCATCCTCTTATAAATTTATAACTACCTCTCGAACTTGTAGTCAAACTGAAGAAGGTCCATGTAACTGATCCTCCAACACTACGTATGAATTCACCATCTCCACAAACTCGTCCATGGGCAAAGGAAGACAAATCATGGTCTTTTTGGCCAAGGCACACACCAGAGAAGACCTTCTCTCACCACACTTTTCAACAATCCCATTGTCCATCTTCATTACATACGATGTCATTGGATTCATGGTCTTCATATCTCTCTTGAATAATTGTGGGTTTAGCTCCTAACACCTATCGATTAAGACAATTCATTGCACCCCTAGAGTTTATAGGATCACAACTATGCCATCTATGTGAGATCAAGTTTAAATTTCACTTTTTGGAGGGAGGTTCTGTTGTTTATTTTGGGACTCAAGAGGTTCCCTTGTGACTTTCTCTCATCGGTATGATTAGAGAGGCCTAGATTTTTTTATTTCAAGAGTCGATTCTCTCTATACAAGAGACTTTGGATGGCCTCTCTAGACTCAGTACCACTAAGAGCATTACTTGTTTATTCTAGCCTTTTTGGGTTCTTGGTGGTGTGAATCCTAGGTGGACTCCTTTTCCTTGGAGTTAGATGGCATATATTTGTGAGACAATGAAGTTTTCCCACATGGTTCGTAGGCACATCACCTCTGTTATTTTAGAGCTTGATTTTCCTAGTTCAAACTATGGTTTCCTCAGGTTGGCTTGAGTAAGACAAATCTCCATTCTGAAATTATTCTCATCAACCTAAAGAAGAGATGAATTACCACCCTCTATAAAGAAATGAAGCCTTTCTTGGTTCCATCCCTTTGCCTATTCTTGGTTTTCTGCGCTGTTACTTGTGCGTGGTTTAAAATTACAGCTATTATCCCACAGAAGAAATTCAGTGAACACTAGCGTAGTTGGGATCCCTTGCAACAAATATTGTAAATGTGATGTAGTTATTTGTAATGGAATGGTGATGATTATGATTATGTCTGATAATAATTGAGCAACATTAGGCATGGGATGAGGGGGGCATGTTAGGTGATGGGATAAAAGTGAGTCCAATATATATATATATATATATATATATATATATATATATATATATATATATATATATATATATATATATATATATATATATATATATATATATATATATATATATATATATATATATATATATATATATATATATATATATATATAGTTGTTGATGTATCTTTAATTTTCTTAAGTCCCTTTTGGTCATGCATCTGGTTCCCAATGTAACCTTGGGGTGATTGAAATGGTCATTAACACCTAGGGTCTAGGCTTTGGTTCCCCATGAGACCTTGCTTTGAAGGGGCATGTTAAAAGTAACCTATGAGAGTATATATGCTTTCATTTTCCTTGGGATTTGGAGATCATGATATCAATAGTAGAATTATGTTGTTGGTTAGAGCATTTTAGGTGTGCAGGGTTATGCTATTTGTTTTATCTTTCATACTAGAGAGTTAGGGAAATGCTACCAGAATTGGTTAATTGTTCTTGAGATATGATAATATAGATAATTTAATCTTAATAAGTGTCCACAAATAGCTAGAAAAGTATGTCAATGGGATTCAAAAGTATTTGAGTGGTGATAAGGGGTGGAAGTGCAATTGCGACTCCTTAAAGTCAAGAGTAAAGAAAAAAGACAAATAATAGGAACGTTTTTTTGTAAGATAAGTTGTTCTATTGGTATTTTTTTAAATTACATATCAAGAGAGTTACTGCAAGCCTCTAGTATGCCACTAGGGAAACCAGCTTAATGTTAATGCAAAAGTATCTTCACCATGAGAAGTTTAAAATTGATATTTATGCAAAATATGATAGTGTGTTTCTGTTCAAAATTAAAATTGTCTAGTAGAATAATATGCCTAGCAGACTAGCAGGCTAATATGGAAAACAATATAGTAACTATAAAAACTAGAAAACCAAAAATCTATCATTAATCTATGAAGAAACTGAAGGATCCACCTCAGTAAATGTCTTCAATAGTTTTATTGGTGTTCCATGGTGCAAATGATGGGGCAAGTCATGGTTCAATGTGTTCCATTATACTGGCCATATCTGTGATCTGGAGCTGCATCTCATCTAGCATGAGCAGAATTTCATCCTTGGCATTGTTATGATCCAGAAGCACGATGGCTAATAGCGTCTTCATTTTCCAAGAGAGGTTTATAGTATGCAGAGACTGGTTTTGCCTTCCTCTGGCATGCACTGTTTCTAGACTTTGGAAACCCTACCCCTCATTTACCTCAGAGCGATCATACCCATGATTCCCCTTGCCACCACGAGTTCCTAATCCGCCCCGATGACTGATTGGCTACTCACGCCCTGTCCTGCCCAACTCGCCCAATCACTACACAATGCTCCTATAACACCTAACATTCTCACCAACACAGCTTTTCCTAATGCCTTTCACTCCTCTTCCCGCTATGGGGCACACACTCGTCTGACATTGCCGCTCGTGACGTCTGCCAAAATGCACAACTCTACCCACCGCTACACGATGCACCAAAGGTGGGCATTCGCCAGTATGGCGCGCCCATTGCACATCTCCTTCACACATTATACCCAAGTTGGGTGCACGTCGCACCCCCTACCACTCAGTCGTCATGACAGTAACTCGAGGGTGTGACACTCCCTCATTATCGCTCCTCTTGTATTTAATCATGCGAGATGCCTTCCACGTGTTTCTCAAACCTCACTCCCATTGGAAAGAGTATGAACCTTTGTTATAATAAAATAATAATAATAATTTATTTTTAAGGTCACGTCGACCAAGCCAAACACCAAATTGGTGTATGAGACCCCCTTGTTTGTGGGACAAGGGACTCACCTCCACGTAGCGATTTGACTGCTAAGTCTATGAAGACATACATACTCTACCCCCTCTAGTTTTGAACCTGTGACCTCTTTGGAGGAAACACATACTCTTAACCATTAAGCCTACTCAAGCTGTGAATACTCACACACATATATAATTTATTTATAATATGTTTAACATACATATATTGTGTGACACCAATTTAACTTATATATATTATTTGATATGAACCTTAATTAATTTATTAAAATAATAAATATCAATATTTATATTTTATTGAATTTATTAAAATATTAATTATCAATATTTATATTTTATTTGTTTTAATTATATTATATAAAATTAAATTTTAAATTTGTTTGAATTATATTATATAAAATTAAATTTTAAATGTATTTTTTATTTTATACTTAATTAAAAATTAAAATAATAAATATTAATATTTTAATTATTTAAAAAAAATTGTTTCAAGATTTGTAAGATTTGTAAAAGTTTGATGGCATGCCACATTCGAAAATTCGAAGTTGAACATTGACATGGGTTGATTTCATTAAAAATACCGATATGTAAGCCGAAATCAAACTTGACATCGTAACAAAGCCATTTTTCCACTGTTCAGGAAGACGAGGTTGAGGTTTTGAGGGCATGCCGAAGTCCCCAAAGTCGAACTTGACACCGTATGAAAGCCCAAAGTCGAACTTGACACCGTAAGAAATCCTAAGAAAACTCATTGTTCGAATGTTCAGGAAGACGAGATTGAGGTGTTCAACTATTCAGGAAGACGAGGTTGAGGTCTTGAGGGCATGCCAAAGTCCCAAAAGTCAAAATTGACACCGTATGAAAGCCCATGAAAACTTGCTACTAAGAGTCGAACTTGACACTGTAAGAAAGCCCAAGAAAATTCGTTGTTCGACTGGTTCAGGAAGACGAGGTTGAAGTTTTGAGGGCATGTCGAAGTACCCAAAGTAGAACTTGACACTGTATGAAAGCCCAAGAAAAAAAATTTGTTCTTACTAGGACTGTTTGAGGAAGACAAGGTTTTGAGGGCATGCCAAAGTTTTTCAAAATTCGAAGTCGGTGAAATACGAGGTTTTGAGGGTGAAGTTTGTCAAAAGTCGGAGTCCAGAAGAGGGCATGGTTGATTTCACCAGTATGAAAGCCCAAGAATAGAGGAAAACTGGCTGTTCTTACCCAGACTGGTTTAGGAAGATGAGGTTCTGGGTCTTCAGCGCTGAATTCTTGTAGCTGGTTCTAAAATTTAGATAAAAACTGGATGTCATGGTTATTTAGTGCCAAATTTTTTCTCTCAGGGCTGGGAATTTTTTTATATATAATTACAGCTTTAGATAGAACTTGGAGGCTTTTGAAGAGGTGGGCAGCAAAAAATTCACAATTGAATTTTTCATACGTAGAGTCACATGTTAGTTGGATTTTATATTTTTCTATTTCCTGGCTTTGTATTTGCTCTGTTTGTTTTAAGAGATTATTGATTCATACCAATTTTTTTGGGTAAGGATCGATTGGTAATGGATTTTTTTCATTTTTTCTATGATGCTATTGATTCTAGGATTTCTATTTTTGATGCTATTATTTTTATGATACTCACTAGCTAATCAATTGATTCAACCGAATCACCTCCTCTAGTGAGCAATTCGGCTTAAGTAGTCACATCATCAAAGGAAGTGAATCACTACCATTTCCAACATTTCCTCATTTTTTTTCCCTAGCCAAACCGATGTTATCATAACATGTATCTAATCTTAAGTTCTTTACAATGATTTCCTCATTGGTCCTTTGCAGTTAGGTGTGTGGTGGAAACTGAAGCATAAATATGGGCATTGATTGTATTCACTCTAAGTTTCCTGCCTCTAGTCTATCAGCAATTATTTTTTTTAATTTTCTGAATACAAGATGTTACCTCACAAGTTCTTGAGATCTTGCTTGAGAAAGTAATTATCTTTATATCATAGTGTGCCTTTAGCTCCTCCTCAAAAATATATCTTCCTCTAATGTGTTAAGAAAACACTGGTAAAATCAGAATAGAGCTCTCATTTTCTCCTAATAGCTTACACATCAAGATGGCTAGTGTTTAGTGATCTGTATCAACTCTTGTTATATAATCATAACTCCATTAAAGTTATATGATAAGCCCAAAGCCCCTATATCTACTAGAATAAGTTTCCTCATCTAATAATCACATTTAACACTAAAAGAGAACCATAAATTGTAATTTATACCTATCCTTAGTCACATCAAACATTTTTGCCAATATGGGATTTGCAAAGAAGTTGGCAATGATTGAGGTATATTCTCGAATACTCATGAGATCTTGGAAGAAAATTTTATTTATGACAAGTTCAATTCTCCAAATTTTATATAATGATTATATTATCTTATGTTTATGTTTTAATTTCATTCAAATCTGAAATAGTTCAACTATGACCATTCATCTTTGTAAGAATAGAAACTCCTAGCACATTGGACATTAATTTCTTGTGCACCGATGTTGGAGGTAAAGTTAGTGGTAGAAGAGAAGTCAGAACATGAGAATATTCTTGACAAACTAGATAGAGCTTCTCTGTCATGTGGTAACAAGCTTGAAGGCCATGGCTAAAAAAAGCGAAACATCAAATCGATCTTTGTTACACATTGTTCATCAATCCAGTTCAAAATGTCTAGTTGAGATACATGAGTGTTCTCTATAACAACAAAGCTCTGTCTAGTCTTACACAGTCTTGAGCTATGCCTGAATTTGCTAAATGTTTCTATGACTCATCTCTAGATGTTACAACTCTAGTCCAAGCTGTTGTGGGGCAACTAGCATCAAAATTATTTTTGTGGCTTCTTGGTCATAAAATTATTTTCAGAAAAACATGGATTTGACAATATTGGAGAATTTCCAATATCATCTACCTTGTATCCTCCGAAAAAATGTGTTGCTTCTTTGAGAGGAAGGTTTGGGATTGTCTTTGCATTTACATAATATGACTTCTTTCTAATGACTATTTTAATGTTGTCTTTGCTAAAATAAATGTTGTTTTAAAGTATTTTTTAATATTTTATGCTTTCAAATGTATTTATATTTTTCCAGTGCACAGAAATTGAGAAAACATTTCCTATATATTTTTTCATAAAAAAAGGAAATTATAGCAAGTGAAGCTTGCAATTTAACAAAAAATTGAATAAATATAGCTAAGAGTGCCTAGTTTGTGTAAGTTCCCTAAGATGAACAAATGTTTAGATAAAGAATTGGTTTTGTGTTTATGTAAATAATCAAAGGCTAAACATAGAAGTGAGTGCCTTATGGAGTCAAGAAGATGTATTGAAGAAAAGTCAATAGGGAGGACAAAATTATCCTATTCCTACTGCTAAAATTCTATCAAGCTAAAACTGAAAGCAAGTAAAATCTATGAAAATTATAAATTGATAACTTCTTGGAAAAGATAGAAGAGATGTTGCCAAAAAACTTGATTTTGTTTATTACGAAGGGACTACAGGATGAGAGCACTCCTTGTCACGTATGAACATAGAATAACTCTCCAAGATACCCTAATCCTCCTTTGCAAAATATGATAGATACATTCACAACGCTGCAATCTCAAATCCAACTACCATAATTTTCTCAGTGCTAGCCCTCAATGCCACTTGTAAGAGAAAATATACTTGTATATTAATGTGGATAAGTTTCCTTTTTAATGAACTTTTATAATGCTTAAACAAGGCCTTAAATTTTTTTTAAGGAGAGAATCCCCTAGTTTCAAAGTATGACTAATTGATGATAAAAAATAGGATGATAGGCTACAATAATTTTAGGAAGGAAACACATAGAAATAGAAAATTAAGTTCAACCATATCACAATTAGTAACCTCCTAGTATTAGGAAGGAAAATCCTAAGAAATAGCAATTAAGGACAACCATGTCACAATTAGTTAGCTCCTCATAGGCTAATTATTTAAATCTAAAAAATCAGTAAGTGGCTTCCCAAGAGGGTGAGTAGGGTTTTAGACTTAGAATGGTAGTGAATAAGGCTTAAGGAAGATGCACCAGCTTATCAAGGAGGTAAAACCATATGAAGTTTTTTAAGAAAATTTCAAGGCTTATAACATCTGAAAATTATAACTCAATGTGGGCCCACTGGGTAACCTCTTGACCATGCTGAAATGCAACCAATCCCTAAAATTTGTAAGTGCTTAGGAATGTCAAGAAAATTGACAATAATGTTGTATGCTTCATTGGGTGTCCAAAAGTAGAGTCACCTTGCTAAAACTTGCACTACTAAAATAGCACCACTTTGGAATCAGAGGAAACTTGAACCATAGGCAAATATCTGATTGGGGCCAATGGGACCACTTTCAAACACTGCTAAAAATAGAATTTGTAAACGTAAAAAATTCTCAGATTTGGTTAAAATTTGAACCTGACTGCACTGCTTGGGGGGATTCAGGCTCCCATACTTGCTCTCAATTCCAGACCTAACTTGGAAGTATGGGGCCCTTGTGCTATTAAACCTCTATACACCAGATGTAGCTGTAAATATGTTTGACTTGTGCAATAATTTTTCCTATTAGCAACCCCTAAATTTGATGCTTCATGGATGGACTGACCAACCAATCCTTATTGTAATGTACCCATGAACAAAATAATATGGACACTAAAATAGGATGTTGAATAAATCAGTCAAGGTGTTAGCAAGTGCAACAAAGGAAAAGTGTAGTGCAATGTTTAGGCATGAAAAGGAAATACCCAAAAATATGAGGAAGGGAGTGTGTGGAAATATGAGGTCATTGTGTTTGCGGAGGATGCCACATGAGTGAAAGAATAACATGATGGATTCCTAATGGGGATGTGCAGTAGGGACTGTGTTGGGAAGAGTGAAAGGTCATTGTGGAAGTTGAAATGAAAAGAATGGGTATGATGATCACAATGAAATTGAAGAGACAAAAAATTTGAAGGTTGGAGTTGAAGTAGAAAAGAGAAAGGGACCTAGATTTTTTTAGGAATATTAGAGCCAGATTTGACACAAGAATATGCACGAGCAAGATCAAGGGTCTAAAGAAGCTGGATAATCAACCTATGAAGGAAATAGAAGGCATTTTTGTTGTCAGAGTCAGGATAGGGAGTCCATAGCGAGAGATAGGAGCCGCATACATCTGACCCAGAGCCAGAGTAGGAGAGAAGTGGGGTAGACTGTAAATCCATAAAGGTGGTTTAATTTCTTGTAATGAGAATGCCTAGACATTTTTAATTATGATTGTGAAATCTAGCTCTTATCCCCTCTCACTCATAGTGATGTTTGTCCGTTTATGTTGTTGTAGCATATTTATTACAAAGGGACTATAGGATCAAAAAACTCCTTGACACGTCTAAAAATAGAAGAATTCTCCAAGATGCCCTACTCCTCCTTTGCAAAATATGATAGATACAGTCACAACGCTGCAATCTCAAATACAACTACCATAATTTTCTTAATGCTAGTTGTCAATGCCACTTGCAAGAGAAAATATACTTGTATATTAATGTGGATAATTTTCCTTTTTAATGCAATTTTATCATGCCTAAATAAGGTCCTAAAATTGTTTTAAGGAGATAATTCCCTAGTTTCAGAGTATGAATAAGTGATGATAAAAAATAGGATGACAGGCTAGGATAATTTTAGGAAGGAAACACTTACAAATAGCAATTAAGGTCAACCATGTCACAATTAGTAACCTCCTATTATTATGAAGGAAAATACTAAGAAATAGCAATTAAGGACAACCATGTCACAATTAGTTACCTCCTCATAGGCTAATTATTTCAATCTGAAAAATCAGTAAGTGGCTTCCCAAGAGGGTGAGTAGGGTTTTAGACTTAGAATGGTAGTGAATAAGGCTTAAGGAATATGCGCCAACTTATCGAGGAGGGAACACCATTTGAATTTTTGTAGGAATATATCAAGGCTTATAATATCCGAAAATTATAACTCAATGTGGGCCCACTGAGTAACCTCTTGACCATTCTGAAATGCAACTAGTCCCTAAAATTTGTAAGTCCTTGGGAATGTCCAAAAATTTGACAATAATGTTGTATGGCGTATTGGGTGTCCAAAAGTAGGGTCACCTTGCTAAAACTTGCACTGCTAAATTAAAACCACTTTGGAATCAAAGGAAAATTGAACCATATGAAAATATCTGATTTGGGCCAATGGGATCACTTTCAAACACTGCTAAAAATAGAATTTTTAAAAGTAACAACTTCTCATATTTGGTTAAAATTTGAACATGACCACAGTGCTTGGGGGTCTTCAACCTCCCATACTTTCTCTCAATACTGGACCTAAATTGCAAGTACGGGGCCCCTGTGCTATTAAAAATCTATACACCAGATGTACCTATAAATATTTATGACCTGTGCAATAAGTTGTCCTATCATAAACCCCTAAATTCGATGCTTCATGGATGGACTGACCAACCAATCCATCCTGTAATGTACCCATGAAAAAAATAAGATGGGCACTAAGATAGGATGTTGAAGAAACCAGTCAGGGTGCTAGAAAGTGCAACAAAGCAAAAGTGTAGTGCGATGTTTAGGCACAAAAAGGAGATACCCAACAATATGAGGAAGGGAGTGTGTGGAAAGATGAGTTCAATGTGTTTGTGGAGGATGCCGCAGGAGTGAAAGAATAGCATGATGGATGCCTAATGGGCATGTGCAGTAGGGAGTGTGCTGGGAATAGTGAAAGGTCATGGTAGAAGTTGAAATGAAAAGAATGGGTATGATGGTCACGATGAAATTGAAGAGACAAAAAAAATGAAGGTTGGAGTTGAAGGAGAAGAGAGAAAGGGACCTAGATTTCTAGAGGAAGGTTAGACAATATTTGACACAAGAAGGTGCACGAGCAAGATCAAGGGTCTGATGGAGCTAGACAGTCAACCTGTGAAGGAAATAGAAGGCATTTTTGTTGTCAGAGTCAGGATAGGGAGTCCATAGCCATATATAGGAGCCGCAGAGAGCTGACCGAGAGCCAGAGTAGGAGAGCAGTGGGGCAGACTGTAAATCCATAAAGTTGGTTTAATTTCTTGTAATGAGAATGCTTAGACATTTCTCCTTATGATTGTGAAATCTAGCTCTTGTGCCCTCTGATTCTGAGTGATGTTTGACCATTTATGTTGATGTATCATATTTATTACGAAGGGAATACAGGATCAAAACACTCCTTGACATGTCTAAACATGGAATAATTCTCCACGATACCCCGATCCTCCTTTTCAAAATATGATATATATAGTCGCAACGATGCAATCCCAAATCCAACTACCATAATTTTCTCAGTGCTAGCTCTCAATTCCACCTACAAGAGAAAATATACTTGTATATTAATGGGGATAATTTTCCTTTTTAATTCACTTTTATCATGCCTAAAAAAGGCCCTAAAATTGTTTGAAGGATTGATTCTGCTAGTTTCAGAGTATGAATAAGTGATGATAAAAAATATGGTGATGGGCTAGGATAATTTTAGGAAGGAAACACTTATAAATAGCAATCAAGCTCAACCATGTCTTAGTTAGTAACCTCCTAATATTAGGAAGGAAAATGCTAAGAAATAGAAATTAAGGACTACCATGTCACAATTAGCTACCTCCTCACAGGCTAATTATTTCAATCTCAAAAATCTGTAAGTGGATTCCCAAGAGGGTGAGTAGGGTTTTAGACTTAGAATGGTAGTGAAAAATGCTTACGGAATATGCACTAGTTTATCAAGGAGGGAACACCATCTAAAGCTTTGTAATAAAATTTCAAGGCTTATAAAATCCACAAATTATAAATCAATGTGGGCCCACTGAGTAACCTCTTGACCATGCTGAAATGCAACCAGTCCCTAAAATTTGTAAGTGCTTAGGAATGTCCAGAAATTTGACAATAATGTTGTATGCCGTATTGGGTGTCCAAAAGTAGAGTCACCTTGCTAAAACTTGCACTGCTAAAATAGCACCACTTTGTAATCATAGGAAACTTGAACCATTGGAAAATATTTGATTTGGGTCAATGGGACCACTTTCAAACACTACTAAAAATAGAATTTTTAAAAGTAACAACTTCTCAGATTTGGTTAAAATTTGAACCTGACCGCACTGCTTGGGGGTCTTCAACCTCCCATACTTTCTCTCAATAGCACACCTAACTTGCAAGTATGGGGTCCTTGCATTATTAAAACTCTGTACACCAGATGTACTTGTAAATATGTTTGACCTGTGCAATGAGTTGTCCTATTATCATCCGCTAAATTTGATGCTTCATGGATGAACTCACCAACCAATCCATCATGTAATGTACCCATGAAAAATATAAGTTGGGCACTAAGATAGGATGTTGAAGAAATCCGTCAGGGTGTTAGCAAGTGGAAGAAAGGAAAAGAGTAGTGCGATATTTACGCACAAAAAGGAAATACCCAGCAGTCTGAGGAAGGGAGTGTGTGGAAAGATGAGATAATTGTGTTTCCAGAGGATGCGACAGGAGTGAAAGAACAACATGATGGATTCCTAATGGGCATGTGTAGTAGGGAGTGTGCGGGGAATAGTGAAAGGTCATGGTGGAAGTTGAAATGACAATAATGGGTTTGATGGTCATAATGAAATTGATGAGACAAAAAATTTGAAGGTTAGAGTTGAAGAAAAAAGAGAGAAAGGGACCTAGATTTCTAGAGGAAGATAAGAGCTAGATTTGACACAAGAAGATGCAGGAGCAAGATCAAAGGTGTGAAGAAGCTAGACAGTGAACCTGTGAAGGAAATAGAAGGCATTTTTGTTGTCAGAGTCAGGATAGGGAGTCCATTTCCAGAGATAGGAGCCGTAGAGAGCTGACTGAGAGCCAAAGTAGGAGAGCAGTGGGGCAGACTGTATATCCATAAAGGTGGTTTAATTTCTCATAATGAGAATTCTTAGACATTTTTCCTTATGATTATGAAATCTAGCTCTTGTGGCCTTTGACTATGAGTGAAGTTTGGCTATTTATGTTGTTGTAGCATATTTATTACAAAGGGAATACAGGATGAAAACACTCCTTGACACATCTAAACATAGAAGAATTCTCCAAGATACCCTGATCCTCATTTGCAAAATATGATAGATACAACCACAACGTTGCAATCTCAAATCCAACTACCATAATTTTCTCAGTGCTAGCTCTCAATGCCACATACAAGAGAAAATATACTTTTATATTAATGTGGATAATTTTCCTTTTTAATGCACTTTTATCATGCCTAAACAAGGCCCTAAATTTTTTTTAAGGAGAAAATCCCCTTGTTTCAGAGTATGAATAAGTGATGATAAAAAATAGGATGACGGGCTAGGATAATATTAGGAAGGAAACAAATAGAAATAACAATTAAGGTCAACCATGTCACAATTAGTAACCTCCTAATATTAGGAAGGAAAATTCTAATAAATAGCAATTAAGGACAACCATGTCACAATTAGTTACCTCCTCACAAGCTAATTATTTGAATCTCAAAAATCAGTAAGTGGCTTCCAAAGAGGGTGAGTATGGTTTTAGACTTAGAATGGTATTGAATAAGGCTTAAGGAAGATGCACCAACTTATCAAGGGGGGGACACCATCTCAAGTTTTGTAAGAACATTTCAAGGTTTATAATATCTGAAAATTATAACTCAATGTGGGCCGACTGAGTAACCTCTTAACCATGGTGAAATGCAACTAGTCCCTAAAATTTGTAAGTGCTTAGGGATGTATAGAAATTTTACAATAATGTTATATTCCGTATTAAGTGTCAGAAATTAGAGTCACCTTGCTAAAAATTTCACTGCTAAAATAGCACCACTTTGGAATCGGACGAAACTTGAACCATATGAAAATATCTGATTTGGGCCAATGCGAACACTTTCAAACAATGCTAAAAATAGAATTTTTAAAAGAAACAACTTCTGATATTTGGTTAAAATTTGAACCTGATTGGACTACTTGGGTGTCTTCAACCTCCCATACTTGCTCTCAATATGAGACCTAACTTGCAAGTACGGGGCCACTGCACTATTAAAACTCTGTACACCAGATGTACCTGTAAATATGTTTGACCTGTGCAATAAGTTGTCCTATCATAAACCGCTAAATTCGATGCTTCATGGATGGACTAACCAACAAATCCATCTTGTAATGTACCCATGAACAAAATAAGATGGGCACTAAGATAGGATGTTGAAGAAATCAGTTAGGGTGTTAGCAAGTGAAAGAAAGGAAAAGTGTAGTGTGATGCTTAGGCACAAAAAGGAAATACCCAACAATTTGAGAAAGGGAGTGTGTGGAAAGATGAGGTCATTGTGTTTGTGGAGGATGCCACAGGAGTGAAAGAATAACATGATGGATGCCTAATGGGCATGTGCAGTAGGGAGTGTGCTGGGAATAGTGAAAGGTCATGGTGGAAGTTGAAATGAAAAGAATAGGTATGATGGTCACACTGAAATTGAAGAGACCAAAAATTTGAAGGTTGGAGTTGAAGCAGAAGAGAGAAAGGGACCTAGATTTCCAGAGGAAGGTCCAAGCTAGATTTGACAAAAGAAGATGCACGAGCAAGATCAAGGGTTTGAAGGAGCTGGACAGTCAACCTGTGAAGGGAATAGAAGGCATTTTTGTTGTCAGATTCAAGATAGGGAGTCTGTAGCTAGAGACAGGACCCATTGAGAGCTGACCCAAAGCTAGAGTTTGAGGGTAGTGGGGCAGACTGTAAATCCATAAAGGTGGTTTAATTTCTCGTAATGAGAATGCTTAGCCATTTTTCCTTATGATTGTGAAATCTAGATCTTGTGCCCTCTGACTCTGAGTGATGTTTGGCCATTTATGTTGCTGTAGAATAGTTATTACGTAGGGACTATAGGATGAAAAAACTTCTTGACATGTCTGAACATAGAATATTTCTCCAAGATACCATGATCCTCCTTTGCAAAATATGATAGATACAGTCACAACGCTACAATCTCAAGTCCAACTACCATAATTTTCTCAGTGCTAGCGCTCAATGCCACCTACAAGAGAAAATATACTTGTATATTAATGTGGATAATTTTACTTTTTAATGCACTTTTATCATTCCTAAACAAGGCCTTAAAATTGTTTTAAGGAGAGAATCCCCTAGTTTCAGAGTACGAATAAGTGATGATAAAAAATAGGATGATGGGCTAGGCTAATTTTAGGAAGGAAACAATTAGAAATAGCAATTAAGGTCAACCATGTCACAAATAGTAACCTCCTAATATTAGGATGGAAAACACTAAGAAATAGAAATTAAGGACAACAATGTCACAATTAGTTACCTCCTCACAGGCTAATAATTTCAATCTCAAAAATCAGTAAGTGGCTTCCCAAGAGGGTGAGTAGGGTTTTAGACTTAGAATGGTAGTGAATAAGGCTTAAGGAAGATGCACTAGCTTATCAAGGAGGGAACTCCATCTGAAATTTTGTAAGAAAATTTCAAGGCTTATAACATCCAAAAATTATAACTCAATGTGGGCCCACTGAGTAACCTCTTGACCATGTTGAAATGCAACCAGTCCCTAAAATTTGTAAGTGCTTAGGAATGTCCAGAAATTTGACAATAATGTTGTATGTCATATTGGGTGTCTGAATGTAGAGTCACCTTGCTAAAACTTGCAGTGCTAAATTAAAACCACTTTGGAATCAAAGTAAACTTCAACCATTGGCAAATATTTTATTTGGGCCAATGGGACCACTTTCAAACACTGCTAAAAATAGAATTTTTAAAAGTAACAACTTCTCAGATTTGGTTAAAATTTGAACCTGAATGCACTTCTTGGGGGTCTTCAACCTCCCATACTTGCTCTCAATACCAGACCTAACTTACAAGTATGGAGCCCCTGAGTTATTAAAACTCTGTACACTAGATGTACCTATAAATATGTTTGACCTGTGCAATAAGTTGTCCTATCATCATCCCCTAAATTTGATGCTTCATGGAAGAACTGACCAACCAATCCATCCTGTAATGTACCCATCAAAAAAATGGGATGGGCACTAAGATAGAATGTTGAAGAAATCCATCATGGTGCTAGCAAGTTGAACAAAGGAAAAGTGTAGTGCCTTGTTTAGGCACAAAAAGGAAATACCCAACAATCCGAGGAAGGGAGTGTGTGGAAATATGAGATCATTATGTTTTCGAAGGATGCCATAGGAGTGAAAGAAAAACATGATGGATGCCTAATGGGAATGTGCAGTAGGTAGTGTGCTGGGAATAGTGAAAGGTCATGGTGGAAGTTGAAATGACAAGAATGGTATTATGGTCACAATGAAATTGATGAGACAAAAAATTTGAAGGTTGGAGTTGAAGCAGAAGAGAGAAAGGGACCTGTATTTTTGGATGAAGATAAGAGCCATACTTGACACAAGAAGATGAAAGAGCAAGATAAAGGGTCTAAAGAAGCTAGACAGTCAACCTGTGAAGGAAGTAGAAGGGATTTTGGTTGTCAGAGTTAGGATAGGGAGTCCGTAGCCAGAGATAGGAGCCAGAGAGTGTTGACCGAGAGCTAGATTAGGAGAGCAGTGGGGCAGACTGTATATCCATAATGGTGGTTTAATTTCTCATAATGATAATTCTTAGACATTTTTCCTTATGATTGTGAAATATATCTCTTCTGCCCTCTGACTCCGAGTGATGTTTGGCCATTTATGTTGCTGTAGCATATTTATTATGAAGGGACTACAGGATGAAAAAACTCCTTGACACATATTAACATAGAATAATTCTCCAAGATACGCTGATCCTCATTTGCAAAATATGATAGATACAATCACAATGTTGCAATCTCAAATCTAGCTACCATAATTTTCTCAGTGCTAGCTCTCAATACCACCTGCAAGAGAAAATGTACTTGTATATTAATGTGGATAATTTTCCTTTTTAATGCACTTTTATCATGCGTAAACAAGGCCCTAAAATTGTTTTAAGGAGAGAGTTACCTATTTTTAGAGTATGAATAAGTGATGATAAAAAATAGGATGATGCGCTAAGATAATTTTAGGAAGGAAACACTTAGAAATAGAAATTAAGGTCCACCATGTCACAACTAGTAAGTTCCTAATATTAGGAAGGAAAATGATAAGAAATAGAAATTAAGGACAACCATGTCACAATTATTTACCTCGTCATATGCTAATTTTTTCAATCTAAAAAATCAGTAAGTGGCTTCCCAAGAGGGTGAGTAGGGTTTTAGACTTAGAGTGGTAGTGAATAAGGCTTAAGGAATATGCACCAACTTATCAATGAGGGAACACCATCTGAACTTTTGTAAGAACATTTCAAGGCTGATAACACCCAAAAATTATAACTGAATGTGGGCCCACTAAGTAACCTCTTGACCATGCTGAAATGCAACCAGTCCCTAAAATTTGTAAGTGCTTAGTAATGTCCAGAAATTTGAAAATAATGTCGTATGTTGTATTGGGTGTCCAAAAGTAGAGTCACCTTGCTAAAACTTGCACTGCTAAAATAGCACCACTTTGGAATCATAGGAAACTTGAATCATAGGAAAATCTCTAATTTCGGCCAATGGGACCACTTTCAAACACTACTAAAAATAGAATTTTTAAAAGTAACAACTTCTCATATTTGTTTAAAATTTGAACCTCACCGTACTGCTTGGGGGTCTTCAACCTCCCATACTTGCTCTCAATAGCAAACCTAACTTGCAAGTATGGGGCCCCTGCACTATTAAAACTCTGTACACCAGATGTACCTATAAATATGTTTGACCTTTGCAATAAGATTTCCTATCATCAACCCCTAAATTCGATTCTTCATGAATGGACTCACCAAAAAATCCATATTTTAATGTACCCATGAACAAAATAAGATTGGCACTAATATAGGATGTTGAAGAAATCAGTTAGGGTGTTAGCAAGTGCAACAACGGAAAGGTGTAGTGCGTTGTTTAGGCACAAAAAGGAAATACCCCACAATCTGAGGAAGGGAGTGGGTGGAAAGATGAGGTCATTGTGATGCAGGGGCATTAGACCCAAGACACTTTTTGTACATAAATAAACATAAGGGGGTCTCATGTTTTGTTTCCCTATCTAAATATCCATAGTTGAGTAATTTTAATCAATTAGAGGGAGAAATGTAACTGCCCAAATGATTAGTGGGCATAGGAAGCGATAGTCCATTTCAGACTGTCATAGAGTTAGTTTAAATTGTAACCGTAGGAATTGAAGGGTTTGTAAGTCATCAAGGAATTTGAAGTGATCCATTGAATTGTATACAAACAAACCTTTGTGACAGAGTCGAGGGAGACCTGCACAGACCTATAGGGAGAACTGCATAGGCTTAATAGGATTGTAGAATAGAGGAGAAGGGCCATCTAATCGAAGATCTAGCCAGTTAGAAGTTGTAATTTCCTTCACTGAATAAATGAGGAAATTGTCTCAGTATTACTCTGAATTTGTTTCTTAATCTCTGTGTGAGAATGGTTGAACTCCCATGACTCTTATATGAATGGATTTGTCTCAATACTGCATGAGTATTGCTTGAACTAATTTCCTGTGAGGGTGCATTGAATCTTCATGAACGGGGCATGGGGAAGATTCTGAATCTTACCTTAACAGTCCGCCTCTACATTTAGGAAGAAGACATAGTGAGAATTGAGTTCATGTTCAGGTTTAACGTGTTTATGATGATTACCAAGGCACAGAAAGGCTGGAAAGGAATCCCATTCCTCGATCAACCACGGTGGTGAGAGCCAAACTGGAGGCTGGTGATTTGGGGTGACAAAACCTTGGAAGCGTAGAGTAATGGAACTGTGCGTTATACACATGATAGGACCGTGTTGAAACGTCAGGGAACAAGGGCCACTTATAAAGGAGCGGAACACATAACGGAGTGGAACAAGGCGAGGATGGAACCTTGAGCGTGAGAGGAAGACGGAACCGTGACTGAGGAACACTAATGGTGGTTTAGAGCGAACGGTGGATTTCATCACAGCACCGATCGTCGGTAAGCGGTATTAGAGGAGTTACAAGCGATTCCATAGAAGGCTCTCCGCGTGTCCCCGAGTGAAATAGCAAAACCGCCCTTCACTGCGCTACATCACACATTAACTATCGACTAAAGACGCCGAGCGATATTGACATGCACCGTTGATCTGGAGGCTCGATATCTAACGGTGATCGCTTGAAGGAATTGCATGAAGTTTTATCAAGGTACGGTGTATGCATTCCACGATTGTATTGTGGGCCAGGGCGGAGATATATGTAATGAATTCGGGTTATTAATATAAGGTGGCAACCTTGGTTATAAGGTTCAACGATAAATTTGAAACTCGTAAATATATGACATATTACCACGGGTCTTAACATTTTATTAAATACAATATAGTTTAATATGCGGATGTCGGGTTATTTGTGTGAATGAATTGCATATATTATATACATTGAGATATTATGGTGTGCGAAGGGGGGCCACATGAATTGTGATTAAGAACTTAGTTAAAGGACCAAAGGTTTAATATGTATGGTGTGGAAGCCTTATTATTTGGTATAATATAAGATTGGATTAAGGTATTCACTTATCAATTTCTATGAAATTGATATGTCAATAAGAAGGAAAAAATTAAGTAGTGAGACTGATAATCCCTGGCTTGGAGTTTTATTTAGCTGTCAGAACCAGGAACCAGTTCTATTGCCCAGATTGTGAAGTTGATTCAGGAAGAAGCTTTGGATGAACTTACACACAGGTTTAGGGGAAATTTGAAAAGTACTGGGAATGTGGGTTTGGCGGGTATCCCCGCTATCAAGTGGTATCAGAGCTAGAATTTGGTTAGCTCGTTGAAGAGTTTGTTTTTGAAATGCACATGTACTGTACAGGAAAGAATAATTGATGTTATAATCTATTGCAGATTTGATTTGGCATACAGTGAAGGTCTCCAGATGAACAGAATCTGGATTTGAAGACAGAAGATTGCAGCAGGTAGAAATGCAGTGCAGGTGAGGAGAGAAGGAACAAGATCATTCAGGGATCTTGAGAGGTAAGATGATGAGCCTTATTTGAGCTTTGGTTGGAAGGTATTGTTTTCAGAATACAGAGTGCAAGCAATTGAGGAAGACATCTCAGCAGTAGTAGATCACAAGCTTTGAGAGCAGTGATAGAAGAGTCCAGCAAGGGATTCTGAGTGCATAAAGAGTGTGGCAGAACCTGAAATAATTCCCAACTGAGGTTCGATGAAAGAAGAAAAGGGTGGCTCTTGAGAAAGTTTCAAAGTGAAGCCTAGAGAGCAGAGAGAGTGCTCAGGAGGTTCCAAAGAGAGGGGACCAGTACTTGCCAAAAGCTGGAGCCATGAGAGGAGCTTGGTGAGGTAAGTTGCAGCAAGAGAGCTTGCTGTTGCAGAGGCTTAGTGTAACATGTGAGTGAAGAAATCCTAGAGAAGAGAATGGATACTAAGATCCATAGCAGAGACTGCAGAGATTGCAGAGGTTCTAAGAGAAACCACAGCAGAAGAGTGTGTGAAGATGCCAAAGAAAATGGCATGAGGAAGAAGAAATCCACAGATGAAGAACGGCAGAGAGAATTAGCTGAGATTAGGGAAGAGCTCAATGAACTGAAGAGAAGGATAGAAGAAAGCCATAGAGTTGGATAGCTCATGAAGAAGAAGATAAAGTGGCAAAGGCTACAAAGGAAGAAGGAACAGATGATGAATGCTCAGAAGAAGAAACAAATACTCAAAGTGATTGAGTATTTGGAGAAGGACTTGGAGACTGAAGCTTCAAGTGAGACCAAGGGGTCCAAGAGCCTTACATCTGACATATTTTGTATGTTTGTAGGAACAACAGGTGAGAAAGAACAAACTGCTGATGTTGTCACTGAGGAAGAAAATGGAGCAGCTACATGTTTTGAAGATGCCCATGCACAGTTGGAGAAAGATTCTACTTTCCAACATATTGAAAGCAGAAGGGATTTATTTTGTGATATTGGCCAGAAGCTGGAGGCTGAAAAGCTTGAGGACTCAGAAGAAGAGACCATTGGAGGATCTATGGAAAATATAGAAGACTTGGAACGACAGAAAGATTTGGTGACCGAGTCACCAATCGAGACCATGAGGTCTTGTGTTTTTGCATTTGACAAGTTGTGTGTGATTGCAAGTGTTAATGAAGGTAGTTCACATGATGAAAATGTGACATATGAAGTATATTATTGCCGAGTAAAGTATGATGAGTATCTTTCAGATGAAGAACAGATTGAACTACTACAGCAGAAGGAATTCATAAATTCCTTATTTGATAGAAGAGATTGTTTCAATGGATATGATGATGAATTTGTCATTATTATTGACAATGACAGGCTGCTTTTGATAAATGGCCATGTGGAGAATGATGGACAGGTAGCTGGAGCCTTTGGAGAGATGGGAAATCAGGATTTTATTCTGGTGAAGACTGAGGAGATAGTGACAACAAAAGATAAAGAAGATTGTGGTGAGATGCCAAGATTGGGGCATGAGTAGAGGACAGAACCACAGAGAAAAGGTGTTCATATGGTAAGGACAGAGATGAATAGGAAGAGGAAAGTTCATTTTTATGAGCTGGAGAAAAGAGACATCCTTGAAGGGGATGGTGCAAAAGGGATACTAGCAGACAGTCTCAAGAAATGTTTGAAGAATCGGAATCAAAATTTTGATGTGCTGATTTAGGAGAAAAGAAAGTTGGGACAACATATTGAGGTGATGGCAGAACAGAGAAAGGCTCTAAGGCCTTGTGAGTTTGATGCTGACAGATGTTGGATGAATGCAGATCCTGTTGATGATGGAGATAAGTTGACAGCATGGGGCAGTCAATTGAAGGAGAAGGAGAGTTTCGTGGAAGACTTTAAACCATGGAATGAAGAAATTTAGCTGCTAGAGAGTATGCTGAATCAGTAGGATTCCATACAAGAGAGAAGGCCTTAATTTCAGAATTGGGGGTTACAGAATGTGAAGACACAATGGGATGAATATAGGAAAGAATTGATGATTGAGTCATCGGTAGGGACCATTGGGTCTTGGGGTTTTGGAACTAATGAAGTGGCTGTGTTGACAGGCAAAGTAGAAGACAATCCATCACTTGGAGTTGTCTTAGAAGAAGAAGAGCTGTTACAGAATGAGGATGAGCAGCCGAGTGAAGATGAGACAACCATGTCTCATATGCAGGAAAATATTGTTGCTATTGATAGCAAGGAAGAGTTGGCTTGTTCGAAGAGCCCGGGGAAGATTAAAGAGAAGACTGTATGGCAGAATGTTGGGGCTACTATAACAGTGGAGAACCAAAGTTTCACTTTGACGGAAGGTGAAGATACAATGGCTAGAGAACTTAATTTGATTGCTGGAGTCATTCAAGAAGAAGGAAGGAAATTTTTGAAGATTGCCAAGGCAGAAGAAGAAGACGCCGAACCTGAGTTGCAGCATATTGATGATTTGTTTGGCCAAAGGAGATGGAGAGAATGTTTGCTGAAGATATTCAGAAAAGAAGGTGAAATTCCAGAGCAATAGTTTGGAGTGTTGCTGGAGAGAATGCTAAAGCAACAAGCTGAAGTGTTGCCAGCAGAAGAGCAAAAGTTTCACTGTTGTAGAGAGGGTATGGATGATTGGGTGGCAGTAAGCATAGTGAATAAGGTAGCAGTATGAACGGAAGAAAAAAGAATGAAACAAACAAAATTAAGTGTCCAGTAGTCAGAGGAAAGATTAGATAGAGAAATTGAATGGATAAGGAAACTGATCTAGAAGATGCCTCGAAGGAGGACAACAGCAAGGAAACAAGGAAGAAGCAACACAAGAAAAGCAGACAGAGGATGTGAAGGTACAGCCTGTGGAAAGCTACAACATAATGTTTGGAAGCCAGGAGGAATGTGGAAGAAGGACGCTGCAAAAGATGGCCAGTTGCAGAACAAGGTGTGGAATCCAGGCAGATAAAAATAAAGCACATGATCAGGGGATCATGAATCATTTGAACCCGGGAGTCTCATGTAGGGGCATTAGACCCAAGAAAATTTTTGTACATAAATAAACATAAGGGGGGTGTCATGTTTTGTTTCCCTATGTAAATATCCATAGTTGAGTAATTTTAATCAATTAGAGGGAGAAATGTAACTGCCCGAATGATCAGTGGGCATAGGAAGCGATAGTCCATTTCAGACTATCATAGCGTTAGTTTAAATTGTATCCATAGAAATTGAAGGGTTTGTGAGTCATCAAGGAATTTGAAGCAATCCATTGTAATTGTATAAAAACAAACCTCTGTGATAGAGTCAAGGGATACCTGCATAGACCTGTAGGGAGAACTGCATAAGCTACATAGGACTGTAGAATAGAGGAGAAGGGCCATCTAATCGAAGATCTGGCCAGTTAGAAGTTGTAATTTCCTTCACTGAATAAATGAGGAAATTGTCTCAGTATTACTGTGCGTTTGTTGCTTAATCTCTGTGTGAGAATAATTGAACTCCCGTGACTCTTATATGAATGGATTTTTCTCAATACTACATGAGTATTTCTTGAACTAATTTCCTGTGATGGTGCTTTGAATCTTCATGAACGGGGCATGGGGAAGATTCTGAATCTTAGCTTAACAGCCTGCCTATACATTTAGGACAAAGACGTAGTGAGAATTGAGTTCATGTTCAGGGTTAACGTGTTTATGGTGATTACCGAGGCGCAGAAAGGTTGGAAAGGAATCCCATTCCTTGATCAACCATGGTGGTGAGAGCCGAACTGGAGGCTGGTGATTCGGGGTGACAGAACCTTGGAAGCATAGAGTAATGGAACTGTGCGTTATACACATGATAGGACCGTGTTGAAACGTCGGGAAACAAGGGCCACTTATAAAGGAGCGGAACACATAAAGGAGCGAAACAAGGTGAGGATGGAACCTTGAGTGTGAGAGGAAGATGGAACCATGACCGAGGAACAGTAATGGTGGTTTAGAGCGAACGATGGATTTCATCGCACCACCGATCATCGGTAAGTGGTATTAGAGGAGCTGCGAGTGATTTTATAGAAAGCTCGCCATGTGTCCCCGAGCGAAATAGAAAAACCACCCTTCACTGTGTGCCATCGCGCATTAAATATCGACCAAAGACGTCGAGCGATATTGATATGCATCGTTGATCTGGAGGCTTGATATCTAACGGTGATCGCTCGAAGTAATTGCACGAAGTTTAATCAAGGTACGGTGTATGCATTCCACGATCGTATTGTGGGCCAGGGCGGAGATATATGTAATGAATTCGGGTTATTAATATAAGGCGGAAACCTTGGTTATAGGGTTCGATGATAAAGTTGAAACTCGTAAATATATGACATATTACCACGGGTCTTAACATTTGATTAAATACAATATAGTTTAATATGCGGATGTCGGGTTATTTGTGTGAATGAATTGCATATATTATATACATTGAGATATTATGGTGTGCGAAGGGGGGCCACATGAATTTTCATTAGGCACTTAGTTAAAGGACCAAGGGTTTAATATGTATGGTGTGGAAGCCTTATTATTTGGTATAATATAAGATTGGATTAAGGTATTCACTTATCAATTTCTATGAAATTGATAAGTAAATAAGAAGGAAGAAATTAAGTAGTGAGACTGCTAATCCCTTGCTTGGAGTTTTATTTAGTTGTCAGAACCAAGAACCGGTTGAGTTGCCTGGATTGTGAAGTTTATTCAAGAATAAGCTTTGGATGCACTTACACACAGGTTTAGGGGAAATTTGAAAATTACTGGGAATGTGGGTTTGGCGGGTATCCCCGCTATCACAATGTGTTTGCAAAGGAAGCCACAGCAGTGAAAGAATAGCATGATGGATGCCTAATGGGCTTGTGCAGTAGGAAGTGTGCTGGGAATAGTGAAAGGTCACGGTGGAAGTTGAAATGAAAAGAATGGGTATGATGGTCACGATGAAATTGAAGAGACAAAAAAATTGAAGGTTGGAGTTGAAGCAGAAGAGAAAGGGACCTGGATTTCTGGAGGAAGATTAGAGTCATATTTGACACAAGAAGATGTAGGAGCAAGATGAAGGGTCTAAAGAGGTTGGATAGTCAACCTGTGAAGGAAATAGAAAGCATTTTTGTTGTCAAAGTTAGGATAGGGAGTCCATAGCCAGATATAGGAGCTGCAGAGAGCTGACCGAGAGCCAGAGTAGGAGAGTAGTGAGGTAGACTGTAAATCCATAAAGGAAGTTTAATTTCTCGTAATAAGAATGCTTAAACATTTTTCCTTATGATTGTGAAATCTAGCTCTTGTGCCCTATAAATCCGAGTGATGTTTGGCCAATTATGTTGATGTAGCATATTTTGGTTTTAATTTTGTGAGTTAGAGTCTGCTGCCCTTAGTCTGTACAATTGGAGATATTGGTGAATTGGCTCCATTGCGCTCCTGATTGTTCCCAATTATGAGTGTATTAACCCCAAAAAGGTGATCTTGGTCTGGATTTGATCAAATAGATAGATAATGATATTGGATTTGGTCTAGATTTGTTTATAGATGCATTCTTTGCACTTTTATTGTAATAATTTTTGAAGAAGGCTTTTGTTGTGTAATTCTATATAGCTCAGTGACTGATATTTGGGCCATGTGGAGTCTGGTTTCTCCCCAGATTATTAAGACAAAAACTAATGAAAACTACACTAAGATGAAAAGCTGAAATTAGATATCTCTAATGAGAGCATATATGTGTACAATAATGTTAAATTCAACCAAAGAATTAAAACCACTTCTCTACTTATATGTTGAAGAAATCATGAGACAAGTTGTAGAAACTTACCTTTTCTTGCATGTAAACTAGATGGAAACTGGATTGGAATGTTACAATAGAAAAAATTAGCAATATTACATAATTTTTAATAAAATAGCACACCAAAGTTTCATGGAAATCTTAAAATTCGTAGCTTATAGTGCCTCTGATGGCTCACATATGAGGCATATAGATTTGGAGATAATGGATATTAACCATCCATATTCCAATAATGATACATACTCTTTAATTTATTTGCACATCTCTTGTTGTTGTGGTTAGGGAAAATAATAAATATCCATAAGGATAACAACATTCTACTAATTGGTTTTGTAGCTGAAACCTGTAGCCAGTGAAAGTATATTTAATGGATTGTTCATTTCTGCAATGGTAATATATTTTCGGAAGAAACATGGGCACTTACCTGAACCTAATTTGAGATCCAATTTGAACTTTTACATGCTACTTCAAAGTGTCATGCTTGAGAATAAAACCTATTGAGAAAAATATTTTCTTCTTTTTAATAAATATAGATGATCTCAGAGATTGAATTACAGTAGCTATCCTCAAGAAGCCTTAAAGAGGTAAACAATAGATGGTGGGCACTGTCTTGCAGAACTAAATAGTCAGATCAATTCAAATTTTACCCTCAACACTCTAAAATATCACAAGCTACTCCATTTTGTACATAAGGTAAATCTGGACCTTGCTGCCATTCCCGCAATTTGGTATATCACTGGAGTCACTGCTTTTTTGTAGCAGTCAAACTAAAGTTTTTTTTTGTAATCCTGAACTAAATGTGCCTCTCTGTATTTGCCATGGAATGTGCCTCTTTGGCCACTAAGCTTAAGTAAACCTCATTACCCATATGCCATATTACAACTAATACCAACGCTCTAGTATTGCCCCACATAGTTCCAAACCCGAACGAACCACCCCAGGAAGTAAATAACTAATGAAAACACATATCATAACTCTCCTGCTCGGAATTAAGATTGGATTTTCAAACAAATGATATAACTAGTCTTCTTTTATATCATTGTCATTTTAATGTACATTTATATTGAAATTTTCAATAAAAGGGAGCAACTGAATAAAGAGAGCGCTAATGACCAAAGATTCACCTAGAATCCAATGGGCTCTCCTCCTGAAATCCTTGTATGTATCCAAAGAGAACAAGATAGTAAATATTAGTGCACTATATATATTAAATAACAATACAATACCTGTCTTACATTAGACTCAATACTCTATCTATAGTATTTCCATGGTTAATAACTACTATCTATATTAGTGAACACGAGTTATAATAGATATGGCTTACATTAGACTCAATACTCTATCTATATTATTCCCATGGTTAATAAGTACTAGCTATGTTAGTGAACACTAGTTAGAATATATAATATTTTATTACGTGAATTAAACACATCGGACAGTACATGATATGTTTCAACTTTCAATAAAGCTTACAAGGAGTAACAACTTTTAATAGACGGGCTTAGTACTAAGCAACTTAGATAGGATGAAGTTGGTAATAAAGCTATCAATATAATGATCTCGGTATTAGTATAAGTAATACATACCTTACATAGGTAATCGTAGTCATATATATTACAATGCCTAGACTAATTACTACTTTTCCGTATAAGTAGACATAAGCTTATATCCATAATAGAGTAGAATCCATAAAAGGTTGTCACAGTGTTCATTACTGGCATAGTTGGAGTCAATGAATCTCATTAATGTGGTAACAGCTATGAAAATTAAAAAATATAAATTACATTAACTGGGCTTTTAGGAGAATGATTTATAGATTCCCTAAGTTATCCTGGGTGGCCTCTCATGTTGGCAGCTTTTGTCTTGGGAAACTACATGAAAAATGTTTGCAGGGATATTCAGAACTCCAGTGTGATACTCCCTCATTGTACATTAGTATGACTCCAAAACCATCATATAATTAAACATCAAACTTGAGGTTGGTCTGTAGTGCGATGACTATTTGAGGCATGTATGGCCTGTTAGGGAGGGCTCCTGTAACCTTTCCATTGATGTATTCTTCTTGCAATTTTTGTTCACGTATTGAATTATCTTATTGATCCATGTTTTCTTATCTAATATTTCCACCCTTTTGATAGAAGCTTCAAGGTATATTCTGGATGGTTCACATTCATGATTATCCTCCATAATTTGTACGATGAGCTTTCAGGCTGTGGAACTGGAGAGGATAGACTGCACAAATTTGAAGTCATTTTGTGTAGGGTCATGAAGCCAAACTGCAAATCAGCTATGTGGGCAGGGGATGGAGGTTATTCCCTTCAATAAAATTAGCAGCATGAATTGTACAATTCTAGGCAACAAGAACTGGCTTCCAACAATAATAACATGTTCATTTGTTGTTTGTGCTAGCCTTTCCTTCCTTGCTTGTTGAAAGTGTAGTGAAGAAGGTCTTCTCTATGCATGTGCCTTAGCCAGAGAAAAACCACAAGCATATTCATAATAAGCCATTCTTTATCAGAGAAACTGACTTCAGTCAATGATTCATCCATGGTGGATCTCAGAAGATGTGGCACCTAGGAGTTCTCTTACATACCGAAAACCCTGAAACTTATTGTGATGAAGTATGGATCATTTTATTTTACTGGAATGTAAAAGATAACATCAATATATGGATAATTATTTTGAGAATTTAACCATCTGATATCAATCCAGGGATTTCATAACTCCCTCTTAAGGTGATGATGTGATCATCTGAACTTCAAAAGTCAACTCCCTCTTGTAATCAATTAGAAATAGGTCACTGGCTTTGTGTACAGTGTAGCACTAGAAAATCCCCACTACATGTTTGAAACTGGCTAAAAGGAATAAAAAACAAATCTACTCCTGTGGAAATGAAAGAGATAAGAAAAAAATCTATTACAAGAAAGATATTTATGGTAACAAGTGCAACACACTATAGGATGTCCTAATAATATAATTATTTTATGGAATATGGGGTAAAAACACACACACAAATTGAAGAGGTGTTATTGGTAATTTTATCAATAAGTTCGCACATATAGTGGCAAATATAAATCTTAAATCAATAGTTCCAAACTATATTTCTGCTTACTTATTTTCCTCTGCGCAAGACCACCTAGGAGGACCACATGAGGTGCTAATGAAATCTTTAATACCAAGAACCTAAAAATAGAATTGGTTCATAGATACATTTCTTTTAAATTATATTAAAATGTTTTTAAACAAACATAAGATCATACAACATGACTGCAAGGAGATTTTTGTGAAAGGTGTTTCTTGTGACACTTTGACACAGTTCAAAAGCTTGAAAGTTTGCTTGATGTTGCTAATAATGATGATGTGTCTCTTGCATTATATGGTACTTCTGAAAATGACATATCAGACATTAAATATGAATGCAAAGGGTGTTTTGAAAAAACTACCAAATAAATTGGTTCCAAGCTTAGATTATATTTCATGGCAGCAAAGGTCTAGGAAAATATGGGCAAATAATTAGAAAGCCCATGGAGCCGAGTACAAGGATAGGAAATGATGGACTTGGTTTTGTGGTTAAACAAGCAATGGGAACAACTAGTTTTTAAGAGGAGAACCTCATATAGTGAGTGAATCATTTACCTCTAGAATAAGTACATATAGAGGGGAGAAGATTAACAACAGAAACCTTGTACAAGGAAACAAGTTCAACAACAAAATTTGTTGAACCACATGGATATGCTTAGCTAATATGTTTAGCTAAAAGGCCACCATGATGAAACTCCCATAATCATAATAATACATTAAGTTAAAAAAAACCCAAATTATCTTCGAAAGCATATATTCAATTAACATTTTATTTTGGTTTTATAATTCTCATTAGATTTGCAGTCTAGCCATGGAATGTACCTCTCTATTTTTTCCTCTATGTTTTTTGCAAAAAAGTGGGGTATGAAAGCACTCCAAAATCAACAATGCCTTATGGGGGGGGGGGGATTTAATAGGACAAATGTGTAAACAAAACAAAGCATACCATGATTCCATAACAATGATAAAAAACACTGATAAACATATTATACCATGACGATGCAAAGAGGGAATTGCATGAGAAAATGATAGGCATACCCTGCATTATCTTGTGCATGGCATTCATTTTTCCAAACTTGTTTCACGGAATGGATTACTCATCTTAAATTCCACTAAAAAATTTACCCACCAACAATGAAATAAGGAAAAAATTATTAAAAATGTTTTATTTCTATTGTGGACTCAAGTTAAATGGGCACTAACTTTTAAGTTTACAAAGCACATACATATTCATTGTAGTTTTAGATAGCCCTGCAATTAGATCCACTTTTACTATTACCACCGATACCATTAGGATCAGGCTTCTGAATTTCCCCTTCACTTCTGGAAGGAAGATGTTGTGGGAGAAATCAACAACCCTCTGTGCAGATATCTAGGCTCATATAGTAGAAACAGGGGAGGTTTATTCACGTGTGCTAGATTGTGTTGGACTAAGCTCAAATAAAAATTTGTTGGACATAATAATTTCTATCTCGAGGGCTTCCCATGGACTCAAAATATGGACTATTAAAACATCCCTTTCAAGTTCAAGATCTGGAATGGCTTAGGCCATTTTATGGTAACTTGCCCCAAAAGAATCCCTAAACTTGAAGTACAAAATATGTTCCTCCAACTGTTGGATTCAGTTCTATAAGGGGATTGGCATAGATCTTTCTACAAGAAGATCTGATGATTAAAGTTCAGAAGTATAGGCCTTATCAAGCTTGGCAGATAATTCATCTCTTTTCATTGTGTCTCAAATTCTAATGATAATTTTGGTTCCTTTTATAGATGTAGTTCCTCCAACTTCACATAAAAAATCTTGAATCTGCTCTCCTCTTTGATGGCTCATTCCATTAGATGTTGAAGGAGGATTTTGCAATAATGGTTTGCAGATTTGATTTGAAGCCACTATGAGTTATTAAGCCCAACTTTGACATAATCCCAAACTGGAATTCTAATAGTACCTTGCTTGATTGAAACTTGGATACATTCCTTGTGATTTCATTCCTTCTCTTGGCAATTCTACCTAGAAAACCCCATAACTAGTCTGCTTGGTTCGTTCAGCCAGCTCTGTTCTTGTTCTGATAACACTGCCACCATTAGAAACACAAATAACATATTTATAGGTATTTATTTGTTATTAATGCAAGAAATTTTTTTATCTATTAATTTCTGCATTTATTGGGGAAGTTTTCTTTTTTATTTAGCAAAGTTTAGAGTCTAGACTGTCTCTAAAGTCATGTTTTTCTCATCAGCAAATATCTTATCCTTATCCTTGCAAAAACAAACCAAGTAATGTATTTCAGCAATAGAATATTGTGAATTATTTTTTCTTAAAATAGTAGCCCAACTGTACTATAAAATTCTTTCTTCATTTCTCTGATGAGATGGTTGATGACTTTACTATGATAGTGCAGATTTCTCGGTTTTTATTTTAAAGTGGTCTACCATTCTAACCATGTTTTCATTTTTTTTTAAATGGGCTGATGATTTATCTAACATTTTTCTTCTACTATGTAAAATAATTACCTTTATCCATAACAACTAATTAATTTGAGATAAGTTATTTTACCATGCAATCTTCTTTTCTGTCTTTACTAATTTTGTGGGAATTAATCAGTAAATGCAAAGATTCAGTATAGTTTTGAACGAAGACTTGGAAGGTCAGATGGCTCATTAGACTGTAGCTTCATCACTCCAACTCAGAGTTTTTAATAACCATGTACGCAATTTCAAGGTAGGTTCATTTCTATTTCGGAAAGACACATGACATGGATAAGATTGTATGCATGGGAACGTCATACATTTTTCTCATGGAAGGCTACAAAGCCAAAAAACTACCACAGTGACTTGTCTTTTACCAAAGAAAAGATAAATGTGATGGCATTGATACACAGCGAAGTTGAAAATTTCCAATATGCCAAGTTGGATATCATGGGAATTAAACCATTTCTTGTGTTCAACATCCCTTTTAAGTTTTTAGCCTATTGTTTTGAATACACTTTCAAAAAAGTTGTAGATGTTACAAAGTGGATGTTCAGAAGAGATAGCCATAGGGTTATACTCTGATTTTCGAATAGCTCACGAAATCCATAAGGAAATATTGTTAAACCAATCCCTAAGAAAAAATCCAATAGATGATTAAATTCACAGCCCTCGAAGAAACTTTTGGAGGCACTATCCTCAACCGCATTGTTTTTTGGATAGAACAGTCCACAACTCTCACAACATTTTTGGCAATTTAGAGTTTAACATTTTGGTATATTGGGCAACATTATAATATTTCGTGGTTTCCCATCATAGGATAATTGCAAAAATGTTTGGAATCTCACCAAATGCACAATGTGCATGAGAGGAAACTTTGAATTTTCTTATTTGATAGTGAGTTCATTTGACTCAAGAGTTTAATTGTGACAAACCAAGCACTTCACCTCTGGAACTTATCTAGGATAAGAAGAGGTCATGTTACAAGTATTGTTCAAACTTCATGAGAGAAATTATTTACCTACCTGATCTACTTCTTCTTTGATAGTTCCTCGGGGTAATAAACTCAGTTTGGCTCCCCAGATTCAACCAAACAGTCAGGGTTCTCTCCAGAATTTCTGTCCTTCAACCTTGGATGGTAAAAAAGTAGGGCAACCTTGGATGGAAAAAATGTGGAGTTGCTTTGCTCCCACACTTCCCTAGTATCAACGGTTAGGCCCCCTCAGCCCTAGTTAGCCCCCATATGACATCATCAACCATTTTACAATGGTCAACACCCCTGCCTCAGCCATCAAAGCTAGAAGCCAATGCATCCAACTTTAACTACCCCAAGTGGCCTGTCATCAATTATACCACAATAGTAAACACGTACTGCAAGATAGTAGCAACTATAGTGGGAGCTGCAAGCTTCCAGTAGGCCTTACACTTGGACCAGGTTGTCCTGCTCAATTATTTGTGCATGTGATTGCTATCTGAAGTGGGCATTAATTTGTCAAGCTGCACGTACTTGTGAAATCTGAACTCATTGTTGTGTTCATTGGAAGTATTCTGAACATTTGGGTACCTACCTTAACATCATCATGCTTTTATGTACAAAACATTAGTCACAACTAGTGCACTTTATTTCATGCCTTTGCAACTCTTTTCATGGGCTATTTCAGTGGTGTAGATGATGATCTAGGGTTCAAATTTGATTATTGTTATAGATCATACCTGGGAACTCTCTTTTAATGATCTTTTGACATTCATATTATGTTTATCCTTTTTTGAAGAGGGTGCTACCACAGGTGGTATTTTATCCAGTTTCTATACCAAAAAAACCACCATGATTTCATGAAATCATTAAGAGTAGCTGAGATAGGTTCAGGAGGCATTATTGTTTAATCATCAGAGGAGAAGAAACAATAATGAATTTTTCCTATTGGTTTTAAACATGCTGAGTAGAAATCACGGGTGTATCATATTTGAAATGAATTAATGTGTATTGATGAATTTAAATCATTTATTTTAGATTGATGGAGTCTCTCATAACTCTTAATGTATTGCGCTTAACTCTTAAATGTATCTTAGGAGAGAGGAAATAGTTTGAGATTCTATGCAGTCTATTTTTCTCTAAGAAAATTTAGTTGTAGTTATTTATTACACTATTTTATATAATTGAAAACCTTTGAGACCAGATATTTGTATATTATGAGAGTAATACGAGTAAGCTTCTTTGCTGATTTTTTTTAGGTTTCAGTGTAAAACATGAACAACCCTGAATATGGCACATATGAATGGTGGAAAATGGATGTCTACTGCTCTTGCAATCACTACTATGGTAGAAGACGCCAAAAAAGACATGTTGAGAGAGAGCATTTATCATTAAATGGTCCCATGCAAGGTTTCTTGGAGAATGATGAAGAAATGAATATGGAAATGTCTGCAAGAATTCAAAATAATGATTTAACAATTGGAAGTGGTAATGGTTTACCCAACATCATTGGTGAAGATAATGTTATTCATAGCCCCAATAATGACAATATACATAACTATTACATGGATGGTTCTAACGACGACCATGCACATGTAGAAGAACAAATAACTATAGGATCCAATGCAAGAGAAACTCTAGATTCAATTAATATACACACTGATGGAAAACCTCATGATAATGATATTATACATATGGCAAGGACGCCACTATACCCTGGTGCACAATGCTCCATATTGCAAGTTTTGTTACCCCTTCGTAACTTAAAAGTTGTCATGGATGGACAAACAATAGTTTCACTAATCTTCTATAATAAGTGCTTTTATACACAATAGAAATTTCAAGTTTTTTTTAATATATGTTTCCAAAAATATAATTCCACTCTAAACTATATCTTATCATTGTTTATGGTACTATCACAGGTTTTTATCAGGTCTACTCCTTCCAATTAATAAAAAATTGCATAAATAAAAAAATGAGATCATGTCATTGACAAAAGATTTAGGTATGGATGCTTCCAAGACGTATGATGCATGTCCCAATTTTTGCATCCTATATTATGGAAATGGTAAAGAACCATAATATGAATGTCCAGAATGTGGTGAGAAAATGTACCATATAAGTACATCATCAAAAAAGGTAGGAAGAAAGGTACTATGTCACATACCTTTAGCCCCACAATTTGAGAAGTTAATTGAATGTGAGGAACTGTCACAGCTCATGGATTATCATGTGAGGGGAAGGAGCACAGATGGTGTTATGAGGATGTCAACTGATGGAGTGGCATGGCATAATATCAAGGATAAGTGGCCAATTTTCAAAGATGAGCAACGAAACGCAAGAATATCATTAGCATTAGACGAGGTGAATCCATACGGAAATCAATCAACATAATGGTCTACATGTCCATTAATTGCTATCAACCACAACCTACCCCCATGGTTATCAACTAGAAAGGAACATGCTATGTTGACACTTATCATACCAGGTTATACTTTATGGAAATTCCTAATATTGATTTTACATGGTAATAGTAACAAATTTCATGGTGCAAATGAAAAATTGAAGTTGATGTCTTTAAAGGTCCAAAACAACCGAAACATATGGACACATACTTTGAGCCTTTAATAAACGAGTTATGAATTCTTTGGAAAAGAATGAATATGAAGGATTTTTCTTGTCCTATTTCTTCAAGGATATTTCAATTTCATGCAATACTTCTTTTCACAATTCATGATGCTCCAGGGCTATCAATGTGTTGTGGCGAGTTAGAGTTGGTGTTAATAACCTCATATTGTATTTATTGATTTCATTTATTTCATATTAAAATCCTAGATTATTACTTGATGTTGCATATAAAAATGAAAGGCCTTCAGACTAAGGGATCTTATGGATGCCCAACATGTGGGTCTTGCACCTCATCAAGAATATTGAGTCATTTGGGAAAGACTGTACACAGTGAATATATAATGTTTCTAAAGCGTGGTCATCCATATCACATACAATATCATGATTAATTTGGTGGAAAGGAGTGCCTTCTTAGAGAACCTTCAAATATGAATCCCAGGAGATGGACGCATGCATATACAAGTAGAAATGGTAATTTTCATTCTCGCCTTTTAAATGATATACGATTACATTCCTAAAACATTGATTTGTTAAATTTATTATGATTTTTCTTTTTGGTAGGATCCCTTCCTTCAGGAATGACTTGAAAGACAATATTTTCAGAGTTTCCATATTATGAAGACCTACCTATTGTTCACTTGTTTGATACAATGCACATAGGGAAGAATGTATATGTTTGTTTATATAATATGCTATTTGAGAAGAGTTTAATACATGGGAGGAAACTAAATAATCTACAAGTGAGGATGGACCTCAAAGAAGTAGGAAGAATTCCTCATATTTGGCTAAATGATGATGGTAACTTTGTAGCTGATCCATGGTCTCTCAAAAAGGAGGAGAAAGAGCAGATGATTAAATCCATAAAATCAGTAAGATTCCCAATAGGTTTTAGAGTAAATTTTAAGAATGCATTCTCAAAAGGAAATGAACTTTTTGGAATGAAGACCCATGATTGGCATAATTTCCTTAGGGTTTGTGCACATTGATCGACATTAAATATATTATCTATTATGTGATTTTAAAATTCTTTTATTTAAAAAATAATTATATAGCATGAGTAATTGATTAATTTTAACATTCTAATTCCAGTATCTATTACCTTCCAACCTTCCAAATAATATCGATGACAACATTAGGAGGAAAATATACAAGATAAGTAGATTTTTTAGGTATGATGCATGGCCTGTATAAGGAAAAAGGTCTCTTCAAGTACAATGTGATATACTAGAATATTTTTCATCTATAATATTTTTTTTTTCTTTACACAAATCGTGGGCTTAACTTAATTAATTATATTTTAGGTGGGTCACTTCAACAGAGATACACAACAAATAATTAAAAGTGTGGAAGAAAGAACTCCCCATTTTGATATGTGACATGCAAAAATACTTCCCAACAAGTTTTTTCAATGCACAAGAACACTACATTGTCTACCTCTTACATGAAATAGAGTTGTGTGGACCAGTTCAAACAAGGACAATGTTTCCTATTGAGCGCTATTTAAAGGTTTTGAAAAAATTTGTAAAGCAAAAGGCTCGTTCTGAAGGTTCCATGCTTCAAGGGTACATGTTGTTCAAATCCATATTTTATCTCACTGAATTGTGAAAATAATTAAATATTGAAGGGCTGTGACTATGGGACTCAAAAGAAAATGAAAAATTTGAAGGACATGTATTCACAAGATGAGCAAAAACTAGGGAAATTAAAGGTGACTAAAATTATATCTACATAGCATTCACTCTTTTGATTTGTGACTATGATGGCATAAAGTTTTTTTTTGTTTATGGTTGTAGATGTCGTTGAAATGGAGGCTTTATTATTATATGTTGCAAGAAACAATGAACACACAAAAATATGGAGGGAGGAATATAAAAGGCATCATGATGCACAAAAAATGCATTGTTTATCATATGTATCTCGAGGTGATCATAATTCATATTCACATTCAACAATAATGAGAAATTTTGAAAAGGATTGGCCTCCAGCTATGAGTTTAAAATATTTGAGAGATAGAGTAGTAAGGCCATGTAGAAATAATGATGAAAGAGTTACAACACATGTATTGGACGTTATAAAAGGACTAGAAGAGAATAACGTAACTCATTATAAGGGCTTGTGGTGCAAGGTTCTTCATTAAAATGTTCGGAAGCTAGATGAAAATTGACAAACATTTGATTGTGAAATTGATACATATTTTACAGTAGATTTTCAGCCACATGTTCGTGATGGAAACATAAAAAATGAAACCTTGAGATACTATGGATTAATTAAAGATATCTTAGAGCTTAACTTCAACTCTTTCAAGGTGGTATTATTTGAAGCTAAGTGGTTTAGAGATATTGTAGTTGGAAATAATAAAACAACATATATGCATGAGAATGGTTTTTGCATCATCAATCATACTAGGTTTGAGCAAACAAATGAACTTTATATTTTTCCTGACCAATGTGAGAAAATATTTTTATGTTGTCATCCTACAGAACAATCAAAGTCATTTGTGATTGAGTATAATTATAGATCAATACGATTCTTCCAACCTTGACATGAAGAACAACCTATCTCAGCATAAATGTCATCTAATTGTAGCTCAGATGATGAATTTAATGGGCAAGAAGACATGCTTGAAATGTACAATGGCTATTCAAATTATTTTGATGATTAATGACAAATTCTATGAATAGTTCTACTCAAGAAAATGTAAATGTCTAGTAGTTCTATATTATAGTTGTATTTTCATTTAAATCTATTATATGGATCTATTTATAAGAATCAAACCTATCATAATCTAAAAGTGAATAATTTTTCAATGTTCAACATAGTTCTATATTAGAGTTGTATTTTCATTTAAATCTATTATATGGATTTTTTTAGAAAAATCAAACCTATCATAATCTAAAAATTAATATTATTTCAATGTTAAACATATCAGATAACTATATCATGATAACATTGTTATATATATTATCATTATGTATATTTATATATATTTTTTTTCTCATTATTTTTTTGAAAACTTAATAATTAATGAATTTCTATATTATAGAATTGAAAACTTATTGTTTACAAGGGAACGTTAGATATTAGAGGATTTTCTAAGATTTTGTTACCCTCCAAAATGATATTTTATGATTAGAATATTTTCAAAATGTTTTAATTGATTATGAGTTACTATTTTTTGTTGTGTTTTGTATGTATTTTAATTCATTTGCATACTTTTCATTTTATAATATACTGATTATTCCACTTCATATAATCAAAGGTTGATGCTTTTATTATTATATATATATATATATATATATATATATTACACTTATTTCATTAATGGCTTAATGCAATGAAGTATATAAAACTCGTTCTAACTTGGGAAATGTGTAATATTAAATTAGGTCTATTGATTCAATATGCGAACAAGAAAAAATTAAAGTCTATTTGGACAAAGAGTTTAAATGAATTTATGAGGGACACACCTTCTGGAGTCATAGGTCTTAATGGGATAACTTCCAAAGGTAGTAATTTATCTACAATTCCATCTACCCATTTATATTTTATAGATGATGTATATGTCCCAGTAGTAACTGATACTTGCCATAATGTGGAGCCTACACTTGAAACTAGATTTGAAATTGATAGATTGCAATCATATAGAGAGTGGTTGATGAAGGCTGATGTTGATCCATTCATAAGAGATGCCATTCATGTAGCATACAAAACAACTATCTTTGACACAGAGAATGCAATGTATACAGAAACAACAGTTGATTATATACTAAGGTAAATAGTCGTTTATATTTTACTTATAAACTTCAGGGTTGTAATTACATAACATATGATTATTAATAATATATTATATCGCAATGTTCAGGAGTAATATCAATGTTCTCGAAGAAGACACTAACACCAATGGACAACAAAATCAATCTCCTCCATCAGATGAACAAACTATACCATCTATTGGTGCATCTTTTCAACCTCTCTTAAAACATCCAAATGAATATGTTAAAGGAGAGGCAACTAATAGTATGCCATTCAAAATCACATTAAATTAAAAAGGGCAAGTGTTAAATGATGAAGGTGGGAGAGCATGGAGAGACATACTTCATCATGAAGCATTGAGATTATTTGGTCCTACAATTCGTAAAGATTTCCGTCATGAAGGTAAAACACATATACTATGTTTTTTCATAAATTGCATACTTAATTTATGTAATATAAACTATATACTTCACGTTTCATGTTTCATATTAAAAAAATTATATATTGTACTTAGTGTTACATTCCCTAAATTTCATTACTATGATACTAGAAACCTTAAGATCTTTTATATGGATTATTTAATTTCTACGTGTATTTCACAGATAAATATAAGAAGGATGAGTTAGTATCTCTTATGCATAATGTATTGGCAATTGTACCTCCAAAACAAATTCTTCATAGTGTTGTTGGATATATTAAAAATAACCAAAATCCTTTGAGAGGATAATTGGTAAGAAGCAAAAATGTAGTCAAGCTGCACTTCATATGAGAAGGAGAGTGGAAGAGGTGATTGGGTGAGATTTCTATTAAGAAAAAAAGGAGAAATGGAAATTTGGTTGGAAAATACAAATATGCACATACTGTACGAGCCTCTAGGTTTTCGACATCCCATCGTTTGGGGAAAGGTGGCATGTTACCTACAGAGGAAAAAATTGTAAGCTTAATACACTACTATGCTTCTCAAGGAAAATTTATTTTTTATATAATCAAATTTCTATCTATTTCATTGTTATTTAAAATATATTTGCAGGTGTTCAATACTAAAATGTCTGAAGATGACAAATATTTTGCTTCATGCTATGGTGTATCTTCTCTCATTAATCAAAAGATTAAAGATGGATATCATCCTATTACAGATTATGAGGTATTTTTTTGACCTATAATTTTTTTGTTCTAGATAATTTTTTATAATATGAAAGAAGTATATGAAAATGAAAGTTTCAATTAGAACAATTTTTACTTGTGTTGATCTTATCTTATATGTGTCTTAGGTAACTGATCAACATGATGAAAGAGAAGATGAAGCTGAACTTTGAATCATGATTCACCCTTACCATATGTTTGGTTAGTTCACTTCAGTTATTTTTTAAATCAATAGGATACTTTAGCTATGAAATACCATTAAATGCACACGCTTTTTATGGTTTATTTCAATTCAATTGAAGTTATTTTTTTTGTTTTTCCCCGTTTATTTCATTTATATTTTTTTATTCACAAACTTATGTTTATAATTTTATTTTTATGATTTTTCCATGTAGCCAACGACAAAATTTATTTTAAGGATGAGCAATACAGATGATTTCAAACGAATTATCAGTTTCTTTTTTTTCATATCTCATAATAAACAAATTCCAAGACCTAAGACATTTCATTATATTAATAAATGAAAAGTGATTTTTTGATAATCAATGTTGGAACATATGTATAAATTTTATTTTCTTTAATTAAATTATCTCTTTTTATATACTCATTGTTTTGGTTGTTGTATAATATACTTAAAATTTTAACTTATGTAGATATTGTTATTACTTTGTAATTATTCATTTAATGTGAAAGATATCCATTTAATATATTTTTTCATGACTAGAAAAATATGTAATAGATTAGAAAAACAAAATTTTTTGAAATATCATGCCATCTTGAAGTTTTCACTCAAACAAAATTCCGTGAGGCTTGGAATTGAAATGACACTGCTTAGAAATTTTATTTATTTATTTATTGTAATTTTCAAAGATTGAAATGATTCATATACATGATCAATACCATGTTGACCAAAATGATCAGTAGTGATATTATGTATGTAAATTTATTATTCCCATCAACTTGGAATCATGTGAATGTTTCAATGGAGAGACTCCTCCATTACTTGTAATTGATATTTTCCATAATGTAGCTAAGCACAAAAAAACCTACCATAGTCTTATTGTACACAATTAATTAAATATTTTGGATGTAACTATGAGATACTTCAATTGTGTTAAGACATTTGATATTAATTAAATATATTTATGGTTATTGGATTTAAGCATAAGAAAATGGTCAAAATGTTCTCTTTGGTGATAAAATCAAACTGTTCCCAAGATACTCACCACATGCAATATATAGCCTTTGTAAATAAAGGAGCTTATTTTTTTTTTGCACCATATACAATTTTATTATAATAATAAAAAAAAAGCTGTATTTTTTTTCACCATTTTTTATTTTATGGTGCTTTGCACCATACACAATTTATTATTATTATAATAATTTTGATATTTTTATGATAAATTTTTTATTTTTGTAAAATTGGTTTTGGTTCTTTGCATCACAATATATTGATCCATGTCAGAATGATTTTTGGTGGTTTGCACCATACACGGAATGCCACATATGCATTTAACACCAAATTTAACATTGTTTAATAACTCCACTTGTGCACCAGAAAGCATAGCACCACTTACGTATCTCCACACTATCACCACTTTTGTACCACTATTTGAAAAGTAAATATTTTTCAAATCCTTTACAAATTGTGGTGGCAATGTGTGGCTAAATGACCCTTCTTCTTGTAGTGCAGCTGTGCTATTTTTCTTGGAGATTCATGTCCTTTTGCAGTTTGCTATGAAAGCCGAAGGAGTTTGGTGGAAGAGTTTCCAGTTGTAAAATGTCAAAACACACGAAATTGGGACAATCTTGTATGAAATTTGGTAAATTAGAGTGAAAGATCGGAATCTGCTAACCTGTCCAATCAAATCAAATTTTGTTGAAGGAAAATATACAAAGGTGAAGTGGGTAATTTTTTCTAGAAGCCTTTATAAGTTTGAGAAGGAATATTGTTTGAAGACCCTTTAAAATATATTTAAAATATGGTTTACCTTATGAAGTTTGAAAATATGGTTTATCTTTATGAAGCATTGCAGAAAGTTATTGGGAGGAAGCCATATTTTTCTAATTTTATTTTGAACGAAACTAAAAGTAATACAATGTAAAAGTGTTTTTAAATTTGTATCTAAAAATTTCAACTATTTGTGAGAGATGGTGAAAAATACAAATATTACTCATGCCTATTTTGAATGAAAGAAGTTATGATTCATTGGTTTATTCTAATGAGAACATTTTTTTGTTCTCATGGTTTTTAGGGATTTGTTACTAATGGATATCCATATCATGCTAATGAGGAAACAAAGATGGCTCTTACAAATGCTGAGAGAATTTTATTGAAACATAACATAAATAAAAACAATAAATCTCTTGGCCTTATTCAACAAGGCTTAAATGACGCGATGCTTTCAAAATTCTCGAATAGAGAATCTTCAAAGAAGGTGTGGCACACCCTTGAATCCTCTTATTAGGTTGTAATGAAAATATAGAATGTCAAGCTGCAGAATTTGAGGAGAGATTTTGATAATCTGAAAATGAAAGACAATGAAACTGTGGATGATTTTATGACTCAAGTTATGAATGTTGTTAATCGATTGAGATAGTATGGAGAAAACCTCTCAAACAAGAGAGTGATCGACAAAGTCTTTTGAATTTTGCAAAAAAAAATTGAAGCAGTTGTTGTATCCATAAAAGAGTTCAAGGAAAAAATTCAAAAGCAAATTGAAGAGTTTACTAGTTTGTCTATTGCACATGAATTGATTATGTCATGATATGATGCCATCACGTTGGAGAATGCCTTCAAAACTCGACTTCTATTTAATAGAGGAAGAGGCAGAGGAATATTAAGCAATAGAGGACGACATGGCAGAATAGTTGATGAGAGCCGTCCACGAGATAATTATGAGCATGAAGAGAAATCTCTAAAATGTCCTCCTAATTTAAGGGGGAGTAATAATAGAATGTGACATCAAGGATATCAAAGGTATGATATGTCTAAAGTTCAATGTTATTATTGCAAGAGATATGGTCATTTTGCTAATAAGTGTTTGAAGAGGCAACAAATATTCGTAAGCAATCTACACACGTCTCAGAATAATTTGAAGTTAATAAGAAGTCAATTTTTTTGACTTGTAATGTAACTTTAGCATGTTCAGATAATATTTTTCTTTTAGATAGTGGCTACAACAATTATGTGATGAGAAACAAATATTTGTTTTCCACTCTAGAAACCAGTATTCAATTTGAAGTCAAGCTGGGTAATGATAATAATGTATGTGTTAAAGCTAAATGAGTGATTGGTATTTATACTAGAAATGGTGAAATAAGAACAATTGATGATGTGTATTATGTACCTAGATTAAAATGAAATTTGTTGAGCATTGGAAAACTTATAGAGAAAAAGTATAGTGTTCTTCAAGGATAATGTGTGTACTATTGTTGACAAATATCCAAGAAATCATAGCAAGAGTATAAATGACAAAGAATAGGATGTCTCCACTTATAATGAGAAATTAATTGTCTCCCTCCTTTAATGCTTATAAAACTAAGAATTTTGATGAACTGTGGCTATGGAATTTAAGATATGGTCATTTATATTTTCGTGGTCTAGATTTGTTATAGAAGAGACATATGGTGAATGGGTTGCCCAATATTAAACCTACAATGAGCTCGTGTGAAATTTTTATACTTGCAAAGAATCGTAGACAAAAAAAAAGGAGTTTCATATAGGGCGAAAACTCCATTGGCGATTGTTCACATAGATTTCTGTGGACCGACATAAACATTTTCTTTGGTTGATAATGTTTAATTTTTTATTTTTATTGATGAATGAAGTTGAGAAACATGGATTTATCTTATGAAATAGAAATTTGAAGCACTTATATGTTTTAAATATTTAAATCTATGGTTGAAAAGGAAAGTGTTAAAATTTTGAGATCAGATATAGGTGGTGAATATATGTTAACATATTTCATTGATTTTTGTCAATTTCTTGGAATCAAGAGGATGTTTACTACACATTATACTCCATAGAAAAATGGAATAGCTGAGAGGAAAAATAGAAGTATTATGGATATGGATCGAAGTATGTTGAAGGAAAAACATCTACTAAATGAATATTGGGTAGAAGCAGTAGCTTGTGCTATTTATATCCTTAACAAAAGTCCGAAAAAGAGCGTGAAGGACCCAGTTCCCGAAGAAGCATGTAATGGTAACAATTGTCATATATATCATTTAAGATTTTTTGGTTGTGTTTCTTATGCACATGTTCCTAAAGAATTGAGAAAGAAGTTCGATGATGGAAGTGAGAAATGTACCTTTATTGGATATAGTGAAGAATCTAAATAATATAAACTCTATAATTCCATCACCAGGAAATATATTATTAGTCAAAGAAGGAGAAGCTTGGAATGGAAGCATAGATAAATTTGTTGTAGAGCGAAATGTATTATCTCATGGATATGATAACGAAGATGAGCAACAGGTACAAGGTTGATAGTTGATTCCATATACACCTGCTGCAAGAATTTCAACAAGCCAATCACCAAGAATTTCAACAAAGCACCGAGAAATAAGGAACATGGCGACCCATCAGGTTATGGTAGAAAACAAAGAACAGGGTCGGAGGTGAGTAATGAATCTACTCCTACAATGTCTACATTAAAGGATAGAATTAAATGTCAGAAAACTAGAAGTTTAAAATAATTATATTAGCATAATGATGAAATAGATAGGGTTTCGAATTTGGATGACTTTCATATGATCCAGTAAATTTTGATGAAGCCGTGAAAAACCCAGTTTGGAAAAGAGCTATTAATGAAGAATTTGATGCTATATAAAGAAACAATACTTGGGAACTTCTAGATTTGTGTGAAGGTAATAATACTATAGGTGTTAAATGGATTTACAAAACTAAAGTGAATGCTGAAAGTGAAATTGAAAAGCATAAAGAAAGATTTGTAGCTTAGGGGTTCAGTCAGTAGCCAGGTATTGATTATAATGAGACTTTTTGACCTATATCTAGAATTGACACAATAAGAATGGTATTATCTATTACTACACAAAAAAATGGAAAATATATCAGATGGACGTTAGGTCTACATTTTTAAATGGTTTTTTGGAAGAAGAGGTTTATGTGAAACAACCTTCTGGATATGAAATTTATGGTAATGAAGATAAAATTTGCAAAATAAATAAAGCATTCTATGGATTGAAACAGGGACCCCGAGTGTGGTACAGTAGAATTTATGAATATTTGAATAATAATGGATTCATCAGGAGTCCAAGTGAGCCAAATGTGTATAAAAAATTAAATTAGGAAGGTAAAAATTTTATTGTGTGCTTGCACGTTGATGATTTAATTTTAACTGGATTAGTAGATCATTTTAAAACAAGCATGAAACATAATTTAATATGATTGATTTAATCCTAATGAAATGTTTTCTTGGTATTGAAGTAACTCAATATGAAGATGGTATTTTCATTTGTCAATCTAAGTATGAAAATCATATATTGAGAATGTTCAGGATGGAAAATTGTAAGCCAGTTGTAACCTTAATTGCAATTGGTACAAAACTCAGTAAGGATGATCAAGGTTTAGATATTGATCCAACCTTGTATAAGAAATTGGTTGGAAGTCTTATGTATTTGACTGCAATAAGGCACGATATAATGTTTGCACTAAGTTTAATTTCAAGATTCATGGAGTCTTTGAAGAGTACCCATTGGCTAGTTGGAAAAAGGATTCTAAGATATGTTGTTGGAAAGATAAACTATGGTATCTTGTATACATCTGATTTAGATTTTAAACTAACTGAATATACAGATAATGGCTTTATAGGGAATATTGATGACATGAAGAGCACATTTTCATATGTGTTCAATTTTGGTTCAGGTACAATTTCATGGGAATCAATGAAACAATCCATTGTGACTCTATCATCCACTAAATAAAAGTATGTTGTAGAGACGAAAAAAACATGGAAAACTGTGTGGATGAGAAGAATTTTGACTGAGCTGTTTCATGAACAAAAAAACCAACTCAGATTTTTTGTGATAACAATCTTCTATCGCATTATCAAGAAATCATGTTCTCCATAAGAAGAGTAAAAATATTCATACTAGGTATCATTTCATTTGAGAATTAGTAAGCAATATTTAAATATGAATGAATTTTCGTAGATCAGAAGACCAATTTGTAGACATATTTACAAAACCATTGGGAAAAGAATTGTTTGAAACTCATACGGAAAACATAATATTATCTACAATGTAATGAAATTTTGATGTAATAGAAAAGTTTTCTATTTTGTTTTTGTTAAATAATTAATGGGGATAATGTAAGCATAATTATTTCACCGCCTACGCCGCCTCACTACCATACCTCTTCTAACTCCTAACAGTCGCCACTACTTCATCAAGCCACCTCAACCCTTCAAATTGGAAAGTCCAACACTAATTCGAATGCGAAGGGGTGGCACCACCTAGAAAATTATTTTTTAATTGATGTAACCGACTTAATGTTTGCTATAAATACCATGGATTTTGAGAAGCAGAGATCATTCACTCTCAGAATTTTTCTTTTGTATAATCAAGCAGTTGTTGCTACGATTTGTTGTGATATTGGTTTGTGTCTCTACTATATTGTTGTGTATTTTTTATTATTTTTTTTCCTATCAACTTAAAGAATGATACTAGATTATAGTTATCCCTTAAAATAGGGTAGCATTTCCAAAAAGGGAGACGTTTTTCTGCTGTCAAAAGTTTTAAGCGGTGGCACAAAACTTGTTAAAATATGTAAGTACCTCCCGCATGCATTGTTAGACAACCAGTTAATGGTGAATTAATTAATTGAGATTTTGATTGAGAGAGATCAAATTCGCAATTCATATGTTTTGTTTGTGTTAAATTGTGTTTCTTCTCTCTTCCTATCCAACAGATTTGTATCAGAGCTAAGGAAGGATCAGAAGATCCATGGGTGAGCAGAGCCAGAGAAGAACGCCAAGAGAAGAAAGCCGGATTTTTTTTTTTAAATTATTTTTGCAAACGCAGAGTTCCGCATGTTTTAAGTGCAACAAATGCAGAGCTCCGCAACTTTTCTTTTGAAAAACTATGAAGATTTTTTGGTTTCGGGGTTGTGCAATCAAGTTTACGACTTAAAAATCCCATCGGAAGTGACCAAGTCTGCACTGAAAACTAAATTTTTCCACGTTGCGTGCATGTAAGCTCATATTAAACAATATGTGACCTTATTAAACATGACCACTTTTTTTTTTAAAAAGTGAGTTTTGGTATATTAAGAATTTTAAAAAAATTACTTTGAAAGAACTTTTTTAATATAATTTTTTAAAGGTTATTTTTTTTGAAAAGTGGGAGTTATTATTATTTGACAAGCTGCAAGGTATTAAAAATTTTTTGCATGTCAGAGTGTGAAGGGATTTTATCAAAAGTTTTTTTAAGAATGATTTTTTAAGAGGATTTTTTATATAAAATTATTTTTATATAAAAAATAATAATAAGGGTTGCAAAAATGCATGGTATAAAAAATATTATTTTTTCAAAGGTTTTTTTTTTTATTTAAAAAAAAACCAAGGTGCATATACAATATTTTATAGTTATTATTTCCAAGAGAATTTAGGGTTTTGCAAAGTCCGATAGTCCACCAACAATATTTTGGTGTTTTGTCAAGCGTGACATGTTTTTTGGAGAATATTGTGCCTTACGGGGGCACATATTAAAAACCATATTTTTTTGGGGGGCGATATAGAAGATAGCCTCATGCAAACATGCATGCAACCATTATAGAAGTCATGGGCCACAGCGCAACTAAAGAAGATTAAGAAAAAGGACAAAAAATAGGAGGCAAAGATAGTTTCCATGTTTAAAGAGGTTCAAGCTGTAGCCGAGGAACTGAGATGTCTAGTGGAAGACAAATATTCCCTAGCTTTTAGTTTCATTCAACATAAAATGGAGGAAACGATTACGTGCAAGGTAGCAAAAGGTACAACTTCAAAGAAATCATGGAATATCCTAGAAGCAGAATTTTGTGTAAGGGGGAGTGACATGAAACAACAAGATATGCCACATGAAAAGATGTCAGACATAGATCTGAGTAGATGAGAAATACTTGGTGAGGACAATAGATCTTGGTGAAGCCAATTATGCAAGCGCGCATATGGATGAAGAATATGCAATTGATATTGCAAAGACGAAAGTTGAAGCCTCTGTATGTGAAACAGAGAAAAATCATATCAATGCTCAAGCACTCAACCGTAATGTGGATGGTGTAGATGATGGTGAAACCCATTATGTAAGCAAGCATATGGATGAAGAAGGTGCAACACAAATTGCAAAGAGGGAAGTTGAAGCCTCTGTATGTGAAACAGATGTTGAGCATATCAATTCTCAATCACTCCCTCGTAACGTGGATCATGCAGAAGACGGTGAATCCCACTGTGATGAAACATGTGTGGATGATCACTGCAAAGTGAAATGTGCATTAGTGAATCTAGTCGAAGCTTGTGATTTTGGTAAAGCTGAAATTGGCAATGAGCACATGCATGCTCGCATATCCCACCATAGTATGGATGAAAATTAGTTTGATGTTATGTGTGGTTTCCTTTTTGAAACAAGGATTGATTATGGTAATATTGTAAACACCATGTTTGATGAATCATTGAAGATTGAAGCTTCCTTTGTAGTAGCAAGATATGGCGCAGTTGGAACTACTCATGAAGCAGTGTGCGAACAAGTACTAGCTAATTTTGGATTAGATAAACCTATCAATAGAGAAGAAAGTTGTTTCGTGGATCCAACAATTGGAATTATTGAAGTTAAATTTGATGAAGAACCATTAACTGGTGATGAATCATTGCACCTGATGCAACAAAAAGAACATATTGATGTGTTTTTATTTGATGAGATTAACCCACTTGTGTTTGGAAGCCAAGTGGTAGACAGCATGTTTGCACCAACAGAGGTTTGTAAAAAAGTTGAAAAGAAGGAAGAGAAGGAAGAGGAAGAGGAAGAAGCTCTCACTAAAGAGCATGATAAAGATGTTTTTAACATTGTTTTTGAATATTTAGGTACTCAAAATGACATTGGAGCAGAAGTTGAAAACATAGTTTTTAATAAATTTGATGCATATTTGAAGTTCATTAAAGAATGGATTGAGAAGCCAATTGAACAAATTGATGTGAGTATTGAAGCAACAATTGGAATAAAAGAATTGAATGAAATGGTGAACAATGATTCTGAGTATGTGGATTACAGGAAGAAAGAAATAGTACCCGATGATGAATGTGAATAGAATGATATGGAAGTTTCTGAAAAGAAGGAAGAATGCAATAAAACCATTTTTCTGCAATGGATTCAAGAAGAGATAAGATTCTGCTATCAAAAAATATGGTAGAAAGAAAGTTAGGAATATGAATCGCAAGAAGCAAAGAAAAGAAGACAATTTGAAGATGTAATGTTGTGGCAACACTCCACGTTTGAACAAATATTTGAATAGGAACATGTAGAAGACAAGATCATATTGTTTTTCAGCACAAATTCGAGACAACTCAAAGAAAATTTGTAGCAGCAATAAGTGAAGAAAGCCTACAACAAGAAAATGCAACAAAGAATGAAGTAATTTCAAGGATATAGAATTTGGAAGCAGAGAAAAAAAATGAAATATTGCAAAAGTTATGAGTCATCGTAAGCCTAGAACAGCAGGCATGTTTGAGTTTTCATGAGTTATGTTCTAGTTTAGCAGTTGTAATTAAGAGGGAGTGTTAAAATATGTAATAACTCTCGCATGCATTGTTAGACAATCAGTTAAGTGAATTACTTGATTGAGATTGTGATTGAGAGAGATCTAAACTGCAACTTAATATTTTGTTTGTGTTAAATTCTATTTCTTCTTTGTGTCTATCCAACAAAATTGTAGATCATGAGCAAAAGATGCTTAAACAAAATATAAACGTGGATTTTGGTTTCATGCATATACATAGCGAATTCAGTCTTATCCACCCGAAAGTATTTCCTCTGTATTAAATTCTAGAAATTTTTTTTATTTTTAAATTTGAAACGTCTTAAAATTACTCGTAAATTTTGAGGTACTACAATGGATTTTCCCTGCATAATTTAGAAATGGTAATTTTTTTTTTAATAATTTATTGGCATGGGCTATACCTGCATAAAATTTATAGAATTAATACATCGATTTAACTTGAGTGCATGGCCTATAAGGCCTTTATTATTCATTTTGGAGTCTTTCCATAATATTCTTGAAGTAGTAAATGTCATCTTATGAATGTGTGTAAACGTAGAATAAAAGTTTTACACATGGTGAATCAGTAATTCTTTAGAGTAATCTAGGGGAGACCTAGGATCAATCCTCATGGTCACCAATATAACACTAGGATATATCCAATAGCCTGCAAGTCAGATATACCAGATCTTAATATTTAGCAAGAGCCGAGACCCCTCTGGAAAGGGGGAGCCTACTCCTTGAGCCAAGATCATAGCAAGCCACATACTCAATGAGATTTGAACTGTGGTCTCTTTGGTTTCACCCAAGAAAACTTTTTGTTAAACCACACATCACTCTATAAAAGATGATAAAACCATATTGCTCTGACAAAATTTTCTGAAAGAAAGTGAATTTGAAATTCTAGCCCGAAAATTTCCATTCATTGCATCATATTGTCCTTACATATACCCTTCTCTGGGTGTATTATGTGAACATACAACTTGGACGTAGTGACAATTATGTCGACTTACTTACTTTTAAATACAAAGCCCATGATGACCTAATTTCACATATGACAACCTAGATTGAAAGATGGCATTTGCAGGAAATTAAGTAAATCAGTTTGAAAAAAAGGGCATATTGACAAAAATGAAAGGTTTGATATATACGTATTATTCGGTTATAATGAGTTTTAGTTTAAAAGTTGACAAAGTGCATTGTGAATTGGTGACTTTAATGTTGAATGTGAATTGGTTATACGATGAGATGATCACACATTGTCGATATTATTATTACAACATGTATTTTTTGAGTAAATAAGTCATATTGATAATGATTCTTATAGACCCAAGTGATGCATCGTACACAAACCTTCACGTGCAGTTGAAAGAGACTTTGATACAGGCCAGTCATTCCCGTGAATGTATGTATTTGAAATCTCTTCACCAATTAAACAATGTCAATGTGTGAGCAAAAGTGGGAGAAACATTTCAAGCATAAGTTCTCTCTTTTTCTTTACACAACATAGTTCAATGCATGCCATTCTCGCACATATTTTTGAAAATATTAAAGTCACCTGCGTACCCTGTCCAGGTACAAATAGAGTATAATAGGGGCAGCAGCAGCAGAAGGTTGAGTGTACACTTCTGTGCATTCAAGAGGAATGGAGAAAATCGTAAGGATGGAATTTAATGTTTATGGGTAGTAGCCACCATTACAGAGGAGAATTTATGATTGTATGGGTGTAGCAGTGTTTTTAGAAAAAATGAAGACTTTCATGGTTCAAAACCATGCAACAGCAGAGTTTTAATGAAAACAATCACTTCGGGATTTTAAGCCCTCAACAACCAAATATGAAGAAATTTTGTTCAAACGCGCCAAGACTTTTTAAGTTTTGAATGGGGAACGTCATAGTGGTCCCCAACACTTCATCGCCGATCGCAATTGCAAGTATTTTGATTTAGTGTCTTGTTCATATGAAGAAGTTCTGATGTGATTGTCGCAATCGCACATAAAAAAGGAGCGATGTATGTTCCGCCATCCGAAATGTTATCGCCGATTGAAAGTTTGCGATGCGATTGTCGCAATCGCAAATTGCAACATCACTTAACCATTCTGCCCTCCACTTATGTTTTCCACTGATGCCGATGGTGCGATGTGATGTGGTCCCACCACAATCACAATCGCACATCGTAAATTTCATATCGCCATCCGCCAGACTACAGGTCATTGTAATATATGCTATGTGATTGTCACAATCGCAATCACAACATCCAAATATGTTTTCTGCTTATGTTTACATTGCGATGCGATGCGCTGATGTGATGTGGTCCCGGCACAATTACTCATCACGCAATCGCAACATGGCTAATCACAAATCAAAATCGCAACATCGTAATTTTTTTATTCAATCGTTCCACCGATCGCCGATCGCCGATTGCGATGTGGGCTCCACTCGTATATCGCGCCAAAGAAATTTTAGGTTAAAGTTTTATGTTTCGGCAATATTTTTCTTTGTAATTTGTTTTATGTTTTTACTCTGCCATGCCATATAAAAAGTGAAAAAGCCCGTATGCTTATTGTATTGAATTGTAGCATGTATTGTTGTGTAAGCCCACAGGTAGAGAAAAAACATAGGGAAGCATAACAGAGCACTGTTTTGTGCATTTTGAGAGACAGAGAGAAGTTTTTTTTGAGAGCACTGCGTCTATATTAGTCAAGAATTTTTGTAATCCCACTTCAGTGGAAGAAGAAAGTTGTAATAGCTTTTGTTTTGTTAATGAAATAGAAAATTTTTATTCTGCAATCTTTGTCCATTTATTCTTTGTGTTAGAAGGAGAGTATTATTCTCTCAGTCCTTTGTTATGGAATTATCAAAAATTCCAACATGGTATCGGAGCTAATACAGGCTCTTTGAAGGTGTCAAAGAAGCTGAAGGAAGAAGAATATTTGTTGCAGCAGTTGTCCAACAGCGTGAAGGCTCAGCAGAAGTTAAAGTCTAGGTATTTCTAAAAAAAAACAGAGTTGTTTTTTTTTTTAAAAGAGAAGACCTTAGAGACAGAGTTTGTCTTTTAAAGAAGGAAAAACATTTTTTTTGAAAAACAAAGCTAAGTTTATTTCAGAGTTCATTTTATAAGCAGTGGCTAGATGAACCACTAGTATGAGTATTGGAAATACTCAGCTTCCACAATTTAATGGGAAGAACTATGATTATTTGGCCATTACCATGAGAGCCCTGTTTGCCTCACAAGACTTATGGGTGTTTGTTGAAGATGGTTTTGATGAACCAGTTGATGAGCAGACCTTTAATTCCTTAACTCAGGTAGAGAAGGATTTATTGAAGAGCAATAGGAAGAAGGACTCTAAAGCCATCTTCTATCTCTATCAAGCAGTACATGAAAGTGTGTTTCCAAGGATAACAGCATCTAAGAGATTCGAGGATGCATGGGAAACTCTTAAGATAGCCTATCAAGGTATGGAGAAAGTGAAGACAGCAAAACTACAATTGCTGAGGAGAGATTTTGAAACTCTCTGTATGAAAGAGTCTGATAACATAGACTCATTCTTCACACATGTGATTGAAATGGTCACACAGATAAGGTCCCATGGAGAAACACTTGAGGAAATAAGGATTGTGGAGAAACTATTGAGGAGTCTACCCTCAATGTTTGATTTTATTTTTACCACCATAGAAGAGACAAAGGATCTCTCAAAGTTCACAGTAGATGAACTTCATGCATCGCTGATGACTCATGAACAGAGATTGGAAATATCTATAAACCCATCTCCAGAGCATGCCTTCAAGACCCAGATACCTTTTGGAAAAGGAAGAAGCCAAGGCAAAGGAAGAGGAAGAGGAAGAAGCCAAAAAAAATGAGGAAGGAACAACCCTTCACATTCACATCGAAGGAGCAGCAATCAGAATCAAAGCTACGGCCAATGCAACAACCAGCAAGGTGGACACCAACATGCTCATGGACAAAGGTATGACAAATCCAATGTCCAATGTCATTATTGCAAGAAATATGGCCACTATGCCAATGAATGTAGAAAAAAGAAAAATGACATGAATAATAGGCAGAATGCTAATGCAGCAAAAGAAGAAAAGAACCCAAAGAATGTGATGTTAACATGTAATGTAGTAGAAGATAGATAAGATGATGTATGGTTCTTAGATTCTAGCTGCAGTAATCACATGACTGGAAACATAGAAATGTTTGCCAATGTTGATGAAGAAGTTAAATCAGAAGTAACCACAGGAAATGATACTAAGTTCTATGTAAAAGGAAAAGGTAGAGTTAGTATTTGTGCAAGAAATGGTCAGTAGAAATTTGTGCCAGACGTGTACTATGTTCCTAGTTTGAAATGTAATATTTTGATTGTTGGGAAGCTCATAAACAAAGGTTACAATGTATTATTTAAGAATGATGTGTGCAAAGTAATGGATATACCTCCAAGCAGGAAGATCATTGCTAAAATACAAATGACCGGCAATAGAATGTTTCCACTCAAGTTCAATACTGACTTGAAGGGAAAAGGAAAGAATGTAGCAGCTATAACTCAAGAGGTCTTTCAGAAGGAAGTGAAAGATGAGAACTGGTTATGGCACTTGAGATTTGGACATCTCAATTTCGGAGGATTAAATTTGTTGCATAGAAAAGGAATGGTAAGAGGTCTACCATTGATTGAGAAACTAGACAGCCTATGTGAAGGGTTTATCTTGGGAAAACATCTTGGGAAAACAACACAGAGAAAAATTTCCATCAGGAAATATCATAAGGGAAAAAGCACCCTTAGAAATTATTCATTCATATTTATGTGGGCCAATGCAAACAACATCAGTTTTGGGTAGCAATTACATGCTCACCTTCATTGATGATTTCACAACGAAAGTATGGGTTTATTTCCTGAAATATAAGAGTGAATTCTTTGAGAAATTTTGCCACTTTAAAGCTCTAGTAGAGAAAAAGAGTGGGCAGCATATCAAAGTTCTTAGAACTGACAGAGGAGGTGAATACATCTCAAAATAATTCTTGTGTTTTTGCATAGAGAATTGCATACAGAAATAGTTTACTACAAGGTACACACTGCAGCAAAATGGAGTTGGTGAGAGGAAGAATCGAACCATAATGGAAATGGTGAGAAGTATGTTGAAGGCAAAACAGTTGCCAAATGAGTATTGGGCAGAAGTTGCAAATTGTGTAGCATACATCTTGAATAGATGCCGAACAAAAGCAGTAATGAACAGAGTTCTAGAAGAAGCGTGGAGTGGCAGAAAACACGGAGTCACCAACATGAGAATTTTTGGATGTGTGACATATGCACACATATATGTCACACATCCTAGATTAGTTGAGGAAGAAGTTGGATACTAAGGGGGAGAATTGCATATTCCTTGGATATTGTGAATATTCCAAGGGATATAGACTGTATAACACATCCACAAAGAAATCTTTTATAAGCAGAGATGTGCAATTCATTGAAGAGGAAGCATGGGATGGAAGCATTCAGAAAACAATCAATGTTAAAATTTTCTTGTCTCATGATGAAGATGAGAAAGATATGGCTGAAAATAACACCTCATCAGTAGCACAACCTCCACCAACATAAGGACAACAAGGGACACCTGAAGCAGGAGTGAGAACACCCTTTAAAAGAAATGAGAGTGCTTCTCCAAGCACACCACATGGAGCAGATTTGTGTGCTACTTCAAGCACAACTACACCAAATGAAAGAGGAACCAGATTTAGAAATTTAAATGAGATTTATGAGCAAGAAGTGGAAAATGAAGGTATAAACTCCTTATTTCCTTTGTATTGTCATGTTGATGATCCTATTCATTTTGAGATGCAATAAAAGCTATAAAATGGATAGAAGCTATGGATGATGAAATAAATGCCATAGAGAAGAACAAAACATGGGAGTTGGTTGATCTCCTAGAACATAAAGAAGTTATTGGAGTAAAATGGGTCTACAAGACCAAAAGAAATGCTGAAGGTAAGATAGAAAGACACAAGGCTAGACTTTTTCTCAAGGGATATAAGCAGCAACATGGAAGAGACTATGAAGAAAATTTTGCACCAGTTGCAAGAATGGAAACAATGAGAGCAGTGTTGTCCATAGTAGCACAAAAAAAATGGAAGGTTTACCAAATGGATGTAAAATCAACATTTTTAAATGGAGTGTTAATGGAAGAGTTTTATGTTGAACAACCTCTAGGCTATAAGAAGAAAGGCCAAGAACACAAATTGTGCAGATTGAAGAAATCTCCTTATGGGCTGAAGCAAGCACCAAGAGCATGGTATAGTAGGATAGATTCCTATCTATTGGAAAATGGGTTTGAAAAATGTGATGGAGAACCCACATTATACATCAAAGAAAAGAATTGTAAGATGCTCATTGTTGTGTTATATGTTGATGATGTGATATTCATAGGTAATGATGATTATCTCAGTGAAAATTTTAAAATAGTCATGAAAGATGAATTTGAGATGACTGACATGGGATTGTTGAAATACTTCTTAGGAATAGAAGTAGAACAGAATGAAAATGGGATTTTTATCTCACAAGAAAAATATGTTAATGAAGTATTGGCAAGATTTAATATGCAGGAGTGCAAGGCAGCAATTACTCCCACAGTAATGGGATTGAAGTTGAGTAAAGATGACAGCGGCAAGGATTTTGATCCAAGTTTCTATAAAAGCATAGATGGCAGCCTCATGTATTTGACTGCAACTAGGCTAGATATTATGCATGTTGTTAGTTTGATTTCTAGATTTATGGAAAGGCTAAAAGAATCACATTGGCAAGTAGCGAAGAGAATTCGGAGGTATGTGAAAGGAACTAAAAGGTGTGGTACTTTATACACTACTTTAGAAAATTATGAATTAATTGGTTACACTAATAGTGATTGAGCTGGAAGTTTAGATGATCGGAAAATAATATCCAGTTATGTTTTCCATATGGGTTTAGGAGGCATTTGATGGGCTTCTAAGAAACAACCTATTGTAGCATGATCTACAGCAGATGCAGAGTATGTGGCAGCTACGGCAGCAACATGTCAAGCAGTTTGGATGAGAAGGATGTTCAGAAATTTGTGTCAAGAACAGGTAAAGGGCACAGTGATATATTGTGACAATAGCTCAGCTATTGCATTATCAAAGAATTTTGTGTTTCATAAGAGAACGAAACAGATAGATGCTAAGTTCCACTATATCAGAGAATTTTTGAACAATGGAGAAATTGTTTTACAGCATTGTAGAACAAAGGAGCAGTTTGTAGACATATTGACAAAGCCATTAGGGCAAAAGAGTTTTGAATATTTAAGAAAATGCTTGGGTATGAATGATAACCCAGCAGCTGAATTTAAGGGGGAGTGTTGAAAATATTAAATTCGCCTGCATACACTGTGCAGGTAGAAACAAAGTATAACAGGGGTAGAAGCAGCAGAAGGTTGAGTGTACACTTATGTGCATTCAAGAGGAATGGAGAACACTGTAATGATGGAATTTAATGTTTATGGTCAGCAGCCACCATTGCGGAGGAGAATTTATGTTTGTATGGGCGTAGCCATGTTTCCAGAAGAAATGAAGACTTTCGTGGTTCAAAACCATGCAACAACAATGTTTTAATGAAAACAATCACTTTGGGCTTTTAAGTCCTCAACAACCAAATATGAAGAAATTTTGTTCAAACGCGCCAAGACCTTTTAAGTTTTGAATGGAGCACATCATGGTCCCCACCACTTCATCGCCGATCGCAATTGCAAGTTTTTTGAGTTAGTGTCTTGTTGATATGAAGAAGTTTCGATGTGATTGTTGCAATCGCACATCACAAAGGAACGATGTATGTTCCGCCATCCAAAATGTTATCGCCAATTGAAATTTTGCGATGCGATTGTCGGAATCGCAAATCGCAACATCACTTAACTATTCCACCCTATGCTTATGTTTTCCGTCGACGCTGATGGTGCGATGCGATGTGGTCCCACCACAATCGCAAGCGCACATTGCAAATTTCATATCGCAATTCACCCAGACCGCAGGTCATTGTAATATTTGCAATGCGATTGTCGCAATCTCAATCGCAACATCCAAATATGTTTTCTGCTTATGTTTACATTGCGATGCGATGTGGTCCCACCACAATCACTCATTGCGCAATCGCAGCATCGCTAATCGCAAATCGCAAATCGCAAATGCAACATCGCAATTTTGTTATTCAACCGTTCCACCAATTGTCGATCGCCAATTACGATGTGGGCTCCACTCATATATCGTGCCAAAGAAATTTTAGGTTAAAGTTTTATGTTCTGTCAATGTTTTTCTTTGTAGTTTGTTTTATGTTTTTATTTCACCGCGCCATATAAAAAGTGAAAAAGCCTGTAGGCTTATTGTATTGAATTGTAGCATGTATTGTTGAGTTGTATTACTTTGTAAGCCCGCATGCAGAGAAAAAACAGAGTGAAGCATAACAGAGCATTGTTTTGTGCATTTTGAAAGACAAAGAGAAGTTTGTTTTGAAAGCACTGTGTCTGTAGTAGTCAAGCAGTTTTGTAATCCCAGTTTAGTGGAAGAAGAAAGTTGTAATAGGTTTTGTTTGTTAATGAAATAGAAAATTTTTATTCTGCAATCTTTGTCCAGTTATTCTCTGTGTTAGAAGGAGAGTATTATTCTCTCAGTCCTTTGTTCTGGAATTATCAAAAATTCCAACACATATTTTGAGAGCTTCACGATAATATATGGCAGTTGTTACATCTCCGATTTTGGTGGAGATCATGGTGCATCATGGCAGTTAAATGTTTTGTATTTTCACTCGGGATATGGGTGCATATTGAGACAATAGTACTAAGCATGTCAGCTTAATATTCAATATTTATTGGCGAGATGAGTAACACACTCATCTTGTAAACAGTATGATTCTTAATGTTGTAAGTGGGAATTGGTTCTTAACTATTCTTCAAGATCACAAAATTCTATCTAAATAAAAAGATATATATCTAAGAGTTTATGAAGAATTCTATATTCTCCAAAAGAGATAGTCTTCTCGAGATTATCTAAATTGCATATTTCTTGAATCTAATGGTTTAAGTGCAATTTCTAATTAAGAGTTTGTAAATAATTTTCTATATTTTAATATTTACTGACCCCATGATTATCGTTTTATGAATTATCAGAATTATGGGTTCCATGAATTGGACTGTGCCCAAGCTATAAAGTCAACCTCGAATTAGGAATTTATCAAAAAAATGGTATACTTCAAAAGACAGAGACCTATAAAATTATTTGCATTGTATAATCTAAATATGAAGGCCCAGCTACGAAATCAATGTTAATATTATCTTTGTAGTTAGACTTTCAGATTACAAGAATGTGTTGTTATCGATGTCAAGGTTAAATGCAGTCTTAAGTGGATATATGTTCAAGTTTTTTCAAGTTAAAAGGAAAAAGGATGAATCGAAAAAAAGGATATATGTTCATGTTAAAAGGAAAAGAGTCCAAATCAGAAAAGAGGAATAGATTGAGCTAGGTGGAGGAGGATAAAAACATGGTGGACTAAGATCGAGGCTAGACAAATACCTTGTTTCCCACCCTTAGTCAACAAAATAACAAACCCACAAATCAATTGTTTTATTGTCCACCCTTGGTCAAGAAATGAAGAAAGCACAATCAAGTGTCACTCTATCCATCACATTCTTGACATATCAATATTTTTTCAATACAAAAACTCATGGGATTACTCAATATCTCAATATACCTCAACACTAGTCACAAGTATTGCTCACAATGTGTTAACATCCAACATTTGAGTGCTAAGCCAACTCAAAATATCTATGTATCAGTTGTTTTTAAAACAAATTAATTACATATTTTTCCAATATCTAATATTAGATGGGTCCCAATTGCAACAACTTGTGTAGAGCTGAGTGAAAAATGGCATATCTTAGTAATCTCATGTGTTAGAGGACATGTTAAAATTAGTGGCATGTTAAAATATCATTAGGTAATAAAGGAATGAGGTGGCATGCTTGAGGTCCTTAGACTTGTCATGATACTGATGATTTGGAAAAGCATGCAGAAGTTAGATTTTTGTGATATGTGGTGAGACATGATATTATGATATGATGTAAGACCCTAGACGTTGAGATTGTTAACTAATGAGAATAATATCTATGGAAACAAGGTCTATCGAGTGTTTTTTATACTACTATATTACTCTATTTCCATATTAAACCTGAAAATGTAACCCCTCTATGTTTTCTTTTGAGACCTTTGTTATTTTTATAATTTTAAATTATTCTTGGACTTGATGGATATTGAAGACAAAAATAGAAACGATGGGATAATGTAATATTTATTGAATAATAAATTAATTTTTTGGAAATATTCAAGAAATAACACTTCAGTATTAGAGACTCGTTGCCAATTTTTGAAAATTTGTTAGTGGTTAAAGTCTACATGGTAGAATTTCTGAAAATGTCTCCTAACAATACCTAAGAAAAATTTTAAAATATATTAACATAATGGGAGAGGAAGATTATGTTAATCACTTAGTTGGAGAGAAATGCTACGTTGGTTGAAAAAAAAAAAAAAACACAACGGGAGAGAGACCCATTCTTTAAATTAAAAGAAAATAATACTTCTAGAAAATGAAAACAAAAGGCCTAAGAAAAATGTGAGTGAAAAATAGAGAATTGAAATCATAGATTTTTCTACATAAATTTATGGTTATGCATATATATATATATATATATATATATATATATATATATATATATATATATATATACATATATATATATATACATATATATATATATATACATATATATATATATATATATATATATATATATATATATACATATATATATATATATATATACATATATATATATATATATATATATATATATATATATATATATATTAAATCACTTTATGCAATTATCACGTTTATTTATTACTCAAACATGTAAATGAACAGGGAGAAAAAAGTTATTTGCATAAGAAGCGAGGATAGCTGCAAGGTAGCTAGTCCCTCCCTTGCGCCGCTGAAGTAACCAAGACTAGGATCAAGCAGCACCCCATAAAAACAAATATTGGGTCAGGAATGTCGATACAGAGATAAGGTCAATAGGTGAATAAAGTTAATAAATTGCTCAATGTGGCTACCCAAGTATTACTTCCCATATCCCTTCATCGGGAGTAGTAGTTCCTCAATAACAGAAGTGCGCTTGGCCCATTATGAGAAAGGAGGAATGCTATCTGGGGTTGCATGATGAGAACACGTAGCAGATGAGGACACACCTTAATCAAAGCCAGCTGCAGTGGCAATATCATGAACATTTGACCGAGTTTACCCTCAAGAAAAGTCTCTAAATAAAGGGGGCAGGTACAGGAGAAGCATAAACAGACTAAGAGGCCCTGTTGTCAAAGGCATAACCTTTATTCAACCTGCTCGGTTGATGGAATAGGTCCTGCAATATTTTTCCATACATGAAGGAAGCTCTTCCTTCAAAACCTCCTGCACAACCTCCTACATCACAACACTGCCAATTTTAGTCAAACTTGTTAGATTTTAGCCGTGATTTTTAAAAGTTAACAGATATTTTTAGCAATTCGGACTTTAATTTAACATAATTTTTTTTTAGCGGCCTATCAGTTTCAAGCAAGAATATGTGCGTAAATATAGTTTAGAAGATATTCCATACAAATGTTGATTGAACTTAATCATCAAACCGGGTGAGCAAGCGACGATGGACAATGAAGAAGGTCACAAGTAATTTAAACAACAGGCTTGGGTTGTAGCAAGTTGCAGGGTGATAAAGATAGTATGAAATGTCTCAAATCAATAAGAAATTCATAATCATAAAAATTAGGAGCTTCTAGTAATAGTTAAGAGGAGCTTCTAGTAGTAAATATATGAATCTGAACAAAAACAAAAGAACCTCTGGAAACTCGGTCAACATAATTTACTTAATGTCAAAAGAATACAATACTGGAGATAATACCCAAACAACATGTAATTCAACACTCCCATGAATTTCAACACTAGACACTAGGAAATCTAATAGACACTGATAATAGGCAATCTAATGCACACCGATAAAACTAGGATCGCTACGCCAGTAGGCTATGAAAGAGATACAACAATAAATTACTAAATTAATTTAGGCCCAGAGATTTATCTAATGTTTAATTAAATTTAATTATACAACAATTTTCATTAATTGTTTTGTAACACTAAGCATGGAGCGCCAGGACACATGTATTACATGTGTTAGTTAATTCAAAGGAAATGTTGGATCATTGGCGAATGTATTACTAGTGGTGTTTCCAATCTTTTTATAGCTTCAAAGTAATTGATGCTAAGCATTTCAGTAGAGAAAAACATAAATTGTTTCTATATATGACGCATTATTTGTGCTCAGATGAGAACCAAAATTGATCATTATAGTCTCTCGATTCAGTCTCAATTCAACAGAGAAATTCCCAGATTTATCTCTCGATTTAGTCTCAATTCAGTAGAGAAATACACAGCTTTATCTATAGACTACGCATCTTTGTTCATTTTTTAGATCGATAATTGTTATTGAATGAGATTTTGGATCAACTCATTCAATGGATAAAATTGTAGCTTTTTATCAATCGAGGGGCAGCATTTATTTTGCACACATAAGTCTAAATCTCGTGAAATCTGATGATCCACCCGATGCAAAGTAGCAATATTGACACTAGTCCAGTTGATTGTTCTCTTCTCTTTGTCTCCTTATACTCTGGTGCTTATTGGATACCATTGTTGCCACTTCAATGCGTTGAACAACCATCCATAGGTTCTGTTCTGGATCATAAAAAATGTGACAGTGACAAGAACCTGTAGAATAAGTTTTCTTCAACAACGATTGAATGCTCTAGGGCTTAGTTTGGTGTGCAAAGAAGCTTCTACAATTCTTCAATGTTCGTAATTTCTAGACCCCTCGATAAACCCTTAGTGAAACCAACAACCTTCAATGGTGCTTCTTAAAAATGTATAACACATTTGTAAACTTCTTTAGATTAAGCATATACTTTATACCTGAGTGATGAGGTCGGCTTAATTTTTATTGGGGCCATAGACATGTATATATATACCTTTAATTCTAGGTTAAAACAACCTCAGGTCTACAATTCAACAAACGATACCTCGATCCTTGAAATAGTATGCCGAAAAATCAGTATACAATAGTCAGTCACTTGTTAATAGATTGGCCAAAATTAAGACTTGGATACAACTGTTGCTACTTCAAGGCATTGAACCACAATCCATAAGTGTATACATCTTGGACTGCTACAGAGGTCGGCTATATAGAGTGCATATATATGTTCAGGAGGACATTTAGATTTCAGAACTCTTGAGAACCTTCAAATGAAAGAATTTTTTTTAGAGGGACACTTCTTAAAATGGTTCAAACTCACAGAGGTAATGTGGTTCTTTCACTAAATCATTTTGCATAGAGTGATTTTTACAGGCCTGTGTCCTCTATAGAGATAAAGAAACCTTCAGTCCTCTTCAAAGGATAGGCAGAACAACCTAGGAAACTTGTAGGAGAACTGTGCTATTCTATCAAAGTCACAATCACAGTCAATGTTCTCGCAACCTTGAAATATATTCCTAAGAGTGGTAAAAATATTAGTCACCTGCCAGCCTTGGGCAGGAAGAAAAAACAAGTACAAAGGCAGCAGAAGCAGAGTTTTTGAGTGCACACCACTCTGTAAATTGAAGAAGCATGGAGAATGTAAGGATGAATTAATTTTTGATGGGCCGCAGCCAAATATTGTAGAGGAGAATTAATTTTGAAGTATGGGTGAAGTCATTTTGGAGTGGAATGAAGATTTCCCATAGATCTGAATTACGGAGGAGCATTTTTATTTAAAGACGGTCATTTCGGGCTTTAAAGCCCTCAACAACCAGAAATGAATGAAATTGATTAAAACAGGCGGAAGACTTAAAAGTTATGAAAAGGCAGGACAAGTGGTCCCTACCACTTAAGCGTCAAAGCGCAAATCGCACATCACAAGTTTGAGACCGCAAGTGTCTTGTTGATATGGAAATTTGTGATGTGCGATGGTTGCGCCATCGCATATCGCATAGTACAAAGATCACCCTTCGCCCAAGCTAGAGTTTCATCGAATTTTGTGATGTGCGATCGTCGCACCATCGCAACATCGCATATCACATGATCTCCCTCCACCATCGCAAGTTCCGTTGATTTTTTGTGATGTGCGATCGTCGCACCATCGCAATATTGCATTGTCGCATTTTCTGTTGTTCCGCCATATGTTTCTGCCGGTCGAGAGTTGGGGTGCAATCGTGCCATTGCACCATCGCGTCATCGCAATGTCACACCATCACATGTTACAAGTGTGGCGCTATATGTTCCGTCGTTTGAAAGTTGCGATATGCGCCATCGCATTATCGCAAATTTTGTTTTTCCACCGATCCACTCATCGCAAAATGGCCGACTACGATGTGGTCCCCACTCGTACGTCACGCCAATATTATATGTTTTTTGTTTGTTTTATGTTTTTGTTCTATCGCGCCATATATATAGTGTAAAAGGCTCGAGAGCCATGGGATGAAATGTATTATTGTTATTTTGTTTCGCATAGTAGCGTGGAGGAGAAGAAAAGAGAAGAACACAGCAGTGTTGGTATTTTTATGAGACAGAGTGTTGTTTTGTAAAGACAAAGAGTTTTTTTTTGGAGCACTGCGTCTGTAGCAGTCTTGTTGTCATACTTTGTGAATCCCTCCTTTGAGGAAGACTTTTGTAATAGTTTTTTTTTTAAGTTCTGTTAATGAAATAGAAGAAAGCATTTTCATGCCATCTCTGTCTGCAAGAAAATTTTTGTATTAAAATTGTCTGTGTTGTAGAGGGGAGAATATTCTCTCCATTTCTGTTGTTTGGAATTCTTCAATATTCCAACATGGTATTAGAGCAAGTTCAGGCTCTTTGAAGGTTTCAAAGAAGCTGAAGAAGAAGAGGACTTGTTGCAGTGTTTTCTCCAGCAGTGTGAAAGCCCAACAGAAGTCAAAGTTCAGGTATTTCTCAAAGAAAACAGAGTTGTTTTTTATTATTCAAAAGAGTTTTTTCTTTCAAAGAAGGAAAGACAATTTTCTTAAGTTCAGAGTTCAGTTTAAAAGAAATGGCTGGACCAAGCACTGGTATGAACATTGGAAATGTTCAGCTTCCACAATTTAATGGAAAGAATTATGATTATTGGACCATTACCATGAGAGCCCTTTTTGTCTCACAAGACTTATGGGAGTTTGTAGAAGATGGTTTTGTTGAACCAGCTGATGAGCAAGCTTTTAATGCCTTAACTCAATCAGAGAAGGATTTATCGAAGAAAAATAGAAAGAAGGATGCTAAAGCTCTTTTCTTATTGTATCAAGAAGTAAATGAGACTGTGTTTCCAAGGATAGCAGCAGCAAAGAAATCCAAGGAGGCATGTGAAACTCTGAAAGTAGCCTATCAAGGTATGGAGAAAGTTAAGACAACAAAACTTCAATTGCTGAGAAGAGATTTTGAAACTCTTTTCATGAAAGAGTCAGATAATGTTGACACATTTTTTACACATGTGATTGGGATTGTAAATCAGAAAAGATCCCATGGAGAAACTCTTGAAGAAAGAAGGATTGTGGAGAAACTTTTGAGAAGCTTACCCTCAAAGTTTGATATTATTGTTACCACCATAGAAGAGACCAAACATCTCTCACAGTTCACAGTGGATGAACTTCATGCCTCGCTGATAACTCATGAACAGAGATTGAGCATAGATGAACACTCATCTCTTGAGCACGCCTTCAAGACCCAGATGCCTTCAGGAAGAGGAAGAGGTCAAGGTAAAGGAAGAGGAAGAGGCAGAACCCATAACAGAGGTGGAAGGAATAGCCCTTCACATTCACATGGAAGGGGCAACAGTCAAAATCAGAGCCACGGCCAAAGTAACAGCCAACAAGGTGGACATCAGCAAGGTGGACATCAACACCAACATGCTCATGGACAGAGGTATGACAAATCCAATGTCCAATGTCATTATTGCAAGAAATATGGGCACTATGCCAATGAATGTAGAAAGAAGCAAAATGACATGAAAAATAAGTAGAATGCTAATGTAGCAAAAGAAGAAAAGAACCCAAGTAATGTTCTGTTAGCTTGTAATGTAGCACAGGATAGAGAAGATAATGTTGGGTTCTTAGATTCAGGATGTAGTAATCATATGACTGGAAACAAAGCAATGTTTGCCAATCTAGATGAAGAAGTAAAATCTGAAGTGACCATAAGGACTGATACTAAGATCTCTGTAAAAGGAAAAGGCAGAGTAAGTATTCGAGCCAGAAATGGGGAGCAGAAATTTGTCCCTGATGTATATTATGTTCTAGGTTTGAAGTGTAATCTTTTGAGCATTGGGCAGCTTATAAACAAAGGTTACAATATAATTTTCAAAGATGATGTGTGCACAATTAAAGATATACGTCCAAGTAAGAAAATCATTGCTGAAATACAAATGACCAGCAATAGAATGTTTCTGCTCAAGCTCAATACTAACTTGAAGGGAAAAGGAAAGAGCATAGTAGCTGTAACACAAGAAGCCTCTCAGAAGGAAGAGAAAGATGAAAATTGGTTATGGCATATGAGATTTGGACATCTCAATTTCGGAGGATTAAATTTGCTGCACAGAAAAGGAATGGTAAGAGGTTTACCATTGATTGAGAAGCCTGATAGCCTATGTGAAGGCTGCATTCTGGGAAAGCAACACAAAGAAAATTTTCCATCAGGGAAAAGCATAAGGGCGAAAGCACCCTTAGAAATCATTCACTCAGACTTATGTGGGCCGATGCAAACAACATATGTTTCAGGCAGCAATTACATGCTGACCTTTATAGATGATTTCATAAGAAAAGTGTGGGTTTATTTTCTGAAATATAAGAGTGAAGTATTTCAGAAATTTTGCCACTTTAAAGCTCTTGTAGAGAAGCAAAGTGGGCAGTATATTAAAGTTCTCAGAACCGATAGAGGAGGAGAATACATATCAAAGGATTTTCTGCGTTTTTGCAGAGAGAATGGCATACACAAGCAGTTTAACACAAAGTACACACCACAACAGAATGGAGTTGTTGAAAGGAAGAATCAAACCATAATGGAAATGGTTAGAAGTATGCTCAAGGCAAAGCACTTGCCAAATGAGTATTGGGCCGAAGCAACAAACTATGATGTGTATATTTTAAATAGATGCCCCACAAAAGCAGTGATGAACAAAGTTCCAGAAGAAGCGTGGAGTGGCAGAAAATAAGGAGTCACCCACATGAGAGTTTTTGGATGTGTGGCATATGCACACATTCCAGACAAGTTGAGGAAGAAGTTGGATAGTAAGGGGGATAAGTGAATTTTCCTTGGATATTGTGAAGATTCCAAAGGATACAGATTGTATAACCCATCCACAAAGAAGTTTGTGATAAGCAGAGATGTGCAATTTATTGAAGAGGAAGCATGGGATGGAAGCATTGAGAAAAAAATCAATGTTAAAAGCTGTTTATCTCATGATGAAGATGAGGAAGATGTAGTTGAAATTAACAACTCATCAGTTGCACAACCTCCACCAACACAAGGACAGCAAGGGACACCTCAAGCAGCAGTAAGAACACCCTTGAGAAGAAGTGGGAGTGCATCTCCAAGCAAACCACATGGAGCAGAATTTAGTGCTTCATCAAGCACGTCTACACCAAGTGAAAGAGGAACAAAGTTCAGAAGCATTAGAGAAATCTATGAGCAAGGAGAAGCAAATGAAGGTATGAACTCCTTATTTTCTTTGTATTGTCAAGTTGATGATCCTATTCATTTTGAAGATGCAATTAAAGATAGAAAATGGATAGAAGCTATGGACGAACAAATTAATGCCATAGAGAAGAACAAAACATGGGAGTTGGTTGATCTCCCAGAAGGTAAATAAATTATTGGAGTTAAAGGGTCTATAAGACCAAAAGCAATGCTGAAGGGAAGATAGAAAGACACAAGGCCAGACTTGTTGTCAAGGGATATAAGCAGAAGCAAGGGATTGATTATGAAGAAACTTTTGCACCAGTTGCAAGAATGGAGACAGTAAGAGCAGTGCTGTCCATAGTAGCACACAACAAATGGAAATTATATTAGATGTATGTAAAATCCGCATTTTTAAATGGAGTTTTAATGGAAGAGGTATATGTGGAACAACCTCTTGGATATGAGAAGAAAGGCCAAGAGCATAAGGTCTGCAGATTGAAGAAATCTCTTTATGGGTTGAAGCAAGCTCCAAGAGCATGGTACAGTAGGATAGATTCCTATCTACTGGAAAATAGATTTGAAAAGTGTGAGGGAGAACCCACCCTCTACATCAAATAAAATAATGGTAATATGTTGATTGTTGTTTTATATGTTGATGATTTAATATTTACAGGTAATGATGATTGCCTTGTTGAAAATTTTAAAACAGTCATGAAAGATGAATCTGAAATGACTGACATGGGTTTGTTGAGATACTTCTTGGGAATAGAAGTAGAACAAAATGAAAAAATAATTTTTATATCTCAAGAAAAGTATGTGAATCAAGTTTTAGAGAGATTTAATATGCAGGATTGCAAAGCTGCAATTACTCCCACGATAATGGGATTGAAGTTGAGTAAAGATGACAATAGCAAGGATTTTGATCCAAGTTTGTATAAAATCATAGTTGGTAGCCTCATGTATTTGACTGCAACTAGGCCGGATATTATGCATGCTGTTAGTTTAATTTCTAGATTTATGGAGAAGCCAAAAGAAGCACATTGGCAAGTAGCAAAGAGAATTCTGAGGTATGTGAAAGGAACTAAAATATTTGGTATTTTATATATTACAGAAAATTCAGAGTTAGTTGGATACACTGACAGTTATTGGGCTGGAAGTGTAGATGATTGGAAGAGCACTTCCGGTTATGTTTTTCATATGGGCTGAGGAGCCATTTCATGGGCTTCTAAGAAACAACCTATTGTAGCATTATCTACAGCAGAGGTAGAATATGTGGCAACTATAGCAGCAACGTGTCAAGAAATTTGGATGAGAAGAATGTTGAGAAGTTTATGCCAAGAACAAGTAAAAGGGACAGTGATTTATTGTGACAATAGCTCAGCTATTGCATTATCAAAGAACTCTGTATTTCATAAAAGAAAAAAGCACATAGACACAAAATTTCACTATATCAGAGAATTGGTGAACAATGGAGAAATTGTTTTACATCATTGTAAAACAAAGGAGCAATACGCAGATATTTTAATTAAACCATTAGGACAGAAGACCTTTGAATTTTTAAGAAAATGTTTGGGTATTATTGATAACCCGGCAGCTGACTTTAAGGGGGAGTGTTAAAAATATTAAAGTCACCTGCCAGCCTTGGGCAGGAAGAAGAAACAAGTACAAAGGCAGCAGAAGCAGAGTTTTTGAGTGCACAACCCTATGTAAATTGAAGAAGCATGGAGAATGTAAGGATGAATTAATTGTTGATGGGCCGCAGCCAAGTATTGCAGAGGAGAATTAATTTTGAAGTATGGGCGAAGTCATTTTGGAGTGGAATGAATATTTCCCGTAGATCTGAATTACGGAGGAGAAGTTTTATTTAAAGACGGTCATTTCGGGCTTTAAAGCCCTCAACAACCAGAAATGAATGAAATTGATTAAAACAGGCGGAAGACTTAAAAGTTATGAAAAGGGAGGACAAGTGGTCCCTACCACTTAAGCCCCAAAGCGCAAATCGCAGATCGCAAGTTTGAGACCCCAAGTGTCTTGTTGATATGGAAATCTACGATGTGCGATGGTTGCGCCCTCACATATCTCATATTACAAAGATCACCCTCCGCCCAAGCCAGAGTTCCGTTGCGATGTGTGATCGTCGCACCATCGCAACATCGCATATCACACGATCGCCCTCCGCCATCGCATGTTCTGTTGATTGTTTGCGATGTGCGATCGTCGCACCATCGCAATATCGCACTGTCGCATTTTCTGTTGTTCCACCATATGTTTCTGTCGGTCGAGAGTTGCGATGCGATCGCGCCATCGCAATGTCGCACCATCACATGTTACAAGTGATGCGCTATATGTTTCATCGTTTGAAAGTTGCAATATGCGCCATCGCATTATTGCAAATTTTGTTGTTCCACCGATCCACTCATCGCAAAATGGCCGACTGCGATGTGGTCCCCACTCGTACGTCGCGCCAATATTATATGTTTTTTTTTTGTTTTATGTTTTTGTTCCGCCGTGCCATATATATTGTGTAAAAGGCTCGAGAGCCATGGAATGAAATGTATTATTGTTATTCTGTTTCGCACAGCAGCACGGAGGAGAAGAAAAGAGAAGAACACAACAGTGTTGGTATTTTTATGAGACAGAGTGTTGTTTTGTAAAGACAGAGAGTTGTTTTGTTGAGCACTACATCTGTAGCAGTCTTGTTGTCATACTTTGTGAATCCCTCCTTTGAGGAAGACTTTTGTGATAGTTTTTTTTTAAAGTTCTGTTAATGAAATAGAAGAAAGCATTTTCATGCCATCTCTTTCTGCAAGCAAATTTTTGTATTGAAATTCTCTATGTTGTAGAGGGGAGATTATTCTCTCCATTTCTGTTGTTTGGAATTATTCAATATTTCAACAAAGAGAAGGCATATTCTATTGAAGTGGGAAAGCCACTTGACCATATGGTAGAGGAGAGCAGGTAGTCACATTGAGCACCTCACATAGACAATGATAGACAGACAGAAGGTTAGTGAAAAATAACTTGGAAAATCCGTAATTATAGGGGCAAGGTTCAACCTATCAATAGGTCAGGCCATACCAGCAAGCAAGACCATCTTTCCAAAGGGAAGGTTAAAGAATCAGAATGGTCTTGGCTTTAAAATTACATGGTTGGTAGGTTGCAGTCTGGTCTCGAATCCAAAATTCCATGGTTGTTTGGTTGCAACTGAAGAAGCAGGAGTGAAGAGCCAACCAAGTGAAGAAGAAATGGTGAAGAGGGTGTGCATCCAGGTGCAACATCAAACGAAAAGAAGGTACAATTTGTTCTTAACTTAGCTTACAAATTTGGATAATTTGCGTTATTTGTTTTCATAAAGTTCATTTATCATAGTGAAATCATTTTCTGGGACGAATTATTGAAGGGATTACTACCATTTATCCCCATCGCTTCACCATGCCCAAGTTTCTAAAATTCCCAAGTCTTCATGATATTTTTGAGTTCGAGAGAAAGTTCACTTGTTTTACTAATTTGTAAACTCCTTCTTTTGTCGGATACGCCTTTTTCCAGAGAAGCCAAAAATTTTCCCACCTTAAATATAATTAGAATTCTGATTCCTAAAAACTAAAACTCTAATTCATAAAAACCAGGGAGAGAGTTTTGTATTCGAAAAATAGTTTAAACAAAAAAAAAAGAAGAGCAAAATTACCTCTTGTTCTCCCGCAATTCTGTCTACCATTAGAATTATGCCGATATTCTTATGTCAGAAGCATTCTGCCCATGTAGAGTGCAGATAAGAGATGCGAGTTCAAGTTCAACGTTGAAAGAAAAATCTAGTAGAAGCTCTTAAATCTCTCCAAGGCGATAATTGAAATTTTCCCCATGCTGAAAACTAGCCACAAAGCTGAACTCTCCAATAGGTTATATGTCCCAAGAAAGAGGTTATATGGCTGGAGCTTCAATAGCATATAGCTCACCAAATACGATGGATCCCAGAAAACCAGGAGAATTTGAAAACCTCTAGTTTTAGGGCATTATCGATTATGCTCATACCCTCAAGACAAGTTTGAGTTATATTCATAATTTGAAGAAAAGAGGGAAGCATAAAATCTACCATGAGAAGAAGAAAATTCCTGCCTAAGCTCCATCACTACTAGCCTGCTACTCGCCTAAGGAATAAGGGCAAAGATCCATCGCTACTGGCATGTTTCTCGCTTGAGGAATAAGTGCATAAAATGCTTACCTAAGCTCCATCCCTACTGGCCTACTGCTCGCATGAGGAAGGAATAATGGAATACAAGCATGAGGAAGGAATAAGGTTAGACAAGCATGAGGAATAGGTACAACACACCACTAAATGAAGAAACTCCTTTCGTGCCACACATCATGTCTTGCCTCTTTCCACACCACTACATGTAGATAGTGTTGTATATATTAAAATTTACAATTTATGGGAGATAAGCCATAGGAAAATAATATAGCATTTAATATTGTAAATTAATGTCAAAATGAGTTTACAAGGTGAAAATATAGGACTAGAAAAATACACATTACATAACGTATTCCTCGGGAAGAGGCCAATAACACTATAATTCATAAACTATTGTCTTTTAACAACAACGGGGGTTAATAACCAGCTTAAGTAGCTTAAAAAAATATTGATATAGCCCATTTCGATTACTATAGTCCTTGGTGCACGACAGGGACTAATAATAAAGTCCCCACTTGGGGAAATAATTTAGTTGTAAAAGTAATAAAGTTTGCATTCATGGATTGGATTTCTAAAATTATATTATGAATTTTAGTCTATAATTGATTATATATTATATAATACATCCATAGCTAAAATATTCTACTAGTTAAATACAGATTAGTATGGAGAAGAGTAAAAACAATTAGTATAGGAAGTATAGTTATGGATATATAGGAACAAAAGGATATGATAGAATACAGAAGGATGGTTGAGTTATGTAATTTTTGAAGAAGAAAAACTATATGTACTTATAAAGTTTTAACAAAAATTTTTGTTTCTTTTAACTATTATTATGACTTATGTTTAATATAACAAAATAGCTCAATTAGCTAGTGGGTTATGTTCCTGAATACATGCATGATTAAATTATATTGATGACCATCTGTAGTGATATATGAAACTAGTTAAAACTCTTATAATTCTATGAAAGAACTATCTATATAACGATAATTTTTATGCTTTAGATAAGGACACATGGGATACAAAATATTTTCCTATAAATTATTAAATTACTCATTATGTTTTTGTGTTTGGAATTTTATACAAGTCTAATAAGAGAGGGACTGTAAATTTATGTGATGGCTTAAATAAGGTTAAGTACTAAATTATTTTATTGAACTAGAAATAGTTGTTTGAAATATTGAGAGGTTGATCCAGGTGGATATCGGTGGCCACCCACCTATTCCATTTAGATCAGCACCATCAATTCTTGTAGCTTTTCACATTCAGTACAACTTTCTATTTTTAGCAGGGTTTTGGGTCCACCACTCCCGGAGCCGTTTGGGGGCCTTAATGATCCAGGTGGATATTGGTGTCCACCCACCTATTTCATCTGAACCCCGACCATTAGTTCTTTCATTTTTTAATTTGTAGCACAACTTACTATTTTTAGTAGCTTTTCGGGTCCTGAACTTCTGGAGCTGTTTTGAGGCCCTAAACGACGTTTTTTGGGCATCGTTCCTCTGGTGAATATAAATACATATCAAAATTAATATTTGAATTAATAATTTTAGTCCTCGAATAGATATTTCTAACGATGTATCATATGCGTCAAATAGAGATCGGATGTCAAAGTTACGTCCCTAGGAAGTTGAAACACCAATTTACCCAAACAGGGCCCATAGTTTTGGCGCTTCATCTCCTAGAGTTAGGTTTTTAGACGTTTAGAGTTCTCCATTGTTTCTCAATAATAAATAGGCCCTCGAGCCTCATTGTAACATAGTTTAGAGGTCTATAGCTACCACATCTCTTCTCAGAGATTCACTACCAGCACCCTAGCTATTTTATTTCCATTATGTCTCTAAGCATATTTTTGTTACTTGGTATTAATGAAATGAAGCATTATTTCCGCTGCATCTCTATGTTTATGGTTATTTCTGTATTTTGTTGCATTTCTTTGTTTCTCGAGGGCCTCCTTGAGAAATATTTTGATAGGATCTCCTGCTCCCTCATCTTTCTTTACTTCTGCCATGGGAGGTTGTCGAGGCTTGCGAGGATGATCTTGCAACGGTTCAACTAGATCAAGCCCTACTTCTTATACCCTGACCACTTTGGGGACATGCAAAGAAAAACAAAGAAAGAGAAGACAACTCTGATACCATTAATCCAGATTTATGCAGGAGCACAAAAAAATACAGAAATAACCATAAACATAGAGATGCAGTGGAAATAATGCTTCATTTCATTAATATCAAATAACAAAAATATGCTTACAGACATAATGGAAATCAAATAGCTAGGGTGCTAGTAGCGAATCTCTGAGAAGATATGTGGTAGCTAAAGACCTCTGAACTGTGTTGCAATGAGGCTCGAGGGCCTATTTATTATTGAGAAACAATGGAGAGCTCTAAACGTCCAAAAACCGAACTCTAGGAGATGAAGCGCCAAAACTATGGGCCCCGTTTGAGTAAATTGGTGTTTCAACTTCCTAGGGATGTAACTTCAGCATACGATCTCCGTTTGACGCATATTATACATTGTTAGAAATATATATCTGAGGTCTACAACTGTTGCCATGAATATCAATTTAAAAATGGAATCATATTCATGAAACATGAACGATGCCCAAAAAACGTCGTTTAGGGCCTCAAAATGGCTCCGGAAGATTAGGACCCGAAAAAATGATAAAAATAGTAAGTTGTGCTGCAACTTAAAAACTATAAGAACTGATGGTGGGGGTTCAAATGGAATAGGTGGGTGGCCACCAATATACACCTAGATCATTAAGGCCCCAAAACGGCTTTGGGAGTGGTGGACCCGAAAACTGCTAAAAATAGTAAGTTTTTCTGAATGTGAAAAGTTGCAAGAATTGATGGTGCTGGTCTAAATGAAATAGGTTGGTGGCCACCGATATCCACCTGGATCATTTCTTGTCGATAGAGGAAGCCAAAAGAACCTAATTTTAGTAGAGGTCGTGAAGCAGCTCGACCTACCGACCATAGCAGACCCACAACCTTATACCATCAGGTGGCTCCACCGAGGGAGAGATCTTTGCATCCGCCAAAAATGCTGCCTTTCGTAAAGTATCAAGCCATTCACGGATCAGGTATTGTGTGATGTTTCTCCTCTTGATGTAGCTGATGTATTATTGGGCCATCCATACTTGTGGAGACGACATGTTGTGTATGAGTCTAGGCCTCATGCTTTTGTTATTAATTTGGGGAATAACTTGTATAGGATACCAGAGGTAGTATCAGCTCCTGCCATCTCTTTGACTATTGCAAAACAATGCTAAAAGATTCTTTCCCGAACTAGGAAATTTATTTTCCTTACAACTCGCTCATAGGGAAAGAAGAATATTGTGGCCACAACCTCGAAACAGGGCTCCCCTGCACGGCTGCAGCAGATGGACAAAGTCATGGAGGAATATGAGGACATTTTCTCCTCACTCACATAGGTTCCTCTACATTGCCAGGACAAGAAATCCATTGATCTAACCCCCAAAACACCAGCACCTCATGTTTCCATACCTCATGCAACTACACAGACAGAATCCACACATGTACTATTTGAGGCTAATAAAGAAACCAAATTTACTAATTGCATCCAGCATGTTCGCCCGCAGGTCCATGACATCTTCGACAACAGAACATGCCTCATCTCATGGAGGATCTCAACACAATGGGGACCATTTTTTCTTAATGAGGGAGAAATGATCCAAGTGGATATCGGTGGCCACCCACCTATTCCATTTGGACCAGCACCATTAATTCTTACATCTTTTCACATTCGAAACAATTTACTATCTTTAGCAGGTTTTCGGGTCCACCACTCCCAGAGCCGTTTTGGGACCTTAATGATCTAGGTGGATATTGGTGGCCACCCACCTATTCCATTTCAACCCCCACCATTAGTTTTTTCAGTTTTTAAGTTGCAGCACAACTTACTATTTTTAGCAATTTTTCGGGTCCTGAACTTCTGGAGTCATTTTGAGGCCCTAAACGATGATTTTTGGGCATTGTTCCTCCAGTGAATAAGATTCTATTTCAGAATTGATATTTGCAGCAATAGTTGTAGTCCTCAGATATATCTTTCTAATGATGTATCATACGCATCAAACATAGATCGTATGCCGAAGTTACGTCCCCAGGAAGTTGAAACACCAATTTACCCAAACGGGGCCCATAGTTTTGGCGATTCATCTCATAGAGTTAGGTTTTTGGATGTTTAGAGTTCTGGACATTGTTTCTCAATAATAAATAGGCCCTCAAGCCTCATTGTAACATAGTTCAGAGGCCTGTAACTGCCACATCTCTTCTTAGAGATTTTCTCCCAGCACCCTAGCTATTTTATTTTCGTTATGTCTGTAAGCATATTTTTGTTATTTCATATTAATGAAATGAAGCATTATTTCCACTTAATCTCTATGTTTATTTTTATTTATATATTCTGTTGCATTGCTAAATAAATTAGAATCAAAGGTGGGTGAATCAATATTTCTTATGAATTAGTATATTTTTAAATTCATAAAGAATTAGTTGTTATTATCAATAGCTAAACATATATATTCATAAACATCATTCAACAATGCATAATAATTGATATAGTAGACACAAATTTTTTTACATGGAAACAACTCTTAGACAAAAACTACTCAACGCTTCTTAGTATTTGTCTTCAAAAAAATTACATCACGTTTTTAGCTCCAATTGAAGGAGCCTCCAACCCCCTGATTTATAGGCTCCAACCTATGGGATGCTTTGATACCCATTTTTATCACTCTAACTTTAACAATGCTCCAACTACCTATTTAACAACTGCAACCGGAAGCACGCATCAACGCCATATGCAAGCTCCAATGTTCCTTAGCACCACCTTTTTGACCTAAAGTTCTCAGGTTGCAAACTGAAGGTGACTGCACTCTCCTTCCCTACACTACCGTACCAAGTTGATGAGCTGACGGACCATGTTTCAAAATTTTCAGATTGGATGCACATGTGCTCTAGATAAATTCAAAGAAAATGCAATACAATAGAACTGAAACACAAACACCGTCAATAAAATATTCCTTTGTACATCAAACTATAATAATTAATATCAACCACTTCTATATTTTTCTAAACTGCATATAAAATCCATGTTTTTGAACAACTCTTCTATTCTTAAACTTTGTAACCTATCTTATTGCTACACAACTACTTCTACTAAAACTTCTCATCAAACCCTAGCTATTAATATCCACTGTAATACATCATTTTACTTTTTCCTAATATCAACTTTGTCAGAAAAATGTGAATCACAAACTTATGAACGATCTACTCAGGGTCGTTATGGTTATGCTGAAATTGCCACTGTGAGAGTCAAGAATCACAATTATGTTACATTAGGGATATTTTCATCACATATTAGAGGACACTCTCATACTACCGTTGAAATGTTGTTATTCATCAGTACTACCTAAAAGACCATTACTGTGCCTCCAAGTCATTGCTTTATACAAAAAAGGTGGTCATATAGGATTACTGGAGTATGTAAGACCATTGTATTCAAGTATCAAGCTATAAGATAGAAGTTATTGTCAACGTTTACTTATAGTCAAAGTTAAATCCCATTCGTTAAGGTTATTGTAATTTCAAGTCAATACGTATATGGACAACTCTTTGTCGAGTGAAACTCTATTGTCACTCAAGTGTAACCCATACACCACTATTTCATTACAGAATATGATTATCATATATTTTGGTACCATGTTCACATTTAAATTTAAGGTACCATTAGATGTTATTTGTTTTACAACCAAAAATCGTCTCATAAATATTTGTCAATAAAGGTGAAATAAATTCCATACTATCTTTGAATTTTGCAATGAATCGTGACCGTGTCAAACTTGATCCATACTATAACAACACCACTTGCCCAATATCTAGAGGAAGAGGGCATCACTATGCATACCCAATATTTGAATTACCATTATGAAAATTGGGTACAATTTTTTGTATTTTTCTCTAACTGCACTAAACTTAGAATAACCTTCACCTTCGTCTCTACTTCATTTCCTCAAATACGGTGATATAAAATTTTCTTCATTCCACCATTTGGATTGAAAGATAAAGCAATTTAAATAAATAATATTACCACCTCATTCTTCTACCACGTGGTACCGTAGCACTAGTTTGTGTGACGAGTTGGGACCTTAATCCAGTGGATTAGTTTCATTACTTTCTCATTCAACGTATTTCCTATCACATCACTTTATTCTTCTAGGCTTTCGGCAGTTTGTTGACCTATGTGGCGAGCCTCTTTCCATAAATAGGCTACCACTAATGGTTCAGTCCCTGTGTCACAAAACTTATGTCATCTCACTCCCACCTGCTTGATGCTCTTTATAAACATACCTCAATAACCGTTCGGGCCTCACCATCTAGATTTCATGTGAGGTGGGTCCACATGAACACCTCTTATTGGTTGCATTCTCCAATTTTTATTATCTTCATAACCCATGCCACATCACCTTGACTCAATTATCCCAACATTCATATGCCTACTAATTTGGGCTAATGTGTGGGGGAAAACCAATATTTGGGTCCTTCTCTTTCAAATTAAAATACCTCCAGGCTTTCATGTCCCACCACTACAACCCGCTTATGTTACCCTGCTAGAAACTTTCTTGACCTTTAAATTTCCTCACTCGTAATACCTCTGGGATGATACTTCCCGATTGACATCTCATGATGTCATCCCATGCTTTGCATCTTAGTTCTTACTCTTAGTGCATCAATAATTTTTTATGAGCTAGGAATTCAAGACCACATAACTAGTGGGCCACCCTTCCAGCTAATGAGGTGATATTTGGGAACACGTCTTACTACCCCGTCATCCTGGCACACCATCAGGGTGCCTTTGGCTACCATTCCTTTTTTTTTCCACAATTGCATCACTCCCTCATGTATTTCTCACAGCTGGTTGGTACAAATGTAAATTCTACCATGTGATATTAAACCTTTCACCCCACTCACTAATTCTTGCACTCTTGAAAAAATTCATTAGTGAGATCAATGGGATGACCTATCAAGGGGACTATAATCGACCAATAATATGACTATTGAGTTGGCATATTAGTCAACTCATTGTAGTAGACATCATCCTGGTAGATCCCGTTAGTGCACAAATCTAACTTCTAGGTTCTTCCATCCCAGCTTTGACGTCCATACCACATCATTGTTTCCTTTTCTAGTCATGATGAAGAGGAATCAAGACATGCCTATGGGAAACCTACACATTTAGGGTTCTGCATAGAAATGGATAAGATTGCTCGAGTCATCTTTTAAGTTTAGGGCTCAAACTGTCTTACATCACATAAGAGCTTACACTTGAAATCTACCATGGCATGACAAGGGTAAACCTTCCCCAACCTTATACAATGTGTATACTTCATAATTTCAATGGACTTCCTGAGCACCTGCTCCAAATCTACACCTATCACCTCTTGTTAGTAACCTCAACCATGATTTTTCCTTATAGGACCTACAACCTCCAAATTAGCACAAGTGTTAAATACCAATATTTATGGATTATTAAGGCTCCCCAAGGTGTTACCCTTCGTACTCTTGGGTGAAATATCCTCTACTGAGTTCCTTGAAATCAAACGTTTCGTGAATTGAATCAGGGAAATCCTATACATGCGGGTGTAGGGACTACCATAGCCTCTCTCTATTGAGGAACTGTTATGAGCTCCACAAGGGTTCCATCTCCCTTACTACATGCGAGGGGCTTCCTTTTTTTGGAGAGGTCTACAAGCGGCTCTATGGAAATCCTTGAGGGTTTTCAGGTCATTTGGCTATTAGAAGGGACTTAGAGTGCTCCTCACAAATGCTTATTAGACAATAGTTGAGATAGCTGAAAGGGAAAGTTTTAGATGCCCTTTATGTAGATCAAAAATTATTTAAGGTTGCAAGAGGCACTTAACCTTCAAATCATAACAGAGATCACATACTTGTGCACAATCTACCAACTATTATAATTAGTACATGTGCATAAGCTTATACATATAGAGGCCTTTTGAACATGCATCCGCTATGTGACCATTATTTATTAGTAAAATAGCTTCTTATGTCAGTCTTTTTCATATTATTCGTTCATATCATTGTAGATATTTTTAGTGCCTTCAAGGCTTTACTGTATATGTTATTTATTCACTCACAATAGAGCACATTGATGACATTCTTAATTACACCATTCTAACCCAGAATGAGTACATAATATACATTGCATATTTTACCATTTAGAATCTTAATGATAGAATATAGTCCGATAACATTCCCTGCAAAACCATTCCCAAAATAGGAAATTAAACAAACATTCGATCATTTACACATACCATTTCAATCCATAAATGAAAACATATATTTACAGGCATTGCAGATACATGAGAACACTTACCTTGTCTTGTTTTGGAAACTGGGTCTATCTATTACTATTACCGACCCAGGTTCCATTACAACAACAAGGAACATGTGGAAAACATCGATCTATGAGAAATATGATATCTTCATGCACATAACAAAGATGCACTCCTAGACAAAAACCAAGGATTACAAACCAAGTCATTCAAGCCTATAAATAAATCCCTTGCATAATGTTACTGGTTATAGGGACCTACAACAACAGGAATTATTCCACTGTAATATTAATGGATCTCCATGTTACGCACTATCAAAAAATAATCAAGACACACATATTATTTGAAAAAAACTTTGGTTGAGCATAAAAAATAGTGCATGCCCATGAATCATAACATTATTCTTGGATGACAACAACTCTTCAACAAGTCCAAGAAATGAATTAGTTAACCTATATCTATAATGAGACCTAATGCATGGTTCAATCATGAATAACATCATCTCACATTAAAATGCAAATACTTATCGGTGGCGGTTAAGTACATGACATACTTGTATTCATTAATGCATCCTTGCATAGTTCATAACTATCCATTCCTCAAACGAACAAATGTGAGAAAACTTTTCGTGTAGACCATAAACATATCATTCATCCATATTTCAACATGAAAACCATACAATATTAAGCACAATATCACTTTTCTTATATTAATGAAGATGGGAAACTGAGTTCATGACTTCAACTCTCCACTGAATCATATACAAGTTTCAACCAAGCTAGTTGCAGTTGTCACCCCTGAGCCATATTTCAAGTGTTTGAGGTGGTATCTCTCAAGGGAATAAAAACCAACCTACTAACTTAAATAGTGATTCTAGAGGTTCGTCTTTCTCCACCCACCTGCTGCTCAACAGCTTACCAATGCACAAGGAGATCTAAATGGAAATTTCTTCTACACTCTAGCTATCTAATGAAGTAAAAAAAAAACCTTAAATAAAACCAAGGGCTTGTACCTATCCTCTCTTTTGTGCTGCCTCCTGTAGCTCAATCCCCTTTCCTATAGAATTTGAGATCTCTCTTCCCACTCAAGTCTAAGATCTCGTTCTGTTTATTTTCACCTTCTAATTTCTCCACATTGAATGTCTACTCGTTCCTGAATGAATGAGCATGAGTCCTTGTGTCCTTAAAATTCCTACTCTCCTTTTTTTTCATTCATTATTTCATAATTCTCTAACAACACTCTATATCTCAATAATTTTCCTACCCCTTTGATATTTATTTTCCTTGTTGGGGTGTTGAAGACAACATGGGCTTGTCCCTGGTGTTGCAGCCCAAATATTTTCCAACAACATTCTCATTCTATATACCACCCGTATTCATCTAATGCTTAACAACCATAATTTAATGGCTATCATATACTTATGATTTTTTCTCCCTTCAACAAGTACATTTAAATTCCCAAGAAACTGACCTTCCCAGACATATTGGAATATGTGTCCCTTAGTGCATTTTTCTATTTTTAAATTCAATATACGTGATGATATTACATGTTTAAATTGATCCATTCATACTTGGGCCGTTACATACCTCCAACTATTGGGGGAACACCATCCTTAGTGTTCTTTATCCATATACATAGAGAAAGCCACTAAATTAAGAAAATATTAAGATATTGTCTATGGAGATTTATGTTGACAACTGTTTACAACATTTATAGATATTTTGATGTCATGCATTTGCATTTGAATGCTCCACAATTAATAAATTACAAAATAAAATTTTAAGCAGATTAACCACTTTTTGTGGTCCTTTGCAATTGCTTGGTGCTTTTGTTGCACTAAATTCGACTTGGATTGTTTTGTTTTTTTATAGAGGGTAGTATGCATCTAATATCCAACACTACTCTTCCTTACATTCTTGTTCCATATAACAATAGATTCCAGCTCATTGTCTCTTTATACAACCCCAATGTGCTTATGGTTCCAATTAGCTATACTCATGAACACGAAACCCAAATATACAAAATAAAAATATCTCAAAATACATGAAATAATGATACTTATCTTTATTTTCTTCTTCTAGATTTCTTTATAGACACAATAGATTAGTGGCACATCTTCTCAAGTATGTAGTAATCCTTTTCTTCACTTTAATCTCTTATCACATACACACACCATATTGGTTGAATTTCGGTAAGAACCAAGTGCCTTCTCCTTCACTTTGACTTTTATTCACGTACACGCATAAAATTAGTTGTTTGTGACAAATCATTCAGTGCCATATCTTGTATTTAAGAAATTACAGACACTATATTAGTCCAGTCCATTCTCTTATATTCTCTTTGATTTAGAATTACTAACTTTCTCATCAACCTAAATATGAGCACTTAAGACCAATAGCTATTCGGCTATTATGGGCATTACCAACTAGGTAGTCTTATGTGGACATGAATATAGGTGTGTTTCAAACCTGTGTAGACATAGGCAATCCTATACCTGCTTGTGGGTGGAATTACACATTATAAGGCCCCAAATAGTCCCATACCCATATAAACATGCCTTCAAGACACAAACAAAAGAAATAGGTCCAAATATTCCCATACCTTCCTGACATGAACACATTTCACATTACACACTTTTACACATGGTATGATACAAGACATGTAATGGAAATTTACCCCATTCCCATGCTAAAAACATGCACATGTACAATAAAATAAAATATACACATAACAAATCACATTACATAATATCACACTAATGGAGAGACGATTTTTTGTCCATGCATGTGAACTGGGCCATATTGCCTCATTTGTTTTTCCCATGTTCTTAACCTTGACATGGGAACAATGTAGAAGATATGTTCACTTGATTATAAGTTAGTATAATTTTCCTTTATTCCTAATAAATTCCTCGTCACAATGGGGATGCTTTTGTGTCATCACATCATTAATTAAATTTTCAGTAGTCATGTTTTCACTCCAGCAACCCCTGACATTTCTGTCAGGAACAATCAAATTTTCATATATATATATATATATATATATATATATATTTATTAACATGATTATGTATGCCATACACAACCTTCCATTAACATAATAATGGTTACGTCATATAATTTCCCATAATCGTAATCACATATGCAATATATAAGTGTCAATCAACGTAGTCATGTATGCAAAATATAAGTATGTGTGAAAATATAATTAGTGGTAAAGAGAAATCCATTCTTCATAGTTTCCTCGTTGTACATGTATATGTCCATTATTCTAATGTACCGAATTATCCTATTAGGTTGTTACATTACTTAATAATTTCCACAAAAACCATTAGCTTGTGCCAAATAGATCCAGGGTTTTTATGGCTCCCTGCTTGAGGCAAAGCATGCATTATATAAGGTTTTCATATTGAAATTGTCTTCATTATTACCTATAATTTGGTTGATTTCCATTGCACAATAGCATTCCATAATACCCAGAACTTTACTTGACATGTTTTCCTTCATGCCTATCAAATTCTTCCCTTTTTTAGCATTGCATGGCCTTCATGCCCCTCCAACCTCCTTAGTCCAAGATCCCCAAGAATGTCATCCAAAATTTAAAGATATACATTGAGTTCAACAGGAAAAACAAGCATTATTATTACAAAAGGACATGAAATTCACAACAACAACTGTTCAGAAAAATAGCAAGTAAAACAATAGCGTAAACAAGACCAAAACGAACATGATAACCAAGACAAATAACTAGCATGATAACCACAACAAAAAAAACATAATTATCATGCACACATCTAAAATAGAATGATATCACATCAAGAAGTTAGTCAATTAGGTCATATCACATCAACATAAAATAAACAGTCCCAAAATCTACTGTTAGGTCGCTACATTACTAGTATAGTCTCTTATTGTTGTTAGTTTAACCCCCTTATTTTTATTATTGTACCCTTGTAACCCCCATATTGTTATTATTGTGCCCTTAAATTATTATTGTTAGGTCGGCTAGGATTACATTGTGGCCCTATGGACTCCTACATATATAGAAAGAAGGTTTTGTAATTTGTATCATCCAAGAATTTTTCATTAACGTAATGTATTGGAGGTTTTCCCCTCAAAGTGGCTTATTTCTAAGGCATTGATATCTCTTTTCTTCTATTTTTGCAGCTGGTTTCACAACATTTGGTATCACAGCTTTGGATTCTAGGGTTTCATTGCCCCTAATAGATCATCGTGGTATTTTTGTTATAAATTTTTTTCTACCAAGGTTTAGAAATTAAATTTTTGAGAGTACAAAGAAAAAATCCTGAGGAAATCGTCACAAAAATTCATAGGTTTCTTCGCAATATTTTCGGAGATATGATCTGTGGAAGTTAGGGCTTTTTGTAGGCTCCTAAATTTAACCTAAACAGTTCATCACAAAATTTGCGCTATAACATTTTTTCTAGGAAGTTTTAGAAGCTGAAATTTTTAGAGAGCGAAGCCAAAATCCTAAGGAACATCTTTGAAAAACTTCAGAGCTTGGTTCGCAATATTTTCAGATATATGATTTGTGGAAGTTAGGTCTTTTTCACGTTCCCAAATTTCATCTCAAAGAGGTTATCGTGGGAAAACCTTCATAACTCTCTCTCTGTGCATCAGATTGAAATGATGTAAAAAGTGGCCATATTTACAAGGAATGTATTTTATTTTCTATCAATTTAAGAGCCAAAGGAGGAAATAATGACATGTGGAAAGTTGTACAATTTCGCTATACTGAACTAGTCAATAATTGGGTCATTGTGGGAGATTGGACATAACTTCTCCTTGAAGAATCCAAATTAGGTCAGACCTGTGGCATTTAAAATAAGATTCAGAGGGTAACGTCCAGGCCAAATTTTAGATATTGAAGATCTAAAATCACATAGATAATTCAATTTTAATATCAAGCTCGTCAAAATCAAGAAAAAAAGTGTGTATTTTTTTTTTCAAATTGCATAAGTCTTGTTTGAAAAATCAGTTCTAGTTGATTCCAAAGGCCTATTAAGCATAGATATCAGTATTGGTTTCTAAAATTCCTCCTAAAAAGAATTCAACACCCACTAAGCCTTCAAAAGGATCTAATATGACTCATGAGGAGGACGAAATGCAACATGAGATATCAGAAGTCCATGAGAAAGTGCACCAAATTTCACTATCGCAAAGAGCAACAAAAAATGAAATGGAAGTTGTGAAGAAATGCATGGAAACTAAGATGGATTGTTTGAATAAAGGTGTGGAAGCTAAGATTAATGGTTTGGAAGCTAATATGGATTGTATGGAAGCTAAGATGGATGAAATGGAAGCTAAGATCTATGAAAAAATGGAAAACGTGAAGAATGATCTAAAAGTAGACATGGAAGTTTTGACAAAGTTGATACAAAAAATGTTTCCTAATGGTGAAAAGATAGTAGAGGAAACTCATGATTAGAACAAAATAAATTCTAATCGTGATTTCAGAAACTCTAATGTTAGCGGGAAGAACCACCATATTCCAAAGATGGATATGAGGATGTTTGATGGAAAGGATCTCGTAACATGGATACTAAAGATCGAGCAATATCTTGATCTCAATCATGTTAAAAACACAAAAAAGGTATGCATTACAACTTTACATCTAGAAAAAAATACATTTGTATGGTATCGATGGCTTTGCTCCTGTAAAAAATTGTCACTTGGTCAATTTTTATGGAGGAAGTGATAGCAAATTATGAGTATACAAAGAGCAACACCTTCTTTAGCCAATTGATAAATCTCAAAAAAAAGGGTTTAGTGGGGGAGCACATTGAGGACTTCCAAAAATTGAATATAAGGGTAACTGATATTCCAGAGGAACAAAGGATTGATCTCTTCATAGGTACCTTAAAGGATAACATCCAACATGAAGTTCGTGTTTTGGAACCTGATTCATTGGAGAAGGCATTCAGGTTGGCAAGAAAAATTGAATGTAAAATTATGGCAACAAGGAAACCTACCACTCACTTCTATAAAGAGGGAAGTGTTGCTACTCCTAGATTTTAACCACCTACAAGTTTTACACCACAAAAATTGGAAGAAAAAAGAGAAAATGGGCTTTTCTATAGTCATGATAGAAAATACACTAAAGGTCATAAGTGTGCTGAGAAGAAATTATTTTACATAGATTGTGAAGAGGAAGAAGAAAATGAACAAGAAGAGGAAATACACCAGGAACCAACCCTAGAAGAGGAAGAAATGAGTCTGACCATATCGTGTAATTCATTGGGAGGAATTACCACTCCTCAAACTCTCAAGATAGAATGACATATCAAGAATAAAAAGGTAATAGTGTTGATTGATTCAAGTAGTACCCATAATTTTATTCATTATAAGGTAGCTAAGGAATTGATTTTTTTCCTATATCGAACACTAGAATGTCAAGTGATGGTTAGAAATGGAGGAACTATAAATTGCACTGGAAAATGCCATAATAAAGAGCTATCCATGGGGGAATATGTCTTGAATAGTCCAATGATTTCCATCCCAATGGGAGGTCCTGATGTCGTACTAGGAGTACAATGGTTACAATATTTGGGGAGGGTAGCTTTTAATTTTCAAGAACTTTTCTTGAATTTTTTTTTAGAAGGAAATGAAATCAAATTACGGGGTATCATAGGGAATCCAGGAAAGATAATAAGCTCTAATGTCATGACAAAGCTTCTGAAGTAAGAACAACGAGGCATAATTTCACAATTATGCTCATTAGAAATTCCAACATCAAAATCATATATTTCTCCAGATCTTAAAAGAGTGTTGGACAATCATTCCAGTGTGTTTTATACTCCTAAAGGAATCCCACCTATTCGTGATCATGATCATGCTATTCATTTGATTCCAGGAAGTGTTCCTCCAAACATCCGACCTTACAGATATGCTTATGTCCAAAAGAGTGAAATTGAACGTATGATTGTAGAAATGTTAGAGGCTGGTATAATTCAACCTAGTCAAAGTTCTTTCTCTACTCCTATAGTATTGGTACACAAGAAGGATGGATCATGGCACATGTGTCCCGATTATAGGGAGCTCAATAAGCTCACAACTAAAGATAAATTTCCCATTCCTGTGATTGATGAATTATTGGATGAATTACATGGAGAAATTTAGTTTACCAAATTGGATCTTCGTTCAGGATATCATAAAATTAGAATGAAGACTAAAGATATTTTGAAAACAACATTTCGAACTCATGAGGGTCATTATGAATTTTTGGTGATTCCTTTTTGCCTTACCAATGCACCTTCTACATTTCAAGGGTTGATGAATTCCATTTTGAAACCCTTCCTTAGAAAATTTGTGCTAGTACTTTTTGATGATATACTAATCTACAACAGGTATTCGAAGGATCACGTTCAACATGTAGACAAGGTGCTCAAACTATTGCAGGAGAAACAATTATATGCAAAAACATCCAAATGTTTCTTTGATGTAAAAGAGGTGGAATATCTGGGTCATATTGTATCTCACGAGGGTGTTAAGGTAGACCCTAATAAAATTAAAGCCATTAAGGAATGGAAAGTCCCCACAACCATAAAGTAGTTGCGAGTATTTCTCGGGTTAACAGGGTATTTTCACAATTTTGTTAAGAATTATGGGAAAATAGTATCACCTCTAACAACATTATTGAAGAAAGATGAATTTTCATGGACTCTTGAAGCAACTAAGGCCTTTGAACATCTTAAAGAGGCAATGTCCCTAGCACTGGTCTTAGCTATGCCAAACTTCACAAAAACATTTATTGTGGAATATGATGCCTCAAGAAATGAAATTGGTGCTATTTTAATGCAATAAGGAAGAGCCATTTCTTTTGAAAGTCATCCAATCAAAGGAAATTATTTACAAAAACCTATTTATGAGAAGGAAATGTTGGCAATAGTGCATGCACTAAAGAAATGGAAAACTCACCTAATGGGAAGGCACTTCAAGGTAGAAACTGATCATGATAGTCTTAAACACTTTTTGGAACAAAGACTATCTTCATAAGAGTAGCAAAAATGTGTCACAAAGATGTTGGGTTATGACTTTGAAATAATCTACAAAAAAGGGAAGCTAAATGTTGTTGCAGATACACTCCCAAGAAAGAATGAAGTGGTGGAAGCATTGCTTTGTGCAATTTTTATTATCCAACCAGATTGTATATAACCGAAGTAAGAGATGAATGGAATAAGGATGAAGAAGTGTGGACACTCATTCAAAATTTGCAACAAGATCCTAGTAGATCTGATACTTTTAGTTGGAAAAATGATTCCTTATGGTAAAAATATAGCTTATATCTTTGTAATAATTCCCAACTAAAACAAAATATTCTTTTGGAATCGCACACTCCTCCTTTAGAAGGACACTCAGGATTTTTAAAAACTTACCACAGGGTGAAGAAAGAAATTTTTTTGAGATGGCCTTAAATCTGATATTCAAAAGTTTTTGGCATAATTTTTGGTTTGACATCAGAATAAAGTTGAGACAATTAAGACCCGAGGTCTTCTACAACCTTTATCCATTCCAAGTCAATGTTGGGAGAAGATTTCAATGGATTTTATCACAATTTTACCTAAGTCTCAAGGAAAGGGTGTCATCATGGTGGTAGTTGATAGACTTACCAAGTATGCACACTTTTTTTCATTATCTCATCCATTTAAAGCAAGTACAGTTGCTACTACATTTATAGAAATAACTAAAAGGCTACATGGAAACCCAAGGGTTATTGTGAGTGACAGAAATCCCATTTTTACTGGAAATTTTTGGTTGGAGTTATTTTCTTGTTTGGTTTCTCAATTAGCTCATAGCTCATATTATCATCCTCAATCTGATGGTCAAACTGAGATAGTAAATAAATGTTTGGAAGGATATCTTCATTTTTTTGTATCTGATAAAGAAACACAATGGGTCAAGTGGTTACCTCTCACTGAATGGTGGTATAGCACTTCCTTCCATACTACAGAAAAAATGACCCCATTTATGGCACTTTATGGATATCATCCACCATCCATCACATTATCTTTAAGAGAAAATTTGAAGGTTCAAGCAGTGGAAGGTCACATCGAACATGAACAAGAAGTTCTCCAACTCTTAAAGGACAACCTAAATTTGGCACAAAATTGAATGAAACAATAGGTAGATCAACATCACAGCGAGAGAATTTTTGATGTAGGATACTGGGTATTTTTATGGCTACAACCATACAAACAAATATCCCTCAAGCAAGCTAAGAAGGATAATAAATTATCACTAAAGTAATATGGTCCTTACAAGGTGTTGCAAAAGATTGGTACTATGGCATACAAATTGGAGCTTCCTGGTTCTTCACGAGTGCATCCAATTTTACATGTTTCATGCTTACAGAAGGTTATAGGTGAAAATCTTCGAGTTCAAACAATATTGTCAAAACTTGATGAGGAAGGAAAAATCATATTGGAACCTGAAGAAGTCATGGAAACCAGAACTCGACAAATACAAAATCTATCAATTTCAGAGTATCACATCAAGTGGAAGAACTTACCCACTGAAGGTTCTACATGGGAGGATGAGAATTTTATACAGAAGAACCGAAAGCTACTCAAGAATTGTGGACAACACTTTTTTGAAGGAGAGGGGGATTTTAGGTCCCTATATTACTAGTATAGTCCCTTATTCTTGTTAGTGTAACGCCCTTATTGTTATTATTGTATCCTTGTAACCCCCATATTTTTTATTATTGTTCCCTTAAATTATTATTGTTAGTTTGGCTAGGATTACATTGTGGCCCTATGGAATCCTATATATAGAAAGGAGGTTTTGTAATTTGTATCATCCAGGAAATGTTCATTCATGTAATGTATTGGAGGTTACCCCCTCGAAGTGGATTATTTATAAGGCATTGATATCTCTTTTCTTCAATTTTTGGAGCTGGTTTCACAACATCTACTCAATCTCCATGAGTTCAATATTCATGGCACTTGTAGCTATTATAAACGCTTATAAATTATATTAGTTAAAGTTTACTTTACAAGACTAGTAGCAACCCTGAAGTATTGTGTTCCTTAAAAGTACACATGGATTCTTTCAACACATGCACACACACAAACACACACACACATATAGATATACAAGTAAAGTATTTTGAGAGAGTTCCCCCCCCCCCCCCCCCTCTTCTTGACATCTTGCATTGTTTTTGTTTGTCCTTGTGGATCGTTGCAGATATTTACTCTATTTCTCTTACCATGAGGATCGTCACTTTCCTAATGTTCTTCTCAACAACACCAGAAATAGATTAATTTCTCCTCTATTCCATCCTCATGAGTCATATTCCTTCTATCAACATCATTCCTTTTGGAGGATTCATCTTGGTGTTTCATTTCCCACTACCACTTTTCCAAATCATCGTTCCCCTTAGGAAGTTTTGGTTGTTTCTTGGTGAGTTTCTCGAGTTCTACTTTGTAGATATTTTACTCATATTCCAACTATTTTAGCTTCACCTCAAAAGTCCTAAAGGTTGTATTTTCTTGGAGGGATATCCCTCCTTCTCATTCTCGATGGGATTGGTCTAAATCCTATTGTAAAATTCCATGATACATGTTTCCTTTCACCGCCACTAAGTCTTTCTGTGTAATGCCACATATAAACTAATATTAGTTCATAAAATAAATTAACAACACATATGCCAGTCGTCATATTTACCATGTTAAGAAAATTATGGAATCATACAACTGCTACACATCCTTTGTAATATCCCATTTTGGGGATATCTCTAAAACACGGCAAACTCCAACCAGAGAAGGACTGGAAGGGCATTTACCGAATATTCTGCCTCTGAAAGAGGACGAGATCCGGAGGCTATCTGGCCCTTTACAGACTTTTTATATAGATTTTATTGAATAATCCCACTCAAAATTTACTTTCAGCAATATGCAAATGCATGTATGAGCATACCATGAAGAGAGCGTTTTACAATGAGCTGTAATATCCCAAAAATGGATTTCTCAGCAAAACATGCCTGAAAAATGCATTCTTCAGAAATGTGTGCTTCAAATATTACAAAAATTGTTTAAAAACACTCTGTAACCCACTCCAAATACTGCAGAAACCTTTACTAAGCTTTTATGGGCAAAAAGGTGGGGAAAAGTGAGGATTTTGGCCCTAAAATGAGTGTATAAGAAAATATGTGTAAAATTAAGGGTCAAGGTTATTTAATATTTATATTAGGTCAATATGGATATGAATGTAAATATTCAGCAAAAAAAAAAGGCGTTTTACTAAGTTAAATAGTTCCTCCTTCCCGACTAGTTAAGAAAAACCCTGATTTCCCATGACTTTGGGTATGCAGAAATTTACTGAAGCAAGGGCAGCGTATTTTCTAAATGTATGAGATTTAAAAAATTATGAAAAATCATATAATGAGTTTATTAACAATGCATAGGAATTAAGCAAGGTTAAACAACAATTTTACATAGAAAATCCCTCAAGATTAAGGTGCTACAAGACAAGAGAATGACCAAAAGTAGGACTGCAGAAAATAACACAGTCTATTGAAACTATGCATTATAAATGAATGAATATGAAAATATAAGCTCAGATAAATGAGGGGAGCAAAGCTCTAACCCTTCTAAGGAAAAATACATCAATCCTCCAAGGGATTAGCTGAAATACATAAAATAGCCAAAATGCCGGAGTTGTTGGGCAGCTGCTGCAACTCAAATCTGGAACTCAATAGAGAAGGCTGAAGATGATGAAAAAATTGAAGTATACCTCCTCCAATGGATCTCCAAGTGGTAGGCTGATCCTTGCACTTGAGATTTTACCCTCAAATCAATCTGCAAACCCTCACTGCAGATACACCATGAAAATAACGCAGTCACTAAGAGGGACTGCGCAGTGAGTGTAATAGAACACTTTGGCCAAGTACCAAGATCTACAAATCAGCTCCAATGTCTTCCAATCTGATCCTCCAAAGGGAAGAAAGACTCTCCCTTTGAAAAACAAGAGAAGGAAGAGGTGTTGTGAAGTCTCCACGGCAACACCCTACAACACAATATTATGCTGCTGCAGAAATAACGCTGTCCTGGAGGATGATGCTGAAAAACCAACCTTGACCGAGAAGGCACTCGAAGTCCCCCAGGGCTAAGGGCGAGATCTCCGACCGGACACACTCGGTGCACTAAATAGTGCTGCAGACTAGTTAAACAACCAACGTGCTCAAGAAGTCGAAATGACTAACTCAATATCATAAACATATGCATGAATGGAAATAGCTCTCCTCCCCTCCATTTATATAGTAATTGGAGACTCCTCATGGGCCCTTCCTCTAGAATATTCCCTTCCTCTAGAAGCTTCCCTCCTACGTTGTCATGTAGTGCTTTCCAACTCATACCCTGCGTTGGTTGACTTGGTCAAACCTCTTTGAAAATATCTCTTTTCACACATGAGGGTGTGAAATATGGTTCCATGGCTGATCCCTCTACATACTAGAGGGGTTTTATTTATGTTTTTATTATCCTTGGGCCTCCTTACCCAATTATTCAAAATTTAATGTTCCAATTTATTGGAGAAAATTTTGGAACATTACAGTCCTCCCCTCCCAAATGTTGCTTGTCCCCAAGCAACTGCAAGGATAGAAATGAAGAATATCCACTCAAGGCATGGATTCTAGAATATAATGAGGAACATCTCCCTCATGTGGATCCTCCATCCACAAGCAATCGTCCAAACAAAATGAGCCACCTCCCAACAAGGCAACTCCTAAAAATTTCCTTCCACCTCAAGCTTCGGTAATGAAGGTGGGCTGAAAATCTGAACTTGGAAAGCATCATACCTTACCCCATGTTGTCCTTCTCTCCACTCATGAAAAGTGTAGAGTGTATTATGATCCTGGGCTACAAAATTATTTCCCTCCAATGGCAAAGTGAAGAACAATCCTCCAAAGAAGGCTCCTCCAACAATGAAGAACAAGCTGGCCCAAAGAAATCCATCCATGAATAATAGGACATGTTCATCATGGAACATCATAATGAGAGGTTTTTTGAAGGTTTTACATGATGATACATGATACAAACAATTTCTCACAAGGATACAGTGTAGTCTCATCCACTGCAACTTCGGAAAATTACATGGCAAGCAATGTCCATGATTCATCACATCTACTAAAGGATAGTAAATGGCTGAATGTAAGAACAATAATACATGATCAAGCACTTGCCCATGGTTTTACAATGGATGAATATCAATCTTATGGCCCACCTCAAAAGAGAACAAACATTTGGCTGTGTTGGCCATATCTCCTCTCATGCTCCCATTAAAACATGTAGTGCATAAATTGGGAGAAGTTTTCCCACTCACGGACACATCCAGCTCATGTGTCTCCCTCATAATCAAGCCTCACATACAAATATGATCTATATGAACAAATGAATACATGATCAGTAGAAAAAGGAAGAAAATGTTGAAGGTTAGAAGTGATGCAAGAAGGTACCAACAACTTTCCCAGTAGTGACAGCGCAGTTTTGCAAGTTGCTGCTTGATAAAAGGACATGGAAAAATGTTTCTTTTTACATGGTTAATCATGCATGTCAGCAAATAAACATACGTGTGGTGATAAAACATTTTCCCAAGGCCACAAAAAATATGGCTGCCTCCATCATGTAGATTGGCCCAATACAATTCATGGAGAAATTTGATGAGCTTGCCCTCTTGTGAAGAAATGCACCTCATAAGAATGGTAAGAGTGTGAAAATCAATGAATGTATAAACAAGATTCTCACCATATGTTGGAAGTAAGATGGTACATGGGTCCATACATGAGTCCTTCATAGTGTTTTGGCATGATATGAAGAAGAATGAACCATGTGCTGCAAAAAGATAATCCTCCTTATGCTTGAAAATCCAAGTCATGAACAATATTCCATAGATGTATCTATCATTCTTACCTCCTCTTTGTTCATCAAGTGGAACAAATATGAAGTGATCCTGGGACTGATGGGTTATGGATCCACCATATCTCTGCTGGGCACACTTCATCCATAAGTCTTTACTCCAAGGTGACAATTCTATGGGCTTATGCAATTAAGCTCCTGTAAATACACAACTATGTTCTTTGAGGTGCTCCATGTCAAAGATTCTTCCAATAATGCTGCAACAAATGTGGAATACTTCCCAAGATGGAAGTGCTTCCCAATCATCATCAAAGACCAAGGAGATAGTACCATCCCCTCCTCCTGCAACATCATACAAGGTGTGAGAGAAAATCTTCCCTTGCTCTCCCAAGAAAAGAAACAAAGTGTTTTCATTGCCTCCTCATACTTCCATCATACAACTCATGTGATGAAGACACATAAATATCATGCATCCATTCTCTACGCTGCTCAATGATGCAAGTATCCTGCCATATTTTTTCCATCCTCCTACTCTTAATAAGAGTGTTTGCCAAGTGATGGCCAAACTCTTTCAAGAGTAACCAGTGCAGCCAAGCCTCCTACTGCCCGGTATCATAGATTTGCAAGTAGCTTCCTAGCTCCTTGCTCATCAACCACATCCACACAATCACCTGTGGATGCCTCCTTCTTCTCCTCATCCTGGTACTCCTCCAATGAGGGATACCATCTTCCCAAATCAAATTCTTGTCTTTTCACTTCATGGGATTTTGAAATGCAAGCTCCTCTAGGATCAATGAGACCCTATCAAGAATCAAATAGGTGGTAGGCGAAAACCTCCCATCATGATGTGTATGGCTCAAGGGATGTCCAACACAAGCATGAGAGATGTTATCCATCCTAAGATGTCCTCCACCTTCTATCTGCTCTTGTGAGAAGGGAAGAAAAGCATTGCATTCCATGGTGTGTCGAAGTGCATCTCCAATGAAATGTCTCCTTCAGACCTCCCTTTCATCCATAGTCTTCCAAAACCAATGAGGTCTTGGATTTGAAAGTAGAAGTTCCTCTTTGAGCTGAGAAGAGATCATTGAGAAAGTGTCATCTTGAAGGGAGAAAAGGTTTCTTATTCCAAGATTTCTACCATCAATCTTCAAATCTTCAAACCCCAACCTCCAATGTGATGTATAATCCAACAATGGCTCATGAGAATGATGGTTTGATCCCTTCTTGAGTGTTTCCATGTTGCACAGCACAGTGCAACCAAGCTGCTTTATAGGAGCGATGAGATTTTACCCTTGGTCATGCAAAAGTAAATCTCCACATTGATCAAAAGAATTTGCTGCAACAATGGAATGTGGAAATATTTTCATACCTTGATGTGCATTTGGAACTTCTTGTAGGGATACAAGAGTCCCTTCCTCAATAAAGTTGGCTGCCCCAACTGTTGATGCATGTGGCTTCTGCACCATGAGTGGGACAACGTTATTACATGCATCCTCAAGAGGTGATGTGATCTCTTCTTGATGATAATAGGAAGCGCATGCTACTTCCTCTCCTTTTTCTTCAATTTTCTTGACCTCCTCAAAGGTGGATGCATTTCCTCTGGATCTGAAAATAGATGAGAATTAACTCATCTTTTTCAACGTTCTGATCTTCTTGGGCTTAGACTCACAGCGATCAGTGGATCCGTCATACATGGGAAAAGGTGATCTCCCAGTGGTATGCTGCAACCTTGAAATCTGCGTGCAAGATTCCCCATTGTTCCATTCACTTTCATCCCTCCTAAGTTGACAGTAATCTTTGAAAGGAAAAGCTGCTCTGAAGTCTTCCCCCATGGACTGCCAATTACGGAAATAGTCTCCAAAGGGTATATGATCATGCAGCCTCCCTTTCTCACTCAGTACTGGAGGTAAGAATGTAGGCATTGTGATCCTGGTTTGCCTGCCGAAGGCTGGTGAATTCTGGTCACACTGTTGTGATATCCCCATATTTTTCACCTCTACGGCCTCTGGTGGGTAAGATTCTGCCTTCCCTCTTTGTTCATAGAAAAATGTCCCCGCGGTTTCTCTTCTAGTGTTGTAGATAACTAGATCTATAGGATGAGCCAGAACTATTCTCTGATACAACTATAATATCCCGTTTCGGGTATATCTCTAAAACACGACAAACTCCAACCAGAGATGGACTAGGAGGGCATTTACCACATATTCTGCCTTTGAAAGAGGATGAGATCCGGAGGCTATCTGGCCCTTTCCAGAATCTGTCTATAGATATGCTTTAATAATCCTGCTCAAAAGTGAATTTTAGCAATATGAAAATGCATATATTATCATACCATGAAGAGACAACGTTTTACAATGAGCTGTAATATCCCAAAAATGGATTTCTCAGCAAAACATGCCTGAAAAACGAATTATTTAGGAATTTTTCCTTCAAATATCATAAAAAGTGTTTAAAAACACTCATAAATCCACTCCAAATACTGAAGAAACCTTTAATCAGCTTTTATGGGCAAAAAGGTGGGGAAAAGTGAGGATTTTGGCCCTAAAATGAGTGTATAAGAAAATATGCGTACAATGAAGGGTAAAGGTTCTATAATATTTTATATTAGGTTAATTGGGATATTAATGTCTAATTTCAGAAGAAAAAAAATGCGTTTTACTAAGTTAAACAGTTCCTCCTTCCCGACTAGTCAAGAAAAACCCTAATTTCCCATGACTTTGAGTATGCAGAAATTTACTGAATCAAGGGAAACATATTTTCTAAAGGAATGAGATGTAAAAAATTATTAAAAATCATATAATGAGTTTAGAAACATGGCATAGGCATTAAGCAAGGTTAAACAACAAGTTTACATAGAAAATCCCTCAAGATTGAGGTGCTGCAAGACAAGAGAATGACCAAAAGTAGGAATGCAAAAAATAACATAGTATACTGCAAATATGCATTATAAATTACTGAATATGACAATATAAGCTCATATAAATGAGGGGAGCAAAGCTCTAACCCTTCTAAGCAAAAATACATCAATTCTCCAAGGGATTGGCTTAAATACGCAAAATAGCCAAAATGCCAGAGTTGCTGGGCAGCTGTTGCAACTCAAATCTGGAACTCAATAGAGAAGGCTGAAGATGAAGAAAAAACTGAAATAGATCTCCTCCAATGGATCTCCAAGTGGAAGGCTGATCCTTACACTTGAGATTTTACCCTCAAATCAATCTGCAAACCCTCACAGTATATACACCATGAAAATAACACAGTCACTAAGAGGGACTTCATAGTGAGTGGAATAGAAAACTTTGGCCAAGTGCCAATATCTGAAAATTAGCTCCAATGTCTTCGAATCTAATCCTCCAAAGGGAAGAAAGACACTCCCTCTGAAAAACAAGAGAAGGAAGAGGTGTTGTGAAGTCTCCATGGCAACACCCTACAACACAGTATTATACTGCTGCAGCAATAACGTTGTCCTAGAGGATGATGCTGAAAAAACAACCTTGCCCTAGTAGGCATTCGAAGTCCCCCGGGGCTAAGGGCGAGATCTCCGACCAGAGAAACTCGGTGCACTAAACAGTGCTGCAGACTAGTTAAACAACCAGCGTGCTCAAGAAGTCGAAATGACTAACTCAATATCATAAACATATGCATGAATGGAAATAGCTCTCCTCCCCTCCATTTATATAAAAATTTGAGACTCCTCATGGGCCCTTCCTCTAGAAGCTTCCCTCCTACATTGTCATGTAGTGCTTTCCAACTCATACCCTACGCTGGTTGACTTGGTCAAACCTATTTACAAATATCTCCTTTAAAGGCCTCCTTACCCAATTATTCCAAATTTAATGTTCCCATTTATTGAAGAAAAATTTGGAACATTACATCCTTAGGACAATCATCAACCCCATTTCATAAACCATGGCACCAATTATCACATATGTAATTTAAAAAAAAAAAATAGAAATACATGTGTATTTATACTATTCATAATTGTCATCATGCCGAATCAAAAATAGAGTTCAATCTTTGTCCCATACCACAAGAATTATTTAAAATCATCCTCTATATTGAGGGCACACTGCCGTTTAACTAATTTTTAAACATAATCATAATTTGACCTTCATATCAAGGTCAATAGTAGCCATGTCATCTCGAACCTCAAAGGGTTAGTTAGGAAAATCGCAGGTTATATTATATATATCATTCCTGTAATTATAATTTTTGCACAAATGCATTATAGGGTCACCATGGACTCAAGCTAGCACATTTCACAACACTATCCCAGTAAACATGCACTCTTCTCAGGTGAGTATTCAATAACTAATCATGATCCTTGTTGCTCTAACAAATACTTACAACCAAGTAGCTATCATTCAGTTGGATCTCTAAAAATTCGCACAACATTATAACTCTAATATCTTGAGGCACTTATATCATATCTGAGTCATTGGATATTTCGATTCAATTGGAATATCTATACATATATATGAATATAAACTAATTATTAGAAATTATTCCAAGCAACACAAGCAATCACAGGATCATGAAAACCTTCACAAGCACACATATTTCAATTTAAGCATTAATCACATGTCTTGAAATATAAGATCTACATCCATGCATTTTATTGTTGGGAAAAATACTCAGAGCGAGGGGGTGAATCAATATTTATAACTCACTATAAATTTTTACTTTTTCTTTACTTATTTTCATATGCAACTTTAATGAACCCAACTAGTGTATACACGCAGCTATCTTTAAGAAATCTTCTGTATGTCCAGAGATATTATTATGCAGATAATTCTGTACTTAAATCAGTGCATCATTCATTCATCGGATGTTTATTAAGCAGTAAGCATGTGCAGTAATAACATAATAAATCATCACACATAAGCAATACACATGAACACCATGATTTAAGGTGGAAATCCAATTCGGGAGAAAACCACCACTGTTGTCGTCTCTCTCTTCAATATTTATTATAAATAAAAATTCTTACATTCTTGTATTGTAATAGACTCATGCCAACATGTAGGAACCCACCTACAAAAGGCTACAACCTCCTCTCATTCTCCAGCTACTACTATAAGGGAGCTCCAACCACCTGATCTCGTTTACCAGCTATCGCTGGGAGGGAGCTACAACCCCCTGCCTCTTTTTTATAGGCCACACCTGGAAGGGAGCTACAACCCCCTGCTTCTTTTTTATAAGCCACATTTGGAAGGGAGCTACTGCTCGATAATCTCATTTACTAGCAACCACTGGAAGAGAGCTATGACCCTCTCACTAAAGGCTTCGACGCTCAGCATCACCATGGACCACGTTTCATCAATTTTCACACTCGATCCAAGCAAATTCAACACAACACAACTTGTAGGCCTCTTTTCATCATATTTTTAGATTGGATGCACTCCACACACTTCATCTAAAATATCATACATCAAACTAAAACTCATAACCGTATCAAATAATTCACTTAATAACCAATCAACCAACCAACAATTTATCTTTAATCATAATCAACTGGCAGCATAATCAGTATTCAAACAATCCACACCTAAATGAAGACATCATTAAGAGATAGTAGTAGTACAACAAAACAGATCATACATTTCCTTCAGCACACTTAATAAAAACGTTAGATCCTATATTATTTTTTTCTTAACTGGATCCGCATATATACACGCTTTTATAGAGACAGACCTGCGTATAGATATGTCACTATTTAAGGACTGCACAACTCTTCAGAATAAATAATAAACTCAGATCTAACCCTTCACTTCAGCAAACATTGGCGAGATCACAAATCCAAACCTTTCATAAATAGATCAAGGAAATACATAGTCATTTTAGGTCTAGAGATCCTAATCCATTATTGTATTCATAGGTGCATTATTATTTCAGATCTATCAATAAATTGTAGCTCATTCCATGCATGTGTACTTCAGAGTGAAGTATTCATTCAATACCCAAAACACATGCACAGTCATGGACTATGACCTTCTTCTCCTTATATATTTTTAGCCTTTACCAATACCATGAGCCAAAACCACACAAGTTCCAATGGTATTTTTGGACAGAATCAAATAGATGACACAACGCTCAATACTATGGGCTAATAACATGGTAATGCCCCCTTGTATTGTAATTTTAGAGTGAAAAAGGAGTACGCGACTTGGCTTCTTCGTACCTGCATGTATACGTGACTTCTCTTCATAATAACTATGAATATACTAATTCTGGATGTATACTCGGGTTTCCTATATACAAATCTGTGTATGTACCAGGGTTTCCTTCATCAAACCTGCGTATACATTGTGACATATTATATTCATCATTTCTCGAATCCTAACTAGATTTCCTTTTTCTGTCACATCTGAAATGACCAGTAGATACATCATTTTTACATATTTAACAAATATGTTTCTTATGAAAAGGCAGCTCATCAAGTAGGTTTCCATAAAGGACAACTTCATCAAGTAGGTCGTCATTAAGGACAATATGTTGCATCATATTGCCAAAAATATCCGCCTTTGGACTTGATGGAGACCATGATGGTGTTTCATCATCACAATATATAGATACATTAATCATAACTGTTATTCAAACACCAAGATACTCTCCAAGTTTGACATAAAGGGAAAAGGGTGGATCAATAACAAAACAAGGTTTCTCTTCTCATGTATAAAGAAGAGCTCTGTAGATCTGATGTGCATTGAATTTACCATGCTTCCCCTGAGTTCATGCTGAATCTTCAGAAAGATTTTTCAATGAAGTACATGACTTTAAAACTCAACTGAGTATGACCTTTCCTATCGCTAAGTACTCATACTTACATCAATGATGCAACCAAGTGGAATTACATATTTTACTCAACTTCCCAACCAACTGGGTTTACAAATTTTGACTCAACTACCCAACCAAGTGGGTTTAAGAATTTGAAAAAGTCCTTAAATGACTTAATATAACAATTTTACATCATAGGTCTCAACATGACCTTTTCATCAAATTACAGATATGAATTTTTATAACTAAGACCAAAATATCTCAATAGAGAGATCATATTTCAGAAACCAGCATAATGCCGATAATGCATTACTCTTAGCAAGGCCAATTATCCCTCTGAAACTGTGCTCTTGATCACCACAAATACTTATTCATCAAAGCATCTTCATCAATCAGATAATCAAGACTTAATATCATATTAGCATATATAACCATCAACATCAGATCAAGAGAATTATTACTGTCAGTAGCATATTAGAAATTGTTCTTGATTCTGCCCCATTGTTTTTCTTATCAGAGAAAAACATACGAAAATGTCACCATTGGAACTTGCGTGTATACGTGGCTTTAGTTCATAAAACCCGCGTATAGAAAGTGAAATGCTGGAAATTTCACATCTCAATCCCCCCTTGTACTTATACATTATGTACCTGTCTTTTGTTGTCACATTAGATGCACTATTAGAAATAAACACAACTAGAATTACCAAACCAACCTTTACACATTGTTGTTGAATATATTCTTTCAAGAATGATGGACTTCAATGGGCATTGACTTCTTTCAGTCTGAGTCCAAATCCTCCTCACATTTGTGAGAGGTCAAGTCTTTAAAAACATATAACTTATTATTGCTTTTGTATCCCCTTTCTATTACCTCTCCAATTTCTTCATCCATGACCATTCATTTAGTTGACGTGAAAAAATTCCCATTTCATTTATCTGCCATTTGACCTACACTTAAAATGTTTTGTTTTAGGACTTCAACTAATAAGGTATCAACTTCCCTTATATTTTTTTTAACTATGGCTCTATCATTTCCCAAAAAAAAATTTGGAGCATCATTTCAAAGAATAACATTGTCATCTTGATGCTTCTTGAGAGATTCCATCTTACTCTTATCACTAGTCATGTGGTGAGAACATCCACTGTTAATGTACCATTCATCCTTGCCTTTAATTTCACAGAGAGCAAGACCAAATCTTACCTCTTCTTCTTTTTTCTTGTTAACGTGAATGTTTGTGAGTCCATATTTCTTTGATCTTACACTACATTGGTTTTTCTTCCATATTGAATTTTATAATTCATTGGTATATTCCTGCATTCTCTTTCTACATGCCCAGACTTGTTACAAGCATAACATCTTATGTGACCAGAAAAAGGAGAATAAGGATCATAATATGTTTGTATAATATTTCTTCTATTGCAATCCACTAATTTATGACCAAAATTTATGCATGAAAAACAATATCACTTAAATAAACCTGAGTACCTGGGAGCTAAAGGTATTTCTGTGTAGTTTCTATCTGTCTATGATCGAAACAATCTACTTCTGCAATTGGCTGCAACATGTCCACAATTATGACATATAAAGCATTCAACATTATTGATCAAAGGAGAAAATCGATTGATACTTCTAGAGTTAGGAGAGAAGGATTTCCTTTGAAAATTAATGATATTCAGTTGACCTTTTGTCTCTTTAAACACTTCAGGTTTTTTCATTTATATCCTTTGAATATTTAACATTGGCTTGTGAACTAGATTCTCCTTTAATAGTTTCATGAAAACCAAGACCAAATTTAATAGAAGGAGACCTTTCACTACTAGGAATATTCTATAATCTTAGTACTTCCTTGAAACCTCAAGTGTTAATCCTTTTCTTTTAATTTACCTTTTAAAATGTTTACCTCAACCTCAAATTTTTGGCACTGCTTCTTCATACATTCTTCTACCCTTCTTCCTTCTTCTACTTGCTCATTCAAAGTCGGAATTTCTTCTTTAAACTCATTTTCTTGTTGTTCAAATGTTTGTAGAAGTTCTTCACTATTCTTATTTGATTTGTCCAGATCTTCTTTGAGAGAAATGATTTCCGCTTCAAGTCATTCACTATGATTGGTTCATCCTGCAACTTTTGATACTGTTTTATCTGTTCTTTGTTTAGTTGCTCAATTGTATTTATTTCTTGTAATTGTTCAATCAATATGGAAATCATACCTTTGAAGATACATTCCCTCATTAATTAAAATCTGTTGATGTTCAACTTCAATCTTGAGATTAGCAATTACTGTTTCTAGATCCATAACATTGCTTTCACTTTCGTATTCACTATCTTCAGCATTGCATGTACGAGGAAGTGAATCACAAGAACAACAACCAATAACTGCTTCATATTATTCATCTTCAGTTGCACATGTTTTCTAATATATATTCTTTCTTTGAGTATCCTTAGTCTTTTTCTTCCTTCCCATTGAGACAAATCTCCTTCTAGTGATCAAGATTCTTTAGAAGGACCTACTCTGATACCAATTGTTGGGAAAAATACTGAGGGGGGTGGGGGTTAAATCAATATTTATAAATCAATGTAAACTTTTACTTTTCTTTACTGATTTCTATACACGACTTTAATGAACCCAGCTAGCATATACATGTGGCTATCTTTAAACAAACTTGTATATGTCGAGAGATCTTATTATGCAGATAAATCTTTATTTAAATCAGTGCATCATTCATTCATCAGATGTTTAGTATGTATTAAGGATGTGCAGTAAGAAGAAAAGAAATCAAAACACATAAGAAATACATATGAACACTAGGATTTAAGGTGGAAACCCAATTTGGGAGAAAAAAACCAATTTTGTCATCTCTGTCTTCAATATTTGTTATAGAGAAAACTACTTACAATATTATACTAGCGTAGACTCATACCAACATGCAGGCACCCACCTGTAGAAGGCTACGATCTCCTCTCATTCTCCAGCTACTACTGGAAGGGAGCTCCGACCCCTTGATCTCATTTACCAGCTACTACTAAAAGGGAGCTACAACCCCTTGCTTCTCGTTTACCAGCCACTCCTAGAAGGGAGATACTACCCCTTGATCTTATTTACTAGAAACCGCTGGAAGGGAGCTACGACCCCCTCACTGAAGGCTTCGACCCTCAGGGCCACCATGGACCATGTTTCATCATTTTTCACAGTGGATCGAAACAACTTCAACACAACACAACGTGTAGGCCTCTTTTCATCAGATTTTCAGATTGGACCCAATCCACACATCTAAGCTCAAATAACATACAACAAAATAAAACTCTTAACCATATCAAATCATTCACTTAATCATCAATCAACCAACCAACCATTGATCTTTAATCATATCAACTAGCAGCATAATCAATATTTAAACAGTCAAAATCTGTATGAAGACATCATTTATAGACAACAATAATATAGCAAAACAAATTAGACATTTCCTTCTGCACACTTCAGCAGAACATTAGATCCTATATGTGTTTTTTTTAAGTGAACCTGCATATATATGTGCTTTTACAGAGACAAACCAACGTATATATCTTCAACTATTTCAGGATTGCGCAACTTTTCAGAATAAGTAATCAGCTTAGATATTACCCTTCACTTCAGCAAACATTTCCCAGATCATAGATCTAAACATTTCATAAACAGATCTAGCAAATACATATTCATTTCAAGTCTAGAGATCTTGATCCATCATTGTATTCATAGGTGCATTATTATTTCAAATGTATCAATAAAGTGTAGCCCATTCCATGCAGATATACTTCAGAGTGAAGTATTAATTCCAAAACTCATGAACCAAAAACTGTAGCCCATTTTAATTTGATTCCGTCCAAAACTCATGAACACTCATGCACTATGATCTTCTCCTACTTATATAGTTTTAACCTTTACCAATAACATGAGCCAAAACCACACAAGTGTCAATCGTATTATTGGACGGAATCAAATAGATGACACAACTCTCAGTAATGTGGGCTAATAGCATGGTAAGGCACTGTGGTATCATAATTTTAGAGCACAAAAGGCACACACGACTTGGCTTCTTCATACCTACGTGTATACACGAATTCTCTTCATAATAACTGTGAATATACTAATTTTGGATCTATATGTGGGTTGCTTGTATACCAACTTCTGTATGTATGTGAGTTTCCTTCATCAAACATATGTATACATTGTGACATATTATATTTATCATTTCTTTCATCCTAACTAGATTTTCTTTCTCTGTTACTTCTGAACTGACTTGTAGATACATCATTTTTATATCTTTAATAAATAGGTTGCTTATCAAAAGGATACTAATCAAGAAGGTTTCAATGAAGGAAAAATTGATCAAGTAGCTTTCCATCAGGGACAACATATTGCATCATATTTCCAACATTTACATCCCAGCATAAAGTTCAAAAGTGATAATTTATGTGCACACACACACACACACACACACACACACACATATATACTATTTTTTTAGAATCATGCCTTCACATGAATTAAACTCAATCTTAACTATTATCAGCCTCATTCTTTAAACATGAATTGCATTAATCACGAAGAACAAGTTCTTACAAGAAATAACATAGAAACCAACTCATGAAATCAATGCTCTTCTTGCTTTTCATTAATCACATTCATTGCCAAAGTATCTATAAGAGTAACATGTCGAACATCCATGCAATTAATAGTGAATTCCAATTCACACTACAAGCATAATACCACCCTACTTAAATAAAGACATTTGATCTTCATCCCAAAATGAGGGATCCATGTATCATTACCATGAAATTCAAAGACTAATTATAGGCTAAATTTTAACACCTAAACATTAACTTAGATAGTTTACTAAATATTTTCTACGAAATCCCTTTATTCAGGAATTTTTCTATCACTTACCCATGATAGAGGCCTTCCAATCCAAGTGTTGAACCTAGATTCTTTGATACCATTGTATAACAACACCCCTTTCCCAATATTTAGAGTAGGAGGTGGTCGTTATGCATAGCCAAATATTCAAAGTAATTTTATGAAAATGGGGTGTAATTTTTCTTTCATCTCCCTCCAATTCCACTAAACTTAGAGTAACCCTCACCATTGTATTTGCATCATTACTTGAACCCGATGATATAATCGTTTCTTCATTCTGCTCTCCAGATTGAAATATAGGGCCTCTTTAAGAGCTAGTTCTACCACCTCATCTGTCTGCAACATGGAAGTTTACCACTAGTTCGCATGCCTAGTGGGGCTCTTAAACCAGTTAGTCAGTTCCACTACTTTCTCATCCATTGTATCCCTTATCATGCCACTTTGTGCTTCTGGGCTTCCGAAAAATGGTTTACCTATCTTGCGAGCCTCTTTCCACCAATAGGCTACCTCCAATGCTACAGGCCTTTTCAGATGCTCTTCTTACTTCATATCGCTCCCACCTACCTTATGCTCTTCGGAGACATACTGAGTTAACAACGAGGGCATCATCATCGAGCTTATGTGTGAGGTGGGGCCACACAACCTCCTCTTATTGGTTTTTTGCTCCGTCATGATCGGCTGCGCAACCCATGCCACATCTCCCCGACTCGATTATCTTGACATTCCTCAATGTGCTACACCAAGCGAGTGTGTATGGTATGTTATGGCTATTAGTCCTTCTTACACCGACTAAAATATTGTTAGGCTTGTCTGTCTCACAACCATAAGCTGCTTACGTCACCTCCCTAAAACCATTCAAGTAACTTCACTTTCCTAACCCTTAATACATTCAAAGTGAGAATTCTTGTGTAAATTTAGATCATGTCATATCCCACTTTGCATCCCGACGCTTACTCTTTGTGCATCTATCTTTTATTTCAGGCTAGGGCCTCTAGGCTACCTGGTGAAGGGTCCACCATTCTAACAAATGAGGTTATATTTGTGCAAGCCTCTTAATTGCTCAATATTTCGGTGCACCAACCTAGCAAATTATGCTATCGTTTATTTTCTTATCCCAGGTTTGGCCACTCCCTCACACATTCCTCGCTCTTAGTTCGTACACATGGAAATGTTTCCATGTAATGCCACTTCGTTGACCCCTCTCACATTCTCCGACATTGTCGTAAATGTTCTAAGGTGAACGTAATGGGAGGACTTGTGAAGGGGAACACCTCCGACCGATAATACGACTTTCGGGCTAACATATCAGCCAACTTATTCTGGCTGAAATCATATTGATAGATCCCATCGGTGCACAAAACAAACATTCGGGTTCTGACTTTCGGATTGTAACCTCGAGACCACCTCGACGTTACTTTTTCAAATCACGACGGAGAGGAATCATGTTTAATATAATTAAATTGTATTTCTTTCACATTATGTAAACTAAAATTGTTTCTTATTCATTTATAAAATGTGCATTACATCTACTTATGGAACATAAGAGAAACAAATCAACTTACATGGATATATGAGACGTTTTTTTTTTTTTTTCTTCATGGATAATGGAAGAGTTTTGAATTTTTTTTTGAATGGTAATTATAAATAATAGTTGAACTAAAAAATATTTTATGGCTAAGAATTAAATGAAAAATAATGTGATGGTTATTAAGCAGTATTTGTTTCACATTCTAATAGATGTGGTGATGCATTTTTCTTTTTTATTTAGATGATGTACAATAAATATATATTTATGTATTTATAAGTAAATTATTTAAAGTAGAAATGTCTTTATCATTGTGAACATGATGTAATATTAGTTAGGACAAATGTGAAAACATAAAGTTTAGTGACTATCTCCTAATAAGTATGTGGAAACAATAATATATCTTGAGTTGTTCATTAAGAAATTGTGAAATATATTATTTTTCAAAAATTTAAATATAATGTAGTATGATTTTTGAATTATTTAAATCATATTTATTATTAAAAAAAAAATAGCAAATAAAGAACTAAAATATCACTAAAATGATATACAAGTCAAAATATTTAATCTCTTTTAGTGATTTATAAATCTGTGATAAAGACAGATCTATAGTGGTTTTTTATCTCTATATATAGATAGGGTATAGTGTAATTTTTCAATGTTTAAATTATATTTTTTAATAATTTATTATTATTAATATTTTATATTAAAAATTGAGTGAGTTACACATTTTTGTCTTCTTAAGAACTAAATAAAATATTTTACCTTAATTTTTTATTTTTTTTGTCAGTACTTAATAATTTTACTAATTAGGTTAGAATGGATATAAATGAACTATCTCGGAGTTGTTTTGCATGTAATTTCATATATTAATTTTTGATATAAGTTCAACAATATATAATCTATAATAAATATAATCTCATAAAAATAAACATGATGATGATAACCATCTAACAAACATAAACATATTCTAAGATACACTTTCAAATTCACTACCATTGTCTAATTATATAAACCGCTAGCATATATACACGTCATTGGATAAAACACAAATATAATAATATAATAGGGCCTCGTCACTGTGATCACATATAAAAAAATATAAGAATTATAATCTAACATCATTACCACACACAACCTAAAATTAATATACATCTCGTGTCACATAATTGTTATCACATACACATGTATCTACAAGAAAATTAAATTAACATATCTAAAATAACCGGCCAATGCAAACTTCAAGACCAACATATAAATTAAGTACATAATCATGAACAAAATAATTTACCATATATATATATATATATATAAACAGGTCAAATCAAAGCATCAAGTCAAATAATTGTTATTGAATATATGATAAAATAGTCATAGTAGTGGTAGCCTCATCCGTAGCATAAGACAATGGATGGTAAAGTACTGCCTGAACAGTAAAAATATCACGTGGAGGAGAATATGGCTATTCTACTATCTCAAGATAAACATGAGGCACCGCAACCAATAATGGGATGTGATCATCAGGAAAATGATGAGGAGGTGTAATACCAGAAGGATCACTGAAATCCTGACCATGATCTGATGGGGTAGGACTATGAGAAGCATGATCACCACCCCCATCATCATGATCGGGCGGGATATCACTACGTGAAGACTCATGTAACGTGTTAGTTAAATTCCCTGTGTACCTCCTCATTGTCAATACTTTGGTATATATGATGATATGATGCATAAGAGTCATCATATCGGGTGGATAATCCTATCAGAGCACAAGGAGCCTACGATCTACCCTGGTATCTCGAGCCCTCACAGGGAAAACTCCCTCCTAAACTAAAAGTATATATATTCGGTCGCAACAGGCCATCCTAAATTTAAAACCAACCCTATGGGCCCAGATGCCCACACCCCTATGCATTTGAGGATGTGCCTCACCCTCTTGGGCCTCAACCATCTCTGCATTGATATCCCTCCGGTGCAGGAGGAGGCCTGTCCCCAAAAAATGTGTCGATGTCTAAAATATATGGTACACAACAATAATTGGACAACTTCATTAAACATTTTAATAATACAAGTTAAAAAACATGCTAGAATATTAATTTTATTCTAATTTTTTAATGAAATAAAATGAAACTATATTAATTTAAGGAAAACAGTAATATTGTCTCTATCATATGTCAACTCATTTGGTGTGAAGAGGATGTTGGGATACTGTCTCCAATCAATCCCTACATATAGACACAACACCAAGATAAACATATGATCATTCTCACTGGAGAGTAGCACGAGTTCCTGGGTGAAGATGCTTTTCAAATACTCCGATAGGGCCCTCTTTGTAATCATGTAGCCCCAAATGTGCAAACATACCTTAGTCATCAGCCTAAGAAGGTGATGGTCAAATGTAAGCCTCGTCTTTGGAACCTTTCAAAAAATAAACCAAAAATATTTGAATCGAAAGGCAAGTTCATCCTCCCATGTGTCATAATATGAAATATATCTAAAGCCTTACAAAATTACCTCAAAAAAAGGGTGAACAATCATATAATTGACATAAAAAAAAAGAGGGAAACTAATGTGCTACCCATCGCTAGAAAAGTGTGAAATGGTGGTCATAAATAATGACAGACACGTAACCTAATTTTCAACAAATTAATAAATATGTAGCTATCAACCATGCACCTAAAAATCTATTGGACAGACTACATGACCCCAAACATATATTTGATGGTAGAAAAGTTGACGCTCTACTGCAACCCAATGGGGGACATCAGGGAACTCGAGAAAATCCTCCCCTCTGCTCAATTCATCAGTGATAAAATATATGACCTTCATAGAGGGACTATACCACGTGTTAGGATTGACAGAGAAATATTATTGGTGGAAATTCCACAGAAAGATCAATTGTGCCAACAAGATAGAGTGCACCTTCAAGGATGTAGCTTCCTTAGAATACTTAAGGAGGCCTACATTCCTCAAGGGTGCTCATTTTTTTGTGCTAATATGGAAAAGGTATATATCCCTCTACCTCTCTCATACCTCCCATGGTAAAACCAATTTGTCTTGGTCTGCCATTTCCTCATTCTCGTGTTGTTTCTCCCTCTGTTGGCATCTCTGATACATGATTGACATATAAAATACATCATCCTCATACATAAATCATATAAATATTTTATAAAATTAAAAATGTATTTATAAATATGGGCACATACTTTTCAATTAATGAGAAAAAGAACATCCCCGTTGTGCCCAAAAAATAGTAATCCATCGGCTTCAGTTCACTACCAAACAAAACAACGCTAAAAAATAAGGCATACATACATATGATGCACTGCTTTTGGTTCGCATACATAGATTTTCAACATGGTAAGTTGAGAAAAAATTATGCATCGATGCATACATAAGAACGTTTTGCATCAATACAAAATGTTCAAGTTAACAAACACATCAAGCTATATTTTTTAATAATCTGTGTGCGATGTGTTTGGTAAATATAAATACACCAGGAGTATTCTAAAAATGTACGCATCGACGTATAATTTATATATTTTCGTAGTTCATTCTAATTTAGGAAACACACTGTCAATAACCATAGTGTGTTATTTTCACGGACCGAATTGTGGTGCACCCTATAAATTGACAGGGTGAAATTCTATACGTGCAAACTGAACTTGTGGAAAGCATGGTGCGGGAAAACTAATAAAAAATAGTGGATATTTGGACCTATTTTACAATTTTACATATTTGGCCGTTTGGGAGGCATATTTCACACGTAAATGAGAAAAAAAAATTCACCACAATTTTAGAAAATTGGAAAGCCACACATTGAGCACAGTACAAAAGGATGTTGAGAAGGAGAATTAGTGGCGGAAGGGTGCTTCCATGATAAAAGAGTGGCACCAGTGTTTGATAGGTCTACAACACTGCAAATGCTGAAAAGTGGAATTTTCAGCTCATAGTTTTCTTATTAATTTAACCCTGTTTTGGTGCGTTATTATAACAACACGAGTGCGTAATATTTCCAAGAGAACCATTTTTTTTTAAAACTAAAATCCTTGTAATGGTTCTCTTGCTAAGACTCATTGAGGCATTTTAATTCATGAACTACACCAGTGGTTCATGAGAATATAGCATTGCATTTTTTAAAATTGAAAACCCTAAAGTGGTGCTCTTTCTAAGATGCACTGGAGTATTTTAATACATGAAAAACACTGATGCTTCGTTGGAATATAGCACCACATTTTTTTATGTTAAAATTTTTATAGAAGTTTTCTTATTAACACACATCAAGAAGTTTTAATACATGAACTTCACCGATGATTCGTTCGAATATAGCACCACATTGTTTTTAAATTAAAAGCCCCCTAGCGGTGCTCTTTCTAAATGGGACTAGGTAATTTTAATACATGAACAACACTAATGCTTCATGGGAATATATGAACACGGTTTTTTTTAAATTAAAAACCTTATACCAATCCACTTTCTAAGTAATCATTGAGACAATTTAATAAAATAACAACATGAGTGTTTCGAGTGGCTATAGAACCGATATGGTGAAAATGATTTTATAGCCAAAATTTTAAAATTTTACATTTTTCCTGTGTTATCGAGTACTTTAAAAAACAATCTATTGTTCGTGGGTGGTTCACAACTGTTTTAAATAACACTTCCACAATGTGTTATACTGCATACACACTAGGGCATTAACATAATGGTTTAGCACCATGTCGTCATCACTATATAGCACTGGACTAGGAAAAATGAATTTTACAATGAACATTTATGCAAATTTAACCCTTTTCTAGTGCTAGGGACTAATATATGCAATGATGTGCTTATTTATTTAGCACACTATTGTTTGGTTGTTTTTTTTAAATAAATATGCTACAATGCACTATGTTCAATTACCTACTACTTCTTTTATGTATAGTAAAACAACAGTGCATTTTTATATCATAAACAAATCGTTATAAGAACATCCTCCCTCCCACCTTTTGCTACAAAAAGAATTTTCAGCTATTTTTATAGGGGATTCTGCAAAAACATCTGCTAGAGGGTCATTTCCTTGTAGTTTAAATAGCTCGTAAGGGATTCCATGACTTAACCATCACCATAAACTATCATAAATAAATATCATCATAACTGCAACATGACTAGCTATAAGCTCATACAATATTCATGATATCATTTACCCACAATCTTGGATTGACAAGTCCTTATGGAATAGTTATTCCCGTCTGTGGATTATCTTGCAACTTAAATTCCTTAATCTACATGGATCATATTTCATTGTCTTCCACAACATTAAACATAATTTGTCTTTCACATGCATTAAAATATTTTTCTTCAAATACTACTTTTCAACAAATTTTGATATCATGATTATCTCAAATAGTGGTTAAACCAATAACAAATCCTTATTAGTGTTGCTTCATCATCTATCCATGTGCATTCGTAAAACATAAACCAAATATTATGACAAATGCTTTTAACAATATGGTCCACGCATTAATTAAAAGCACCAATAACAAATCATGCCTACTTGGTTTTACAAATGTATTCTTACAACACATGTGTATATACAGATAACCAGGGCTTGCTCACTTGTCCCTATCCCAAGTCTATCATGACTGGGGAAAACATCTGTTTGTATCCACAAAGCATAATAACATTATACAACCTTCATGGTGATTGCTATATCTTCACAATAAGAAGAGGGAACATATTCCAATATAAATACCACATTAGCTATTATTCCCTTCATGGAAACACACATTCAATTCCAAGACAAAAAGCCACTACAATTGTCCCTAATATGTGTGCATGTAACTGAATAATATTTATTAAAAAAGAGACTTATCCCTCAACTATTTTCTTATGCATGCAACTATGTAACATTTACAATAAAACATATATCATTATTATTATACATGAAAATGCACGTCACTTTCCAAAATAAGCTTAAATAATAACTTATTTTTTTCATGAAATAATAACATAAATAACTTAGCACAAAACAACCCATTCTTTTCCATGAGTGCTAACACATTGATAATATTTCATGTATACAAACACCTATTCTTTTCAAGGTAACTAACATCATGGCTATATTGTTTTGTGCACCTCTACTGATATTATTTTCCAAAAGAAATCATTATAATTATTATTTTCATGCATATTTCTTTTCAAACAATTCAACAGCATAGTTGTACTTTTCATGCATGCAATGATCATATTTATTTTCATGAAACACAATATTCATATTTTTCTTTCAAGAGATATCAAACATAATGGTTCTATTTTGTGCATGCAAATAACTTATCTTTTTCGAAAATTTTCAAACATGACATTTATGTTTTTGTGCTTGAGAATAATTTATATATTTTCAAGGAAATATAATAAAATAACCTCTAATAACATAACCACATATCCCTATCAAGGAATTTAACAAGGTAACTACTATCTATGATCTCAAAAACCTACTCTTTTCAATAAAATTAATATAAAGAATGCACTTGCTTCTTCCAAAAAAAAAGTAGAATCTATTTTAGATATATTAGAATCTATTGTGCATATTAGCATGTTCTTTCCAAGAACACTGTCATGTTTAATTTTTTTCACATAATAGTTCATGAAGAATTTTTTTTTCTTTTTTAGATTATAATGAAAATAACGCATGCATCCACACATATTCTTTATTAGTAAATATACATTCATATTCTTCATAACTAAGGTAATCAAGGTACTTATCTTTTGCATTTGATGTGAGCTCATCTCCTTTGGGCGGTTATACTCTTCCATATTGTCGCATTGCTTCCCACATAAATGCATTCTTTTAGTGAGTGTGTCATGTGCATCGGCCTTAATATTTAACCACAAATAAATATTTTCTTTCAGGTAAAACAAACTAATGATATTGATTGATTGAGTAGAGAAAAATAGTTGTACCTTTCCAAAGTCGATAAGATTCAATGCTATTTTTTATTCAGATCCTTTTCACCGCTTTCAAAACGAATATCCCTCAAACTAATGGATGAAGTAAGGGTTACAGTCTTCTCTTCCAAAAGCATGACTAAGTTTTCTCTCTCCATATTATCGACTGCTCTCATCCCAAGAATGGAAAAAAAATTTATGTTCTCTCTCTCCACATTATCAAGTGCTATCGAGTTCTCTCATCCCAAGAATGGAAAACATGACTATGTTGTCTCTCCACATTATCGAGTTCCCTGATCCCAATAATGGTTACACTAGGTAGCTTTCATATTTTATTTTCTTTTCCCAAAACACATAACTATGTTTCTGCTTAACAAATGAAAAAAAAGAATAAAACCAGTGCCTCTCAGAGCGGTTTTCATTTACAACTTTTAGTTACACTCGGTGGTTTCATATTAATATCTATTTACTTACATTCATTTTTTTATTTTTTTTGCTGAATTCCTTCAATAGCAGAATTTTGAGGTCTAAAATGGGCCTCCTAAGGATATTATAAAATAATAGTGTAAAAAATAAAATAATATTTTACCACACCATCAAATTTTAGAGGGAAAAAAGAAAAAAATACTTTTTCAACTCATATTTTCAACCTATCTCCCTTTGGGTTTACTCAAATTTCGAGCGAGAACCCTCGTTGGATGCATACTTTGATTCCTCTTCCAAGGAGTTCACATGTTTCATACTTTCGATGGACCCTGCTAAAAAAAAAATGAGAAATACATGAAAAACGTCATTACAATCATGTTTTTTCATGTATTTCTCATTTTTCGTGTAGTAGGGTCCAAAAAAAGAACGCAACATTGGTACTCCTTAGATCACGAATTAAATTTTGCATCCATCGAGTACTTTTGCATGAGAATTGAGTAAAACCTTATGGAGATAAGTTTCAAATACAAGTTGAAAAAGTAGGTTTATTATTTTATTGTTTTTTAATCTTTTCACTTTTTTACCTAAAAAATGGCGAATCATCCCCCATGGTTGACATCATCATTTTGAATCTTATTGGTTCTTAAAAATTTTATTTTGGTTGTACATTTTTCTTAGGAGGCCCATTTTAGACCTCAAAAGTTCTATAGTGACACTGTGTTGTTTCACTTATTTTTTTTTTAAATTCCATAGATTATGTTGTTTCACTTGGTCGAGAATCACACTACATGAAACAATATGGCTGCACAAGATAGTCGTAATGAAACAAGATAATTTTTAGAATATTTAATAGAGAGGAAATTATTTCTCTCAATAAACTAAGTTCGCACAGAGTTGCGGAGAGGTCTTAAACTAGAGGATTCAGTTGCGAAAGATAGATAATGAGAGTCCTCTTTTCAATACAGAGTGCCAGAGATTAAAAAATGTTGACTTGCATAGCCATAATGAAGAAAATGAATCAAACAATTTTACTCATGGTCAAACAGAGTATAACAGAGTGTTGCGGTAAGAACGATAATGAAAATTTATATTATCACTTCAAAACATGAAATACATTCACATATGGAGGTTTCATCTCCTCTACCAGTAAAACAAGAGTTCTTACATTCACAAGGGTTGTAGAGTTTAGACATAGTAAAAAATGTAACTTGTTTTCATGTGACCACCATAATTTTGTCCATGATTTTCTCCTTATTATCTTTCAATACATACATCTGCCACATTACATTCAACTACAAATTACATGTAAAATAAAAGCATATATATGTAAGACATTTAATTCTCGACAGACCAAATTTAATAAATAAGATGGGAAAACATGACTTTCTGAATTTATACAGTTTGCATGAAGTAAAAAACACTTGTGGATTAAATATTTTCCCATACACTTTTAATAACCATACATTAAATTTCTATTTGAATTTAAATAATTTACTCCATTGTGGAATGGGTAAAATGTACAATGCTTCAAAATTGTCCTTATTTGCAAACTCAATCCGCAACCTGAAAAAAATTTACTATGGTATGGGTGTTGTCGAAATATTAAACGTGGTGGTTGTGATTAATTTTCTAGCGCTCACCCTTAATTGCAACTGCCACCATTGACCATTCCCAAATAATATCTGAGATAAACAAAATTTCTACATGCCAATGGCTTTGTGAAGATGTATGAAAATTGTTCTTCTGACCTGCAATTCTGTAACATGATGTCACCATTTTTAACTAATTATATTATTACATTATATTTAACATTAATATGATTTTTCCTCTTGGGAAAGACAAAATTATTTGATAGTGAAATTGTTGAACTATTGTCATAGAAAGAGTGGTTGCTCCATATTGTTCATGACATAAATCCCTGAACATTCTTCTCATCCAAACTTCTTGACATGTTTTTGTTGTTGCGATGACATACTCAACTTCTGCTGTTGATAATGACACTATCGATTGCTTCTTGGAATCCCATGAAATTGTTGCCAAAACCAAATGAAAAACATATCGTGACATGCTCTTTATGTCATCAAAACTTCCTACCCACTCATTGCCAGTGTAACCAGCCAACCTAAAATCGTGTGTTGCGAAATACAAAATTCCATACTCCTTTGTCCCATTGACATACTTAAAAATTATTTTCGTTGCTCACCAATGTGTCCCCTTCGGTGTCTCCATGAACTTTGAAACCAAACTCACAACATATAGTATATCGAGCCTAGTTGCGGTAAAATACGTTAGGCTACCCACAATGCTTTTGTATAATGTTGGATTGACATTACTGCTGGAATATTCCTTGTTCAACTTCAACCCCATGACTATTGGATTTGGTGCCAGCTTGTTGTTTAGCATATTAAACCTCTCTAAAATGTCTGCAATATACTTTTCTTGATAGATAAAAGTGATATTTTTTGTTTTCTTCACTTTTATGCCCAAAAAATATATTTACAACCCTAAGTCAGTCATTTAAAACCCACGTTTCATGACTGATTTCAAATCAGCAATGAGAAAATCATCACTCCATGTAAAAATCAAATATTCTACATATAAAACAACAACAAGAAGCTTATCGTCACTTTATTTGGTGTGGAGTGTAGGTTCACTGTCACATTTGTCGAACACATTGTCCATCAAGTAAGAATCTATCATTCTATACCATACATGCGATGGCTTCTTTAGCCAATAAAGTGTTATGAAACCAACTCAAAAAATATAATAAAATAGAAATCAACACCTTATAAGTAAGCCACTTCGTAGCCACTTCGAGGGGGAAGCCTCCAATATATTACATAAATGAACAATTCTTGGATGATACAAATGACCAAACCTCCTTCTATATATAGGATTCCATGAAGTCACATTATAATCCTAGCCGACCTAACAATAATAATGTAAGGGCAGAATAATAAAAATATTGGGGTTACAGAGGTACAACAATTACAATAAGGGGGTTACACTAACAACAGTAAGGGACTATAGTAGTAATATAGGGACCTAACATGCCCCTCTCCTTAAAAAAAGTGTTGTCCTAAACGCTTCACTAGGTTCAAATTCTTCGGTATGAAATTTTCATCCTCCCATGTATAATCTTCAGTGGGTAAGTTCTTCCATTTGATGAGATACTCTGAAACTAATTGATTTCGTAACTATCGAGTTCTTGTTTCCGTGACTCCTTTAGGTTCTAATATGATTTTTACTTCCTCATAAAGTTCTGGCAATATGGTTTGAACTGGAAGTTTTTCCCATATAACGTTCCTTAAGCATGAAACATGGGAAACTCGATGCACTCGCGAAGAAGTGGGAAGCTCCTATTTGTATGTCATAGTACCAATCTTTTGCAACACCTTGTAAGTACCATAGTAATTTGGCGATAATTTATTATACTTCTTAGCTTGATTGAGGGACATTTGTTTGTATGGTTGTATCCATAAAAATACCCAGTCTCCTACATCAGAACTTCTCTCGCTGCGATGTTGATCTGCCAGTTGTTTCATTCGATTTTGTGTCAAATTTAGGTTACCCTTTAAGAGTTTGAGAAACTCATGTTGATGCTCGATGTGATATTCCACTTCTTGAACCTTGGAATTTTCTCCTAAATAATATGTGATGGATGGTGGATGACATCCATAAAGCGCCATAAATGGGGTCATTTTTGCAATAGTATGGAAGGAAGTGTTATACCACAATTCAGCGAGAGGTAACCGCTTCACCCATTGTGTTTTCTTATCAGACACAAAATAACGAATATATCCTTCCAAACATTTACTCACTATCTTATTTTGACCATCGGATTGAGCATGATAAGATGAGCTATGAGCTATTTCAGTACCCAAACATTAAAATAATTCCATCCAAAAATTTCCAGTAAAAATGGGATCTCTGTCACTTATAATAATCTTTGGGCTTCCATGTGGCTTTTGAATTGTTTCCATATATTTAGTAGTAACTTTAGTTTCTTTAAAAATATCAGATACTGCACAAAAGTGTGCATACTTGCTAAGTATATCAACTACCACCATGATGACACTCTTTCCTTCGGAATTAGGTAAACCTGTGATGAAATCCATTGAAATCTCCTGCCATCATTGACTTGGAATGGATAAATTTTGTAGAAGACCCGAGGTCTTAATTATCTCAGCTTTATTTTTCTAGTAGACTAAAAATTCTGCCACAATATTTTGAATATTAGATTTAAGGCCATCCCAAAAAAAATATTTCTTCACCCTGTGGTATGTTTTTCAAAATCCCGAGTGTCCTCCTAAAGGAGAAGTGTGCAATTCCAAAAGAATATTTCATTTTAGTTTGGAATTCTTGCAAATATATAAATGACCTTTGTACCATAAGGAATCATTTTTCCAACTAAATGTATTAGATGTACTAGGATCTTGCTACAAATTTTGAATGCCTGTCCACACTTCTTTTTCCTTCTTCCATTCATCCCTTGCTTGGGTTATCCAATCCGGTTGGATAATATAAATGGCACAAAGCATTTCTTACACCTTTCCACCTTTCATGAGAGCGCATATGCAAGAACATTTAGCTTCCCTTTTTTGTAGATGATTTCAAAGTCATAACCCAACATCTTTGTGACCCATTTTTGTTGCTCTTTCAAAGATAGTCTTTGTTTTGAAAGGTGTTTAAGAGTATCATGACTATTTTCTACCTTGAATTGTCTTGCCAGTAGGTAAGGTCACCATTTCTTTAGTGCATGTATTATTGCCAACATTTCCTTATCATAAATAGATTTCTATAAATAATTTCCTTTGATTGGAAGAATTTCAAAAGAAATGCGTCTTCTGTATTGCATTAAAACAACACCAATTCCATTTATCGAGGAATCAAATTACACAATAAAGTTTTTTGTGAAGTCTGACATAGCTAAGACTGGTTCTACGCACATTTCCTCTTTGAAGATGTTCAAAGGCCTTAGTTGCTTCAGGAGTCCATGAAAATGCATCTTTCTTCAATAATGTTGTTAGAGGTTGACCTACTGTCCCATAATCCTTAACAAACTTGCGATAATACCCTATTAACCTGAGAAATCCTCGCAACTTCCTTATGTTTGTGGGGACTTTCCATTCCTTAATGGATTTAATTTTGTTGGGGTCTACCTTAGCACCCTCGTGGGATACAATATGACCTAGATATTCCACCTCTTGTACTCCAAACAAACATTTGGATATTTTTTCATATAATTTTTTCTCCTCCAATAGTTTGAACATCCTATCAACATGTTGAACATGATCCTTCCAAGACTTGATGTATATTAGTATGTCATCAAAAAATACTCGCAAAAATTTTCTAAGGAAGGGCTTGAAAATGGAATTCATCAACTGTTGAAATGTAGAAGGTGCATTGGTAAGGAAAAAAGACATGACCAAAAGCTCATAATGACCCACATGATTTTGAAATGTTGTTTTTGTAATAATTTCAGTCTTCATTCTAATTTGATGATATCGTGAATGAAGATCCAAATTGCTAAAATAAATTTCTCCATGTAATTCATCCAATAATTCATCAAAAACAGGAATGGGAAATTTACCTTTAATAGTGAGCTTATTGAGCTCCCTATAATTCGGACACATGCACCATGATTTGTCCTTCTTGTGCACCAATAAAACTGGAGCAGAGAAAGAACTTTGACTAGGTTGAATTATACCAGCCTTTAACATTTTTCCTACCATACGTTCAATTTCTCTCCTTTTGACATAAGGATATATGTCAGGCCTGATGTTTGGAGGAACACTTCCTAGAATCAAATGAATAGCATGATCATGATGACGAATAGGTGGGAGTCCTTTGGGAGTTTCAAACACCTTGGAATTATTGTCCAAGACTTTTTGGAGATATGGAGGATTAGATGATTTTGATGTTGGAACATCTAGTGGGCATAATTGTGCAATTAGGCCTCGTTATTATTTCTTCAAAATATTTTTCATGACATTATAGCTTATTATCCTTCCTGGCTTCCCTACGATACCCTAGAATTCAATTTCATTTCCTTCCTAAAACAATTTCAAGAAAATTTCTTGAAAATTAAAAGCTATTGTCCCCAAATATTGTAACCATTGTACTCCTAATACAACATCAACACTTCCAATTGGAATGGAAATAATTGGACTATTCAATACATATTCCCCCATGCTTAGCTTGATATTATGGAATTTTCTATAGAAATTTAAAGTTCCTAAATTTGCAACTATCACTTGACATTTTGGTGCTGGGTATAGGAAACAATTCAATTCCTTGGCTACCTTATGATGAATAAAATTATGGGTACTACCCGAATCAATCAACACTATTAGATTTTTCTTCTTGATATTTCCTTCTATCTTGAGAGTTTGAGGAGTGGTAATTCCTTCCAATGCATTATATGATATATTCAGACTCATTTATTCTTCTTCTAGGGTTGTTTCTTGGTGTATATTCTCTTATTTTGAAATTTCTTGTTCATTTTTTCCCTCCTCTTCACAATCTATGTAAAAAAATTTCTTCTCAGCACACTTGTGACCTTAGTGCAGTTACTATCACAATTATAACAAAGCCCTTTCACTCTTTTTTATCCCAAATTTTTTGGTGTCAACCTTGTAGGTTGTGGAAGTCTACAAGTAGCAACACTTCCATCCTTATAGATGTGAGTGGTAGGCTTCCTTGTCACCATAATTTTACATTCAATTTTTCTCTCCAACATGAATGCCTTCTCCAATGAATCAGGTTCCCAAATGCGAAATTCATGTTGGATTTTATCCTTTAAAGCCCCTATGAAGACATCAATCTTGTGTTCCTCTAGAATATCATTTATCCTTATATTCCATTTTTGGAAGTCTGCAATGTGCTCCACCAATAAACGTTTTTTTTAAATATTTATCAATTGACTAAAAAAGGTGTTGCTCTTTGTATCCTCATAATTTTCTATCATTTCCTCCATAAAAATTCGCCAAGTGACAATTTTTTTAAGGGAACAAAGCCATCGATACCATACCAATGTATTTTTTTATAAATGTAATGTTGCAATTCATACCTTTTGTGTGTTTTGCACATTATTGAGATCAAAATATTGCTCCATCTGTAGTATCCATGTTATGGGATCCTTGTCATCAAAATTCCTCATATCCATATTTTTAATATGGTGGTTTTTTAATCCAACATTAGAATTTATGAAATCATGGTTAACATTTATTTTTTCTCATCATGAGTTTCCTCTACTATCTTTCTGCCATTAGGAATAATTTCTTCTATTAACCTTGTCACCAAAACTTCCATGTCTGCTTCTAGATCATTCTTCATGTCTTCCATGTTGTCTTTCATTTTTTCATCGATCTTAGCTTCCATGTCATCCATCTTAGCTTCCATGCCATTCTTCAAACCATCCATGCCTTTCTTCCCACTATCTAGCTTAGCTTCCATGTCTTTCTTCAAAAATTCCATTTCATTTTTTGTTTCTTAATGCGAGAGCGAAATTTGGTGCACTTTGTCTTGTAATTTTGATATGTCATGTTGCGCTTCTTCCTCTTAATGAATCATCGTAGAGCCTTCTGAAGGCTTAACGAATGTTGAATTATTTTTAGGTGGAATTTTAGAACCCAATACTTATATCTATGCTTCAATATGCCCTTGGAATCACTTCAAACTGATTTTTCACATAAGACTTATGCAATTCGAAAAAAAACACACACCTTTTTCTTGATTTTGAGAGCTCAAAATTGAAACTGAATTATATTTGTGATTTCAGATCTTCAATATCTAAAATTCAGCTATGTAGTATCCCTCTGAATCTTCTTTCGAATGCCACAGTTCTGACTTGATTTGGATTCTTCAAGGAAAATCTATGCCCAATCTCCCACAATGACCTAATCATGCACTTGTTCAGTTGAGTGAAATTGTATGATGTGTCACGTGTCACTATTTCCTCTTTCATCTACACAATTAATACACAAGAAACAATAGTTTGTGTGCTTGCGGCCACTTTTTACATAATTCAAATCCAACACTCAGAGAGAGAGTTATGATGATTTTCCAATGGTCACCTCTCTGAGATGAAATTCAAGAACCTAAACAAAACCATAACTTCCACTGATCATATCTCCCAAAATATTGGGAACCAAGATTTGAATTTTTTACAGCAAGTTCCTCTGGCTTTCTGCTTCGCTCTATAAAAATGTCAACTTCTAAAACTTCGTAGAAAAAAATTATAGCGCAAATTCCATGATGAACTGTTTTAGGTGAAATTCAGGAGTCTGAACAAACCCTAACTTCCATAGATCATATCTCCGAAAATATTGCGAACCAAGATATGAGATTTTTACATGACGTTCCTCTAGATTTCATTTCCCCTTTAAATTATATAAATGAAAAATTATTGGACGATACAAATAACGAAACCTCCTTCTATATGTAGGAGTCCATGGGGTCACAATATAATCCTAGCCGACCTAACAATAATAATGTAAGGGCAGATTAATAACAATATTGGGGTTACAAGGGTATAACAATAAAAATAAAGGGGTTACACTAACAAAAATAAGGGACTATACTAGTAATATAGGGACCTAAAATAAAGAGCTTTCCACAACCTACACACCTTGCCTTCTTGGTCTTCTACCTCATAACTAGGAAGTTGCGTAGCATATACCTATTCTTTCAGCACTCCATTCAATAATGCTAATTTTATGTCCTTTTGATACACTTTACATTTCTATTGCATGGAAATTTCCAAGACTGTATGCACTGTCTCCATCCTCGCGACTACTGCAAATATTTTTTCATTGTCTCTTCCATGTTGTTGCTTGTATCCTTTGACAACTAGCCTTCCTTTATGCCTTTCAATATCGCCTTCAATGTTTCTCTTGGTCTTATAGACCCACTTCACTCCAATGAATTATTTTCCTTGTGGAAGTTCCACTAACTCCCATCTGTTGTTATTTTATATTTCTCCTAATTCTTCATTCACTGATGCAACCCATTTCTCCTCTTTGAATGCATATTCAATTTCTATTGGGTCATCTACATGATAAAATGATGCAAATACATAATTTAGACCAGCACTGCTATCAACTTCATGCTTCTCATTAATTTCATTTAAATCTATGAATTTTTCTCTTCTTATGCTTGCGGAAGATGGGCTTCGTGTTGCGCTTGAAGTATATGGAGTTATGGATCTTTGGGGTGTGCTTTGAGAAGCACTTTCTTGGTTGTGCAACACTGTCCTATTACGTATTTACGGTGTCATATTTTGATTTCTTGGTTGAGCTTGTGTAGGTGGAGGACGAGTCACCATTGAGGAATTACTTTCTGTGGTCAGTTTCTGTTTGTATTCATGTGACATACATGTCTTCATATTAACTGTCGTCTCTAAAGTTCCATCCCCTGCTTCCTCTTATATGAAATGAACATCTTTGTTGATTATGAAATTCTTGATTAATGGATTGTAGAGCTTGTATGCCTTGGATTCATCACTGTATCCAACTAATATACATTTCTCCCCTTTGCTATCCAACTTCTTCATCAACTCATCCGGGACATCTGCATACGCCACACACCCAAAGACTCTCATTTCAGTGACATACTAATTTATTCCACTCCATGCCTCTTTAGGAACAATATTCATACCAATTTTGGTTAGAAAAAAATTAATAATATAGGCTACACAAGTGACAACTTCAACCCAATAATCATTTGGAAAATTATTTGCCTTCAACATACTCCTTACCATTTTCTTGATGGTCCTATTCTTTCTTTCTGTGACACCATTTTTCTAAAGTGTATACCTTGTTGTAAATTTCTTGTGAATTCCATGCTACCTACAAAAATGTAGGAATTAATTTGAGATATATTTCCCACCTCTGTCAATCCTCAACAATTTGATGTAGTGTCCACTTTTTTTCTCAACAAGAAATTTGTAGTGCTGGAAGTGCTCAAACACTTCACATTTATGTTTTAGGAAATAGACCCATGTCTTCCTTGTGTAGTCATTGATGAAGGTCAAAATGTAATGGCCACCCCCAAATGATGATGTTTGCATTGGTCCACATAAATCTGAGTGGAAAATTTCCAAAGGAATGATGTTATGACCAAATTGGTGACTTGGATACCTTTCACCCTTGTGGAATCTACCATGTCTATAGCAAATTCTTTACAACTATGTTGTATTTATTTCTACCTTCTAGCCATTAATTAATCATTTTACAACACCCTAGTGGAAATATTTTCTCTTGCAGCCCTATGATAATGTCCTGTAGCAAATTTGTCCTTCCTAAAGTAAATTTGTTCTTCCTGTAGAAAATCTATTTTTACTATACAAAATTCTTGTAACAAAATAAAAACTTCATGTAGAAATTATATTTCAACCGTAGCAACCAATATTTACATACCAAGAGGTGTTGGGTCCACCACTAATTCTGAATTTTTTTAATCTTAAAAATTTTCCTCTTTTTTTTAAAATTTTCTTTCTTTTTTTCATTGCATGCAAAATAAACTCAGAGTGTTTTTTGGTTAACTAAGTTTTCCCTCAGTTACCCCTTGGCACTCCTTGTCCTCCATAACAACTAAATGATTACCACCCACTTTCTTATATACTATTCACTTTTTTCTTGTTCCTCTCCCACATGTGTGCTTGTCTTGGTGCAAAAGTGAAGCTAACTTCTAGATAAGGTCAAGGTTTCCTTGCTACTGATTTTCTCTATAAAAAACATTTCCTTCTCATAATTTTAATGTATCCTTAACTATAATGGATTCTAATGATGAGGTTAGAGAGTTTCATACATGAGACTTACCTCCTAGTTTCTCTTTTTCATGATGATGCATGCTAGAGATGGAGCTGGAGTTCCATCACTGTGTTTGTATTTTTTATTGTTTCGTTGTTGTGTATTCTTTCTTTTTGAGGTGTTTTAACACGACTTGCTTGTTGTGTGTGTGTGTGGGTACCTTACTGAGTCCTCACGTGTATGTATTATGGTGGAGGATCCACCTTGTAGTTCCATTACTTTGTTCAGATTCATCTCGCAAGTCTTCTTGTTCTCTGTGATTGGTAAAAAATAACATCATGGATCTTCTCATGCTTAGATAGGGCTTGCTACATGAAGTTAATTTTTCTTGTAGCAACCTCTTTCTCTTCTTTTTTTAGGCTTCTAGCTCTATATGAGTGATCAAGGAGAGTTTTAGGTGGTACTAGGGTGATGGTAAGATTATTATAGGTTTGTGAGGAAGGGGTGTGGCCTTGGAAAATGGAGTGAAGGAACTAGGTGTCTTTTAGAAATTTACAAAGGTGACAAAAGTTAAGGTTAGAAAAAAAACCCGTGTGCTTGAGATGGAGGAGTGATGACAAGGTGGCAGGAAATGATGAGAAGAAATTCCTCATTTATTATTTTACACTTAAATTCCCTTGGTGTTTCTTTTTTTTCCTCGATCCACTTAATTTTAGCTCACTGTAACTTCCTGTAGCAGTTATAGGACTTCCTATAACATTTCAAAACAACCCCCTTGTAGTGGAATGGTTTTATCCATAAAACTCAAACGATATATTCGATTGACCTAGACATTTTTGGGAGTGTTAACATCATCTTTATTCATCTCCCATAAAATAACTCGACCATTGGATGCACGAATCATGAGAAAAATTAAAAATGGATGTAGGTGACGTAGATCGATTTCTCAAAAAAAGTGCACTAGAATTTGTTGAAATTTCTTGAGAATATTACCATAATCTATATGCATATCACGATGAAACAACTAGGCCACTGGATACATGGTTTTTAAGAAACAATAATTTTATTTTTTTTCTAAAAGGAAGACTTCCTGTAGCAAAAACAAGACTTCCTGTAGCATTTTAGGACAACAGGGAAAATGAATGAGAAAATATTCGAAATGATGGGTGGATGTTGGAAATGGATGAGGGTGATGGATTGGAATGACCTTGGTCCTTTTGGAGCATCTAAGCAAAGGAGGATAAAGTCCATGTTTGACATCCTTTGACTATATTTTTGACCAACTTTTTATTTTGTTTCCAACATGTTTTTGTTACTTGCAAAGATTGGAGAGCACCTGCATTCAATAAGAGAGATACATGGAATTTTTTTCTTTTCTTTTCTTTTCACTTTTTCATTTTTTTTCTGTTTTCCTTAGGCCTACTAGCTGCCTCAACAATGTTTTCAACTAGTAGGTTTCCCTAGGTGCCTCAAAGGAGGTTTTCACCTAGGATATTTTATTTTTCTCTTTTTGCATCTTTTATATTATTTTTTTCTATCATACAGTACTTGAAAAAACAAAATCTCTTTCAATGATAGGAATACTTCCAATGGATCCATGTGCACATCAAGATGCTAGAAAAATTACTTTTGTAGGCTTGAAATATATGCTTTGACATCTACCTAAATATGAGAGACCAACTTCTTTTACTGAGATGATATCAAGTATTGTTGAAGAAGAGTGTGTTATTGAAACTTAATGACTGTTTGAAACCATGTTTCGATATATTTGTGATTCCCCTAGTGTACTTTATGATTTGGATCATCTTGGATGTCTTCTTCTTCTATGAAATTAAGATCTTCCTCTTTTTGTTGATTATTCTCTTCAACACATAGAGGATATAATGGTGAACATGTTATGAAACGAACTCCAAAAATAGAAGAAAAGAGAGATCAACACCTTAGAAATCAACCACTTTGAGGGAGAAACCTCCTTTACATTACATAAATGAACAATTCTTGGTTGATACAAATGAAAAAACCTCATTTCTATATATAGGAGTCCATGGGGTCATAATATAATCGTATCTGACCTAACAATAATAATGTGAGGTCAAAATAGTAAAAATATTGAGGTTACAATGGTACAACAGTAAAAATAAGGGGGCTACACTAACAACAATAAGGGACTACACTAGTAATATAGGGACCTAACATGCCCCTCTCCTTCAAAAAAGTATTGTCCTCAATGTTGAAGTACCTCTTAATGCTTCTATATAAATTATCATCCTCCCATGAAGAATATTCAGTGGGTAAGTTCTTCCACTTGATGACATACTCTGAAAATGATCGATTTCATAACTGTCAAGTTCTTGTTTCCATGACTGCTTCAGGTTTCAATATGATTTTTCCTCCCTCATCAAGTTCTGACAATACTGTTTGAACTGAAATTTTGTCACCTATAACCTTCTTTAAGCATGAAACATGGAAAACTGGATGCACTCCATAAGAAGAAGGAAGTTCCAATTTGGTACCAATATTTTTTAACATGTTGAAAGGACCATAATACTTTGGTGATAATTTATTATGCTTATTAGCTTGCTTGAGGGACATTTTTTTGTATGGTTTTAGCCGTAAAAATACTCAGTCTTCTACATCAAAACTTCTCTCGCTGCAATGTTGATCTGCCAGTTGTTTCTTTTGATTTTGTGCCAAATTTAGGTTATCCTTTAAGAGTTGGAAAACTTGTTGTTGATGCTTGATGCGATCTTCCACTTCTTGAACCTTAGAATTTTCTCTTAGATATGATGTGATGGATGGAGGATGATATCAATAAAATGCCATAATTGGGGTCATTTTGGCTGTAGTATGGAAGGTAGTTTTATACCACCATCTATCCAAAGGTAACCACTTGACCCATTGTGTTTGTTTATGAGATACAAAACAACGAAGATATCCTTCCAAACATTTGTTCACTATATCACTTTTCCCATTTGTTTGAGGATGATAATATAAGCTATGAGCTAGTTTAGTTCCCAAAAAAGAATACAATTTCATCCAAACATTTCCAATAAAAATGGGATCTTTTTCACTTTCAATAATCTTTGGGTGTCCATGTAGCTTTTGAATTGTTTCCATAAATGCAGTAGCAATTGTAGTTTCTTTAAATGGATGAGATAATTCACAAAAGTGTCCATACTTGTTAAGTCTATCAACCACCACCATGATGACACTCTTTCCTTCGGACATAGGTAAACCTATGATAAGATACATTGAAATATCCTCCCAATGTTGACTTGGAATGGATAAAGTTTGTAGAAAACCTGAGGCCTTAATTGTCTCAACTTTATTTTTGCTGGCAAACCAAACGTGTCACCACAAAATTTTGAATATTAGATTTAAGGCCATTCAAAAAAAAAAAATTCTTCACCCTATTGTAAGTTTCTAAAAATCCAAAGTCTCCTCCTAACGGAGAAGTGTGCAATTCCAAAAGAATATTTTGTTTTAGTTGGGAATTCTTGCAAATGTATAAGCGATATTTTTACCATAAGGAATCATTTTTCCAACTAAATGTATAATATGTAGTAGGATCTTGCTGCAAATTTTGAATGACTATCCATACTTCTTAGTCCTATTTCCAATCATCCCTTTCTTCGGTTATCGAATCTGGATGGATAATAGAAATCCCAAAAACCAATTCTTCCACCTCTTCATCCTTTCTTAAGAGTGCATCTACAACAACATTTAGCTTCCACTTTTTAAGATGATTTCAAAGTCATAACCCAACATCTTTGTGACCCATTTTTGCTGCTCTTCTCAAGATATTATTTGTTCCAAAAAGTATTTAAGACTATCACGATCAATTTTTACCTTGAAGTGTCTTCCCATTAGGTAAGGTCACTATTTATTTAGTGGTTATAGTATTTCCAACATTTCCTTCTCATAAATAGCTTTATGTAAATACTTCCCTTTGATTGGACGACTTTCAAAAGAAATGGGTCTTCCTTCTTGCATTAAAATAACACCAATCCCATTTCCAAAGGCATAACATTCCACAATAAAGGTTTTTCTGAAATCTGGCATAGCTAAGACCGGGGATAGGAACATTGCCTCTTTAAGATCTTTAAAGGCATTAGTTTCTTTAGGAGTCCATGAAAATGCATCTTTCTTCAATAATGGTGTTAGAGGTGCTAATATTCTCCCATACTTCTTAACAAACTTGCGATAGTACCATGTTAACTTGAGAAATGCTCGCATCTTATTTATGGTTGTGGTGACTTCCCATTCCTTAATGGCTTTAATTTTGTTAGGGTCTACCTTAACACCATGATGAGATACAATATGACCAAGATATTCCACCTCTTGTACTCCAAAGAAAAATTTCGAGGTTTTTTCATATAATTGTTTCTCCTCAAATAGTTTGAGAACCTTGTCAACATGTTGAGCATGATCATTCCAAGACCTATTGTATATTATTATATCATCAGAAAATACTACAACAAATTTTCTAAGGAAGGGTTTGCAAATGGAATTCATCAACCCTGGAAATGTAGAAGGTGCATTTGTAAGGCCAAAAGGCATGAAAAAAAATTCTTAATGACCCTCGTGAATTCAAAATGCTATTTTCAGAATATCTTCAGTCATCAATCTAATTTGATGATATCCTGAATGAATATCCAGCTTGGTAAAATAAATTGTTGCATGTAATTCATCCAATAATTCATCAATCACAGGAATGGGAAATTTATATTTAATAGTGACCTTATTGAGCTCCCTATAATCAGAACATGTGCACTATGATCCATACTTCTTGTGCACCAATACTACTGGAGCAGAGAAAGAAATTTCGCTCGATTGAATTATACCAGCCTCTAACATTTCTGCAATCATACGTTAAATTTCTCTCTTTTGGACATAAGGATATCTGTAAGGCTTGGTGTTTGGAGGAACACTTCCTGGAATCAAATTAATAGCATGATCATGATCATGAATAGGTGGGAGTCCTTTAGGAGTTTCAAACAACATGGAATTATTTACAAGACTTTTTGGAGATCTTGAGAAATAGATGATGTTGATGTTGGAACTTCTGGTGAGCATAATTGTGCAATTATGCCTCATTGTTCTTTTTTCAAAATATTTTTCATGACATTAGAGCTTATTATAATTTTTTGGCTTCCCTGCGATACCCCGTAATTGAACTTCCTTTCCTTCCGAAAACAATTTCAAGAAAGGTTCTTGAAAAATAAAAGCTATTGTCTCCAAATATTGTAACCATTGTACTCCTAGTACAACATCACCACCTCCCATTGGAATGTAAAGTATTAGACTACATAATACATCTTCCCCCATGGTTAGCTTGATATTATAGTATTTTCCAGAGCAATATATAGTTCCTCTATTTGAAACCATCGCTTGACATGTTGGTGCTGGTTGCTAGGGTCCCGTGATTTAGCAGATTGGTAGACCAAATGCACAGGGTAACATAACACCAGTATTTGGAGTCCTAGGACCTAGCATTCATAGACTCATAGAGGGATCTATTTATTTTATGCAAAGGATGTGAACTTTTTTGCTTTATATGGTTGATTTTAGGCTAGTTGTGAAGTTTAGGGTTTTGTTTGTTTGGTTGGGTTGGGTAAAATGATCATTTGGAATAGGTGGAATGAGAGGTTATCAAATAATTGGGCTATGGAGTCTATGAAATTATTGGATATCTCGACAATGAGTTCGAGTGCATCACAGGGAAAATCTATTGTGGTCAATGGATGTTTTAAGGTTATATGTGAAGTGAAATGGATATTATGTTGGGAAAACAAGGTAGGGAAAACGACATTTAATAATCCTTTTTCATATACCCATAAACAAGAAGGTCTAAAATACTGATAATAAAAATATAATAATGATGAGATCGGGAAAATAATTTACTAAATGACAATACATAAAACAAATAGACATCGAAGATGAACAATTAAGTGAAACACATAAAGCAAGAAATCCTATCTAACTTCAGCGATTTCACCTTGAAAGTTTGAAAAACATATAAGGTGACAAATAACATTAATCAATGAAGAGGGAACTCATATAAATCATCAATCAAGCTATAAATAACTTTGAGGAAAACTAATAGGCATGCAAAAAGGGCAAGATTAGAACAAGACCTCCTTGACTTAACCCATCATGTAATAATTCAAAGAGAGATTTCTAAACAGAGTTTAGATAGCATCAAATAAGCAGGGCTTTCCATAAAACATATTTGGAAACTAGCATATCAATCCATTAATGAAATAAAAAAGCATAAGGAGGCCTAAGGAGTAGCTAAGAATTCCTTAAACACACCCTACAAAGGAAAACATAAAGATAATAGTAATAGGAAGGACTAAGGTGCTTCAAAAAACATTTCTTAGCCGATACTTTTCTGATCTATTGCAACATAGAAGGATGGAAATAATGATAAACAAGAAAACATGAAAAAATTAGAGACACATCACCATCCACCAAGCTCAGGGATCATGCAAGAAAGCTTTCATCATCATCAATCAAACCATATCATTCACAGGCTCCATGACACCAAATTTCTCTTCAACCTCAAAGAACCATGTATTGCTCTCAAAACTCATCAAAAGTCAAAATTAACAATGATTCATCAATGAATTTTTAACAATCAATGAGGAGAAAAACATAATAGAGTATCTAGAAGCCTATTTGCTAATTAGAAATGTGACTATTGTGTTTGAGACCTTGCAAGGCCCAAGGCACAAAATATCTAAAACAAAATATCTTTTCGAACATTTTTAGCAAAGAAAATGATATTTGAGGTCTGAAAAGCCTCCTAAGACTTTCCAAGTGTACATTTTTGAATTTCCCTCTGCTAAGGGCACAACACTATGTTTTGGGAGGAATTTCCATGCCAAGGGCATAGCACAGGAGTAGGAAAAATGGGTAATCTTGCAGCAGTGTTTTGAAGGCCTTCCCGATGTCGTAAAAGGCTTTGTGAGGGCCTGTTGGAAAGCCTTTTGAGTCTATTTTCCATATCCACACTTGGTTCTCTAATTTTACCTCTAAAACCGGTTCAAAAAGAGAAAAATCCATGGCTGGTAAAGGCACAACACGTGTCCTCAAAAGCGGGCAGAATGGTGAAAATTAGGGTGTTTTTTGACCCATTTGGAGGACCAAAAAAACTCCAATTAATCTGAAACTTTGTGAGCATGGTAAATTTGAGATGAGAATTTAAAAAATGTGAGCCTTTACCCTTGAAGATGCTCTAAGAAAACACGTGGCACCATGTGTGCTACCCCCTTGGCCCTCAAAATTAGCAAATAACAAAAACTTGTCAAAATTCTCCCAAATTTGGTGGATGAGTGCCTCATGGGTTTTGGGAGACCTGTAGAGAAGCTTGTGCCAAGATTCCAAGCCTAGCTTGGCCTTTTTCTTCTTTTATTTCTTGAATTTAAATGAGGGCTTCTTTTAGTTTGGCACAATCAAGTTTGTTTTTCATTGCATAGTACTTGGTCATCTTCTTCTAGAGAGCAAGGCCCCTCTTTATCTTCTTGAAGTACTTGTGTTAATATTTGTAATAATGAATGATACCTTGTGCCATCTCAAAATCCCTCTCCCACTCCCCTATTTGTGCATATTTTCTTTGGAGTAGTAATCTAGTGGCTACCTCCTCATCTTCATTATCACTATTTAGGTCAATGAATTGTGGCTTTTGAGTAGTTTGCCTACCTCCCTTAACTTTCTTATCCTTTTTCATATTTTCTTTGCCCTTGTCAAGCATTTCAGTTGATGTAGATGGAAGGGTCCCTTGCCTTTTGGAGGCAGAAAATAGTTGCCTTGATCCCCCTTTAATATGTGAGAGGAAGAAACTCAAATTGGTTTACTAGAATGCTCTTACCATAACTGACCTCAAGGGTGCCTTTCCTTTCACCAATGATTTCTACATTCATTTCTTCTTCATTTTGTTCTTGACTTCCATCTTGAGAGGAACTTTAATTTTCATTCATGCTAACGTTACTTTCATGATCTTCACCACTGTCATCTACCTCTTGATTGTCCTTTTGGTTCATAGTGTCACAACTGTCATCATTATTAGGGCTATCAGTCATCCTATTTTCTTCTCCATCATCCTCTTCTGTGTTTGCATCATTATCATTGTCATCATCATTTTATGTGTTGTCACTGTTAGAGGTGTCTTTGTCAGTGTGTTCATTACTTTTTGGTGCATTTTCATCATTTTCATTCTCTTCCATATTTCCTGCCTTGTCATATTCTTCTTAATTGCTTGCATCTATTTCCTCTTCACAATTGGGCTCACTTCCTTTGTCTTCAAAATCTTCCTCTTCATGGTATTCTTGTTCTAAACTGTCCTCTTTATCATTTTCATTTTATTCCTCATTTTCCTTTGTCTCTTCTTCATCATCACCACTTTCTTTATTTTAATTTTCCTCTCCCTCATCACTTCTTTCTTTCTCTTGGCTGTCATTTTCTTCTTGGCTGTGATTTTCCTCTTTGTCACTATTTTCCTCTTGTTATTCATCACTTTATTATTGTCCTAATTCTTTAGGAGAAGGTGAAGGAGGGAAGTTCACATGGGGAGAGGATTCATGTGTGGATGAGGAATCATGGTCAGTGGGGGTGGATGGGGGAATTGAGGAAGGTGAATGAGATGATGAAGGTAAGCTTTGCAGAGGATGAGGCTGTGGATTTGTGAAAACATCATCGGCGATGAATACTTCCCATCAGATACATTTTTTCTCTAATTTATGCAACACAATCATCTTGATAAGAGATTGTGAAGGAGGCCTCCTTTGCACAATGTATGACATCTTATCAATACATCTATAAAGGTAATAAGGAAAATGTAGTAGCTTGGTCGTAGTGAAGTGCATAAGTAGTCTTATATGGTAGGAATAAATTCTAGAAAACGTCCCCTCACATGTAAAATAATTCATGATGACTTTCATTAAAGGGGCATATCTTTCCAACAGAAGGGAAAAGGGAAAAATAGTCTTGCAATCATCTTTTTATCTTGGTTTCAAGAAAGGCTGGTAATGGCTCAAGTCCAAATTCACCTGTTTGAAGTTTTTTTCTCCCATGCAAGGTATCCCAGTGGCCATAGCAATTGTATTGGTGGAGAGCTCAAAATTTACCCCAACTAGGTTTACTTGGTGGTTATGGAGGTTTAGGATGAAAAGTCTGGTCAACTCAGGGTGAATTTTGACTCTTTGTACTTTTTCACAGAAATCAAAACATCCTACCTCTTGGAAATATGCAACTGTGGTAGGGGAGGTTGTTAAATTCGTGGTGCTTAAAGGCTCAAACCTATTTTCTCTCCCACCCTTTCTCTATGGTCCCCTAGGCCTTTGGCCTCCCTTGCCACTGTCAACATTGCCTTCTCTAGTCATTTTAACCTTTACTCTTTCTTTGAAATCAAAACCTTGAAGTTGCTTTGTGAAATGATATGACGAGGGTGAGTGGGATGGTGAGGAGACAATAGTGTCAAGGCTTGGCGGTGTGGTGGCTAGTTATGCAAATGGAGATGTTATTTGGTAGAAGAGCCACTTCTTAGCATGGAGACCAAACTTATCTATTACTTTAGGGTTTTTATTTTCATTAAATTTCTTGCTAATTTTAACCTTTAAAATAGCATGAGAGGGGGCAGTGTATCTAAATACCTTTTATAAAAGCTACGACGGTGCCAAGCAGATAAATTTAGGATTTTTTAGAAAATTGGAGGCGTGCACTAGCTTCAGATGCTTCTTGGCTGAACGCGTATCACAGGAGCACAGCACTCGGGATAGTTGGGTCAATGTTGTATGGGCTGTTGGGTCAGACCTGAACGTAGCACGGGAATGAAACATCGTTTGTTGGGTCTTTGTGTAGTGCCTGAACGGGCAGGCGTGGAGCTCCGGCAGATCTTCACAGGGTCAGGTCCTCTCGGGCCAATTCTGAAAGGGTAGAAATGCAGCAAGGAAGACCTACACTGTCTCAGGTCCTCTCGGGTCAAGTCTGAACGGGTAGAAGCATAGCGAGGCAGAGCACTGCACGGTGGTGTCGGGTCCTTGCACTGAACACGTGCAGTGCGTAGCGCCCGAGTGGAGTGGTTGGGCAGTCCTGCACATGGTAAACTGCATGCAGTAAATGCATATCATACTTCCATTAGCGTGTAGTTCCCTGTTGCTATTCCCAAAGAGTGCACACACATGCGTGTAGCACAACTTTACAGGAGCATAGCGCAAAGTTTCTTTTTCCCGAAGGTTGCTAGAAACCTTTAAATTTCACGCTGACAATCCTTTGCTCTCTTTTACGAATGAAAAATGGAGTTGAGTGGTGAATGAGATCCTTTTATACTCTTGGAATAATAATTTAAAACCAAAACCGACCTTTTCTAATGTTTTCTTTTCATATTTTTATCCTTTTACTGATATTTATTTTACCTTTTTGTAGGTGGTGACCTTTAAACAACAAAATGATCTCTTCTTATCTCAAACATTCTTCTTTGATGTTCTTTGGTAACTAAGATGATGGACTTTAGCTATATTTGGCCTATTGATATTCCTTAAAAATTGGTTTTTCTGGCACCTAGTAGAGTTACATGGTTACACTGTGTTTTAGCCATTCTCATGTCTTCAACCCATTTTTGTTACCTTTCTGCGCATTTTGTGTGATTGCAGCTTCTTATAAAACACCAAATTTCTTACCTAGGAGTTTAAATGCTTCTTTTTTAACGGGTGACTGAGGAAGTAGCTTCTTTATATCATTGATTTTCCAGAGGTAAAATAAGTCGGTCCTGCACAATGACCTTAGTCCTTTTCCATCAAGTTTGTCGTTACCTCCCCTTGGCCACTTCTGTTCGCTACAGGTGCCATAACACAGTGTTTTGGTCTTTTAAAACCTTTTTTGGAGTTTGACACCTTATTTACTCAACAGTAGAACTCATGCTCAATTTGATTTCTTATTTGACTCTTAACCTCCTACTTTCCTTCTTTTGACCATTTTGAATACATTTGACTATACTTGAAGGCTTAAAATTCTTGACACTGCTATTCTCTACAATGTTTGTCCCTCTAATGTAGTGAAAACCCCTTTATATTGGCAAGCCATGGAGGTTACCTTCAAAGGCTTTTGGAAAACGTCTTGCTATGATGACGGAGGTCTGTCACCTTCATTTTACTTCTCTGCTTACCTTCTCAAGCTTTAGGCTTTAGGGATGTTTCCTTTTCCTATTTATCATTTCTAGAAATCTTCAATTCACTCTCAGTGTGATGATGTACCATCTGTCCTTGTGATCCTTTGTATTGGCTCCTTGATGGGAAACACTTTTTAGCCCATTAGGCATAAAAATCCTAATTTTGTTTTTTCATAGGCATGCTATCTCCCCTTTGCTGTGAATGTCCTTTGTGATGATTTACACTTTTAACTTACCTCTCTTTTTGTTGATGGCCATCTCCTTCATTCTTGTAGAAATGTCTAACATGAGCAGTTATTCTTTGTAGAATTTACGCTTTGATCAAGGAGGTCTCTCTTGAAGGTTTTTCCATCAAACTTGGACAAACAATTGCTTACCTCCCTTTCCATTTGATTTACCTTCTTGGCACATGAAACATGTTGATTTTTAGAAAACCAAGACAATGATTAACCTATGAGACCCTACATGACCTATACGGAGGCCTTTTGGACTTGGCCTTTGGCTGGAAACATGTCTTAGGTTTTTTGGGTGTAAAACAAAGTTTGACAAACCTTGATGCATTGCAATCCTAGAAACTGATGACTTTGATTTATATAAAGATCCTAGAAAGGTAGCTTAAAACCACCAATGCTTGAGGCACTTGGTGAATAGGGGAAAAGGTTAGGCTACTTGGAAATCCGAGGTGTAAGTAGAAGGGTCAGACAAGTAAAAACAGAGTGGTAAGCTAAGAGGTGGAAAACATAGTGAGAATGAGTGGCATAAGTCCATGGTTTGGTCTTCTAGGAGTGACATGCTAGCCATGCCTTGATAGAGTAGTAGAATAGTGCAAATTTTATCCTAAGGACAATGACGTCAGTGAGATTTCTAGACTCACAATATTAATGAATTTTGTTTCTAGAAATCTAGGATAATCATTTAATCATCTACAAAGGAAAAAATTATTGATGACTAACAGTGGCTCCACTTGGGGAGGGCAGCTCCTTTTCAGGAGGTGTCCAGAACTTTAGATTTCTTGGTTAATGAAGACCAGTGCCTTATCCATTGGGTAGGTTTTTCTCCTTTTCTTTTGTTGATGCTTTCTTGACGTTGTGATCTTAATAATATGAAAAACATGGTTACTCCAACTTCATCTCTACCTACCCAACCCTAACATTTTTTTTCTTCCTTGGGTGCACTTGAACTCACAAACCCTTGGCATTCATTTTATTTTGAAAGAAAAAACAAACTATCTACTTTCTATCTTATTTCTTCCAAGATTTCAGATTATGCTAATGAACTCTTTTTATTCTCTACCTAGACTAACTAAGTGTCAAGATTGAATTGTATGACGGACTTCATTCTCTGAGCTATAGACATGAAATTTAAAGAATGATTTGAACCAGGATTAAACAATCTGATTCATCATGGGTTGTGGCATTAGTACAAGCTGCACACAAACATTATTTTCACAAGAACAAAACTAGAAGGTATGAGGGATGTGTTTCATCATTAGTTAATCAGCCCTATCCTTCTCCTTGGTTTAGGTTTAAGCATGTGGAACAAGTATCTTTCATTCCTAATCTATCCTTTTTGATAAGTCAAGTTTAAATGATTTGACAAGCTCTCTTTCACTATCTTATCAACACAAATTTAAAGCATGTTCAACCATGATTAGGCTAGATGACTAAACAAGATCTTCTTTTAGAACAAGTAGTGGCATTTAGGCTTGCACACTTTTAGTACTACTATTTTCTGGGTACGGGGTTGTACCTCTTTTAAAATCTACCCTATTTTTCTTTCTTTCTTTGTTTTTGTATTTTTGTGACTTTTCCCATGCAATGTTTATGTATAATGAAAGAAATTTTTTTAAACTAGAGGTTTTTACAAAAATGGTACTTGAGCATCATGTCCTCAAAAGGATCTCCTAACATTCTTTGTTCATTCATCTCTTGTAAACAGAAATCATAGTTACCTCCATTTGAAAGCATGGTATAAGGATTTTTCCAAAAAAAATCAAACAAGCCATGCTCTCCTTGGTATTTCCTCTTTGAGTCTTGCTTCCAAAACATGTTTTTGTCAAAAATCCTCCTTAGGTAAAAAAGCTACTCTTTATTAGCTTCACAATAGATAATGATGTAATCAATGTATATCATAGTGAAGAAGTTGAAAATAGGGGCCATGGCTCTTTGGAAGGTGTCTTCAACATTCCTTAGACCAAGAAACATTTAGTCAAAAATGTAGTTGCTCCAAGGAACTTTGAAAATGGCTTTATGTTGATTGATTGGAAGTGGTATCATTCGATGATAACCTGCAACACTATCATGTAATGAAATCTTGTTAGAAGTTCCTACCCTTTTTATAGGATTATTTTTCTTGGGATAAGGGTATCTGTACATAATCGAGGTTTTTTATAGGCACCTAAAGTATATACATAGTCTGCACCCTTTGGATTTCTTTGTTAGTGACACCATTTTTCCAAGGGTTTCATTGTTTCTCTTGGAAGGATACCTCTTCTGAATAATGCCTATGTCACAAGGCTTTATGTTTTCATCACTATATATACAAGCATCCTGAAACTTCTTTCATAACCTTATGTATTTCAGTTTTGTATATAATGATAGAGTTCTGGATAACTTAACCATTTTGGGTTTTCCTAGGCTGCCAACATTATATTCCTCTATATCAGTCCCAGCAAATACTCCTTTAGGGTCGATAGAAATATTTGAGAGAGTCAATAATTATTGTAATTGGACAAAAATCTTTGATGATTATTGGTCTATGCAAGGTAAAAACATAAGACACTTTTGATCCAAATTCCTAAAGATTTATATTATGTGAGAGTATTTCAACACTTTTGGATTGAAAAAAGGAAAAAGTTTTTTTTTTTTTTAGGGTTTTCCTTCATTTGAGAAACTTGATTCAGATTTCAAACTGATTTTTGGTTTTGAAATTTCATTTTCAGTTTGCAAAAAGTCAAGTTCAGTCTTATCATCATGTGGTTGTCTAGGGTTGCTATAGTGTTGACTACTGAGTCGCTCGTGCAGAGCCTGGTTTGACTATTGCAGTGTGTCTAGATCTGTCTCAACTTCAATTACCTGCTCGTTAATTTCCTCTTCAATACACAAGATGAAAGAATCAAGATCTGAGTGAATGGAATAGACAAGGGTGGTGTTTGGAATTTCCAAGCTACTTTCCATATACTTCATGTGGGACTCCCAGTATAACCTCCTGGTTTGGTTGAAAACAAGGATGGTAGAATATGACATGTCAAGTTGGAGGTTCCCTTGAAGCTTGGCCCCCCAAGATCTGGATAAAAGCATACCATATTTGGGGGGAACGTTAGCAACAAATATGTTCATGACTAGGTTCTTAGCAGGTATTTGTGCTAGATTGACACAAATATCCTTGATTAGGCCTAAACACTTGACTCTACTTGAATCAAATGAGTACAAGTCTTTGTAATTTTTAGTGATTTCTAGGCCTAATCCCTCCATCACAAATTTAGGCATGAGGTTGTGAGAGGCACTGGAGTCTAGCATGGCGTTGTGCAATATTTTGTCATGTATGTTTAGGCTAACATAGAAAGGAGGGACAACTCCTTGTTGGTATTTTCCCTCAACTTCGGGTTCAAAAAACAGCTTTGGTTTGTCATCGGTCAAGTGCAAAGTGTTAGTATCATTTCCCATGTTTAAGACTTTCAGAACTTGGGACCTATACATTTCTTGAGTAACCAGATCAGTGAGTGGTATGGTTATCTTCATTTTGAAAATATCTCCTTCAAAACTAAAAGGTACTTGGGTTTTGGGCATATTTACATCAGTTTTAAAAACCATGAATTTTTCTACATTTTTAGTTTGTTGATTCTGACTTGGGGCTTTGAACAAAAGAGTTTTCTCAGGGACACTAGTAGAGGTACTAGGGTAGCTTGTGTCACCACTTGGTTGGCTAGTTTTGTCTCTGTTTGGATCAGTTTTCTTAACGATGGTGTTGGTATTGTCTGCTATCCTTTTAGGAATATTTTTAGGGGTTTTCCAAACAACAGTGTCCATTTGTTTTTTCTTGGGGGCATCTTGGTTATTTTTTCTCCTAAGGTCATATTGCCAATGGACTTCCATTATTTCATTTTCAAATCCCAACCTGTAGTCTTCAGAATCCTCATAGTTAGTTTCAGTTTGGTCTGGGGAAAAGAAATCTGGTTCTTATTTTGTGAGAAAAACATTATCTTCATTATCTACACCTATTAAGTTTACATCGATTTCTTCAAGTTCATCATTCTTTCTTCCACCTTCATCAAGATTATTGTCTTGGAAAGGAGGCCTAACTTGTTGGTCATTGTCTCGTGGCCTATTTTGGGGAGGGTCTCTTCTGAAGTTTTGAGTTTTGTTTCTGGTTTGGGGATCTAGTTGATTTTCCCTAGGAGGTGCACTTTCATTCAAGTTTATCCTTTCCATAATTCTCTACATGGTTCTAAATAGACTATCTATCTTGGCATCAGAAGAAGAGGTTGAGTGTATGGTTTCATCTTTGTAAGTGACCCTTTTTTTTGAACTCATCCTAGCTCTCTTTTCAATTAAGTTGTCTTCTGCACTAATAGCTGTCCTTTTCATTTCTTCTAAAGTTCTGTGGTCCCTCTCTCTTGATTGGTATTTCATGTCTAGATAAAAGCCTTCAAGAAATTTCACTAGTGCTAGGCCTTGTGAGGGTTTCGTGTAACGGGGTAGGGCATTGCAGACACTGTTAAACCTAGTGCAATACTCTTGTACACTCTCCCCTACATTCCTCTTAAGATTTTTATATTAGGAAATCATTTGGAGGGGGTTTTTCTTGATTTCCCACTTTTTTATGAAATATTGGTAGAGGGAAGGGAGATCATGTATGGTGTTTGGGGCTAAGACTTTGAACCATTTTTCGGCCTCACATCCTAAGATTTGTGCAAAGATCCTAATTTTAATGGTTTCTTATTCTATTTCCATGTAATCAAAGGCATCATTAATCCTATCTACATGTTGTTGGACAATGATGGATTCAGCTCCGGTGAAGTGGGGAATTCTGGATTGGTAGTCATTTGGTAAAGGTACCAAAAGTTGTGGTAAAACCAGGGGGGCATACCAAGCTGCCATGATGGGAGCTAATGGAGGATTTATAAGAGGATGGTTTGTGAAAGGGGGTATAGGATGAAGTGGAGTGGTTTTCACAGTGGTGGTATGGATGGGTGTCGTGGAAGCACTTGGACCGACAAACTGATTCAGAGCAGATTTAGTTTGGAAAGAGCTGAAGTGATGGAGAAGCTAAAAGTCAGGTGGCGTGGAAGGAGAGTCTTCTCTACGGGAACTCTGTTGCAAATATATGGGCTCAAGTTCAGTCTGGTCAATATCAATTTGTGACTTGGTTCTGAAGAGGTTCTTTGTATGGTGCAATTAAAACTGGGGATCTTGTAAAGCCATAAGATTTTCAGGTGTAGAGCTTGCCTTATGAATAGTCCTGACAGTTTACAAGTTTCTAGATCTAGAAGATTGCCACAAAATATTTTCTGGGTCATCAACTATGTTGGGAGGGTTTGGGTCCAGATGAGATCTGGTACTGATCCTTTGTGAAGGCAGATTTAAAACTCAAAATGCCGAGAGGCTAAAATTTTAGGACTTTCTTTGGAAGGCCGACCTCTCTTAGGGCTTGGTAAAATCTCACAGTGTAGAACTAGGCTTCTAAACTTCTGAGGGTTGATTTGATATAATCCCAGGGATTCTAAATGAGAACTAGTGAAGTAATAGGCCTACTGGAGGCTACTGGAGTTGCCAGGTGGATATTTTTTTGCTGTTTTAAGGATGTATGTTTATGGTCCATCACCAATAACTGAAAATAAACCAATATAAGGATGTTTTTGGGGTTTTATAAGTTCCTTTATGTATCCCTAAGGTTCGTGGGAGTGTCCTATAGCTGAGTCATCATTTTTATAGGATGGCGAAACAACCAGATTCTAGTCTTGGCTTTCAATTGATTTTCTAAGCTTAACTGATGGTTTAAATGAGTCTATAAGAGTTTTTATGATACTATGTACTCAGTCCCACTGTGATCATCATAATTTTAGTGTGGCAATGAGGTGGCGATAAATAAATAGATACTACTTGACAGGATTGTTTCTGAGATTCTAAAGAGGGCTTAGGATGTTATTTTCTTAGGGTCCCACCCTGATCGCTATAATGTTAGGGTCCCGTGATTTAGCAAATTGGTAGAAAAAATGCATAGGGTAACATAAGACCAGTCTTTGGAGTCCTAGGACCTAGCCTTCCTAGACTCAGAGAGGGCTCTCTCTGTTGTATGCAAAGGATGTGAAATTGTTTTCTTTAGATGGTTTATTTTAGGCTAGATGTGAAGTTTAGTGTTTTGTTTGTTTGGTTGGGTTGGGTAAAATGATCAAGTGGAATAGGTGGAATTAGAGGTTATCAAATAATTGGGATATGGAGTCTATGAAAGTCATGGATATCTCAACAATGAGTCAGAGTGAATCACAGGGAAAATATAGTGTGGTCGATGGATATTTTAAGGTTATGTGTGAAGTGAAATGGACATTAAGCTGGGAAAACAAGGTGGGGAAAAGGGAAGTTAAGAATCCTTTGTCATATACCCATAAAAAATAAGGTCTCAAATACTGATAATAAAAATATAATAATAACAAGATAGGGAAAACCATTTATTCAATGACAACACTTTAAACAAATAGACATCCAAGATGAACAATTTAGTGAAACACAGAAAGCGAGAAATCCTATCTAACTTCAGTGATTTCACCTTGAAAGTTCGAAAAACATATGAGATGATAAATAACGCTAATAAATGAAGAGGGAACTCCTAGACATCATCAATCAAGCTATAAATAAATTTGAGGCAAAGTGATAGGCATGGAAAAAGGGAGAGATCAAAACAAGACCTCCTTGACTTAACCCAACAAGAAATACTTCAAATGGAGATTTCAAAACAGAGTTTAGATAGCATAAAATAAACAGGGATTGCCATAAAACATATTTGGAAACTAGCATATTAATCCATTGATGAAATAAACAAGCATAAGGAGGCCTAAGGAGCAGATAATAATTTCTTAAACACACCCAACAGAGGAAAACATAAAGACAATAGTAAGAGGAAGGACTAAGGTGCCTCAAACAACATTTATTAGCCTATAATTTTCTAATATATTGCAACATAGAAGAATGGAAATAATTATAAAAAAGAAAAAATGAACAAATTAGTGACACATCATCATTTACCAAGCTTAGGGATCCTGCAAGAAAGCTTTCATCATCATCAATCAAAGCATATCATTCACAAGCTCCATGACACCAAATTGTTCTTCAACCTCAAAGAACCATGTATTGCTCGCAAAACTCATCAAAATCCAACGTTAACAATGAGTCCTCAATGCCTTTTTAAAAATCCAGGAGTGTAAAAACCTAATAGAGTATCTATAAGCCTATTGGCTAATTAGAAATGTTACTATTGTCCTTGAGACCTTGCAAGGCCCAAGGCACAAAATATCTAAAACAAAATATATTTTTGGAAATTTTTAGCAAAGAAAATGATACTTGAGGTCTAACAAGCCTCCTAAAACATGTGAAGCATACATTGTTTACTTTCCCTCTGCTAAGGGTGCAAAACTATGTTTTAGAAGGAATTTTCATGCCAAGGGCATAGCACAGGAACAGGAAAAATGCGTCGTCATGCAGCAGTGTTTTGAAAGCCTTCCCAATGACGGAAAAGGCATCGTGATGGCCGATTGGAAATCCGTTTGAGTATAATTTCCAAATATACCTCTTGTTCTCTGATTTGATGTTTGAAGCCTCTTCAAAAAGTGAACATTCCAAGGCTGGTAAAGGCGCAACACAGGTCCTGAAAAGCATGCAGAACGGTGAAAATTAGGGTGGTTTTGACCCTTTTGGAGGATGAAAACAACTCCAATTGATTTGAAACTTTGTGAGCATGATAAATTTGAGATGAGGATTCCAAAAATGTGAGCCTTCCCCCGTAAAGATTCTTTGAGAAAATGCATAGCACCATGTCTTGTACGCACTTGGCCCTCAAAATTAGCAAAACACAAGAACTTGTCAAAATTCTTCCAAATTTGGTGGATGAGTGCCTCACGGGTTTTGGGAGACCTGTAGAGAAGCTTGTGCCAAGATTCTAAGCCTAGATTGGCCTTTTTCTTCTTTTAGTGCTTGAATTTCAATGAGGCCTTCCTTCAGTTTGGTACAATAAAGTTTGTTTTTCATTGCATAATAATTTGTCATCTTTTTCTGGAGAGAAAGGCTCCTCTTTATCTTATTTAAGTACTTGTGTTCATCTTTGTAATAATGAATGATACCTTGTTCCATCTCAAAATACCTCTTCCACTCCCTGATTTTTGCATCTTTTCTTTGGAGTAGTAGTATAATGGCGACCACCTCATCTTCATTATCACTATCCAGGTCAATGAGTTGTGGCTTTTGAGTAGTTTTCCTGCCTCCCTTACCTTTCTTATCCTTTTTCATATTTTATTTTCCCTTTTCAAGCCTTTGATTTGATGTATATGACAATGTCCCTTGGCTTTTGGAGGAAGCAAAAACTTGCCTTGATCCACTTTTGATATGTGAGAGGAAGAAACTCAAATTGGTTTACTATAATTCGCTTACAATGACTAACCTCAAGGTTGCCTTTCCTTTCACCAATGATATTTACATTCATATCTTCTTCATTTTGTTCTTGACTGCCCTCCTGAGAGGTACTTTAATTTTATTTCATGCTAACATTAATATCATGATTTTCACCACTATCATCCACCTCTTGACTATCCTTTTGGTTCATAGTGTCACTATTGTAATCATTATTAGGGCTATCAATCATCATGTTTTCTTCTCCATCAACCTCTTCTGTTTTTGCAACATTATCATTGCAATCATCATTTTCTGTGTTGTCACTATTAGAGGTGTCTTTTTCAGTGTCTTCATTACTGTTTGGTGCATTTTCGTCATTTTCATTCTCTTCCATATCTCCTACCTTGTCATATTCTTCTTCATTGCTTGCATCTGTTTCTTCTTCACTATTGGGCTCACTTCCTTTATCTTCAAAATTTGCCTCTTCATTATCTGCCTCTTCATGTTCTTCTTGTTCTAAACTTTCCTATTTATCATTGTCATTTTCTTCCTCACTATCCTCTGTTTCTTCTTCATCATCACCACTTTCTTCATTTTCATTTTCCTCTCCCTCATCACTTATTTCTTCCTCTTGATTGTCATTTTCTTCTTGGCTATCATTTTCCTCTTTCTCACGGTTTTCCTCTTGTTCGTCATCACTTTATTCATGTTATTATTCTTTAGGAGAAGGTGAAGGAGGGAATTTCTCATGGGGAGAGGATTCATGTGTGGATGAGGAACCATGGTCAGTGGGGGTTGATGTGGGAATTGAGGAAAGTGGATGAGATGATGAGGGTAAGCTTTATAGAGGAAGAGGCTATGGATTTGTGAAAACATCATGGGAGATGAATACTTCCCATGGGATACCTTGTTTCTCTAATTTATGCAACATAAGATTTTTTATAAGAGAATGGTGGAAAATACTTTGCATTTGTTGTAAAGGAGGCCTCTTTTGCACAATGTATGACATATTATCAATACTTCTATAAAGGTAATAAGGAAAAGGTAGTAGCTTGTCCCTAGTGAAGTGCATAAGCTATCTTATATGGTATGAATAAAGTCTAGAAAATCTCTCATCGCATGTAAAATACTTCATGATGACTTTCATTAAAGGGGCATATCTTTCGGCAGATGGGAAAAGGGAAAAAGAGTCTTGCAATCAGCCTGTTATCTTGGTTTCAAGAAAGGCTGGTAAGGACTCAAGTCCAAATTCAGCTATTCGAACCATTTTTCTCCCATGCAAGGTATTCCACTCGCCATAGAAATTTTATTGGTGGAAAACTCAAAATTTACCCGAGCTAGGTGTACTTGGTGGTTATGGAGGTTTCGGATGAAAAGTCTGGTCAACTCAAGGTGACTTTTGACTCTTTGAAATTTTTCACATAAATCAAAACATCCTACCTCTTTGAAATATGCAACTGTGGTAGGGGAGGCTGTGAACTCCTTGGTGCTTAAAGGCTCAAACCTGTTTACTCTCACACCATTTCTCTGTGGTCCCCTAGGTCTTTGGCCTCCCTCGCCATTATGAAAACTACCTTCTCTAGGCATTTTATCCTTTACTATTGCTTTGAAATCAAAACCTTGAAGCTTCTTTGCGAAATGATATGAAGAGGGTGAGTGGGATGGTGAGGATACAGTAGTGTCAAGGATTGGCGATGTGGGGGCTGGTTATGCAAATGGAGATGTTATTTGGTAGAAGAGCCACTTCTTAGCATGGAGACCAAACATATCTCTTCCTTTAGGGTTCTACATTTCTTGCTAAGTTTCACATTTAAAATAGCATGAGAGGGGGAAGAGTATCTAAATTCCATTTATAAAAGCTCTGGAGGTGCCAAGAAGAGAAATTTAGGAGTTTTGAGAAAATTGGAGGGCACTGGCTTGAGATGTTTCCTGGATGAATGGGCAGCACAAGAACGTAGCACTTGGTCTAATCGGGTCGACCCTGCACGGGCTATCAGGTTGGCCCTGAACGTAGCATAGGAACCCAACACCGGTTGTCAGGTCTCTCTGCATCGCCTGAACGGGAAGGAGTGCAACGCCTGTAGACCTGCACAGGGTTGGGTCCTCTCAGGCCAAGTCTGAATGGGTAGAAATGTAGTAAGGAAGACCTGCACAGTGTCGGGTTCTCTCGGGCCAAGTTTGAATGGGTAGTAGTGCAACAAGGCAGAGCTCTTCAGGGTGGTGTTGTGTCCTTGCACTGAATGCATGCAGCGTGTAGTGCTCTGGCGGAGTGGTCAAGTGGTCCTACACACGTTAAATGCGTATCACGCTTCCATAGGTGCATAGCACCATATTGCAATTCCCAAAGAGGGCACGCACAGGCACGTAGCACAGCTTTACAGGAGCATAGCGCAGGGCTTATTTTTCCCGAAGCTTGCCAGAAACCCTGGAATTTCTCTTTGAGGACCCTTTTCTCTCTTTTACGAATGAAAAATGGAGTTGAGTGGTGAATGATATGCTTTTATACTCTTGGAATAATAATTCAAAACCAAAACCCACCTTTTCTAATGTTTTCCTTCGATATTTTTATCCTTTTACTGATATTTCTTGGAAAAAATCAAGATGATCTCTTCTTATCTCAAACATTTTTCTTGGCTATTCTTAGTTAACTAAGATGATGTAATTTAGGTCTCTTTGGCTTGTTGATATTCCTTAAAAACTTGTTTTTTTGGCGCCTCGTGCAGTAGCATGGTTACTCTATGTTTTAGCCATTCTCATGTCTTCAACCCTTTTTTGCTAACTTTTTGTGCACTGTATGTGATGGAAGCTTCTTATAAAACCCCTCATTTCTTACCTAGGAGTTTAAATGCTTCTTGTCTAAAGGGTGACTAAGGAAGTAGCTTATTTCTATCATTGATTTTCCATAGGTATAATAGTTTTTCTTGTACAGTGACCTTAGTCCTTTTCCATCAAGTTTTTCATTACCTCCCCTTGGCCACTTCTGGTTCCTACAGGTGCCATAATACAATGTTTTGGTCTTTTAAAACCTTTTTTGTAGTTTGACACCCTATTTACTCAACAACAGAACTCATGCTCAATTGGATTTCTTATTTGACTGTTAACCTCCTACTTTCCTTCTTTTAACTATTTTGAAGAATTTTGACTGTACTTGAAGGCTTAGACTTCCTCACACAGATATTCTTTACAATTTATGTCCCTTTGATGTAGTGAAAACCCCTTTATCTTTGCAAGCCATGGAGGTTACCTTCAAAGGATTTCGGAAAACCTCTTGCTGTCATGATGGAGTTTTCTCACCTTCATTTTAGTTATTTTCTTACCTTCTCAAGCTTTAGGCTTTAGGGATTTTTCATTTTCCTATTTATCATTTATATAAATCTTCAATTCATGCTCAGTGGCACTAATGTACCATCTGTCCTTATGATCCTTTGTATTGGCTCCTGGCTGGGCAACACTTTTTAGCCCATCACTCATAAAATCCTTGTTTTTCTTTATTCATAGGCATGTTGTCTCCCCTTTGTTGTGAATGTCCTTTCTGATGATTTACCCTCTTAACGTACCTCCCTTTTTGCTGATGGCCATCTCTTTCATTCCTGCAAATTTTTTTAAGATGGGCAGTTTTTCTTTGCAGAAGTTGCGCTTTGATCAAGGAGGTTTCTCTTGAAGGTTTTTCCATCAAACTTGGAAGAACAATTTCTTACCTCCCTTTCCATTTGATTTACATTCTTGGCACATGAAACAAATTTATTTTTAGAAAACCAAAACAATGAATAACCTATCAGACCCCACATGACCTATTGGGAGGCCTCTTGGACTTGGCCTTTGGTTGGAAACTTTCCTTAGGGTGTTTAGGTGTAAAACAGAGTTTTGACAAACCTTGATGCATTGAAATCCTAGAAAGTGATGACTTTGATTTATCTAAATATCCTAGAAAGGTATCTTAAAGCCACCAATGTGTGAGGCACTTGGTGAATAGGGGAAAAGGTTAGGCTACTTGGAAATCCAAGGTGTAAGTAGAAGGGTTAGGGAAGTCAAAATAGAGTGGTAAGGTCAGAGGTGGAAAACATAGTGAGAATGAGTGGAATATGTATAGGATTTGGTCTTCTGGGAGTGATAGGTTGGCCATGCCTTGATAAAGTATTAGAACAATGAAAAAATTATCCTAAGGATAATGAAGGTAGTGAGATTTCTAGAACTCACAATATTAATGAATTTTGTTTCTAGAAATCTAGGATAAGCATTTAGTCATCTACAAAGGAAAAAATTACTGATGAATAACACTGGGTATAATAAGAAATTCAATTCCGTGGCTAACTTACAATGAATAAAATGATGGGTACTACACGATTCAATCAATACTAGTACATTTTTCTTCTTCATATGTCCTTCTATCTTGAGAGTTTGCGGAGTTGTAATCCATGAAAATGAATTACAGGATATGGTCAGACTCATTTCTTCATTGATCCAGGTGGATATTGATCGCCTCCCACCTATTCCATTGGACCCACAACATCAATTCTTTCAATCTTTTCAGCTTTAGCACAACTTACTATTTTTAGCAGGTTTTCAGGTCCTGCGAACCTAGAGTTGTTTTGGGGCCTTAATGATCAAGCTAGATATTGGTGGCCATCCACCGAGTCCATTTGAACCCCCACCATCAGTTCTTTCAGTTTGTAAGTTTCAGCATAACTTACTATTTTTAGCATTTTTTTAGGTCGTGAACTTTCGAAGCCATTTTGAGGCCCTAAATGATGCTTTTTGGGAAAACAGGGAGCAACACAAGTCGTAGACTGATGTTTCTCACTAAAAATTTGTAGTCCTTGGATAGATATTTCTAACAAGCTATTGAGCACATCAAACAGAGATTGGATGCCAAAGTTACGTCCCCGGGAAGTTGAAACACCAACTTACCCAAATGGGGCCCACAGTTTTGGTGCTTCATCTCCTAGAGTTAGGTTTTTGGACGATTCAAATTTTACATTGTTTCTCAACAATAAATAAGCCTTCGAGACTCATTGTAACACAGTTCAAGGGGTTGTAGCCAACACATCTCTTCTCAGGGATAAGTGCTACCAGTGCCCTAGCTTGCTTGTTCTGATCATGTCTGTATTATAACACAGTTTAGGGGTTGGTAGCCAACACATCTCTTCTCAGATATAAGCGTTTCCAATACTCTAGCTATTCATTTCCATTATGTCTCATTGTAACAGAGTTCAGAGGCCTATAGCCACCACATCTCTTCTCAGAGATATGCCTACCAGTGCCCTAGCTGTTCATTTCAGTCATTTGTTTTATTAAGAAAATGAAGCATTATTTCCGCTACATCTCTATATCTATGACTACATATGTATTCTGTTGCGTTCCTGCATAAAATTTGGATTAGTGGTATTAGAGCGGTCTACTCTTTCTCTAATTTTCTTTTCATGTCCCCAGCGCAGTTAGGGTATAAGGAGTTCAACCTCGTAACCCCGATGACCCCACATGCCAGAAGGAAAGAAAGACGAGGGAGCAGGAGATCCCATCAAAATCTTGCTCGAGGAGGCCCTTGAGAAATAGAGGAATGTGATGATGGATAACTTTTCATAGATCCTTCCACGGCTACCCACCGGCGGCACATCTACATCCAGCATGTCTGCCAACAGGTCTGCGGCATCCTGGACAAATCCAACACCAACTTCAGCAAAATTCCTCCCCCCCCCCCCCCCCAATGGAGGAACTTAATGCAATGGAGACCATTTCTTCCTAAGGAGGGAGGAATGATCCAGGTGGATATCGGTGGCCTCCCACCTATTCGATTTGGACTTGCAGCATCAATTCTTTCATTTTTTTCAGCTTTAGCACAGCTTACTATTTTTAGCAGGTTTTTGGGTACTGCATTCTCGGAGCCCTTTTGGGGACAAAATGATCTAGGTGGATATTGGTGGCCACCCACCGAGTCCATTTGAACCCCCACCATCAGTTATTTCAATTTGTATGTTGCAGCATAACTTACTATTTATAGCCATTGTTCGGGTCCTAAACTTTCGAAGTCGTTTTGAGGCCCTAAACGACACTTTTTGGGAAAACGGGGAGCAACATGGGTCGTATATCGATGTTTCTCACTCAAAAGTTGTAGTCCTCAAATAGATATTTCTAACGAGCTATTGATCACGTTAAACAGAGATCAGATGCGAAAGTTATGTCCCCAAGAATTTGAAACAACAATTTACCCAAACAGGACCCACAGTTTCGGTGCTTCATCTCCTAGTGTTAGGTTTTTGGACGTTTCAGATTTTAAATTATTTCTCAATGATAAATAGGCCATTGAGCCTCATTGTAACACAGTTCAGGGGCTGGTACCGACACATCTCTTCTCAGAGATAAGTGCTGCTAGTACCCGAGCTCATCTATTTCCATTATGTCTGTAATAGGCTTTTGAGCCTCAATGTAAGACAATTTAGAGGCCTGCGTATGCCACATATCTTCTTAGAGATATGTTACCAGCACCCTAGCTTGTTTCCATTATGTTTGTAAGCTTATTTTAGTCATTCTTTTATTAACAAAATGAAGCACTATTTCTGCTGCATCTATGTATCTATGGCTATATGTGTATTCTGTTGCATTCAGGCATAAATCCTGGTCATTTGTCCTCTCAGGCTCGTTCCTAGTTATATCCTCTTCTTTTAAGTTTTCCTGTTCATTTAATTCCTCCTCTTCACAATCTATGTAAAATAATTTCTTCTCAACACACTTATGACCTATAGTGTATTTGCTATCACAACTGTAGTAAAGCCCTTTTGCTCTTTTTTCTACCAATTGTTATGGTGTCAACCTTGTAGGTTGTGGAAGTCTAGGAGTAGCAACACTTCCATATTTATAGATGTAAGTGGTAGGCTTGCTTGTCGCTATAATTTTACATTCAGTTTTTCTTTCCAACATGAATGCCTTCTCCAATGAATCAGGTTCCCAAAGGAAAACCTGATGTTGGATGTTATCTTTTAAAGTCCCTATGAAGACATCAATCCCATGTATCTTTGGGATATTAGCTACCCTTATATTCAATTTTTGGAAGTCCTCAATGTGATCCACCATTGAACCCTATTGTTTGAGATTTATCAATTGGATAAAGAATTTTTTTCTCTCTGTATCCTCATAATGTGCTATCATTTCCCCCATAAAAATTAACCAAGTGATAAATTTTTTACGAGATAAAATCTATAGATACTATACAAATGTATTTTGTTCTTGATGTAAATTTGCAATGCATACCTTTTGTGAGTTTTTCACATTATGGATATCAAAATATTGCTCCATCCGTAGTGTCCATATTATAGGATCCTTGCCATCAAACTTCCTCATATCCATATTTGGAATATGGTGGGTCTTCCATCCAACATTGGAGTTTATGGAATCATGATTAATATTTTTTTTTCCTCTACTGTATTTTCTCCATTAGGAATCATTTCTTGTGTCAACTTTGTCAAACCTTCCTTAAAACCTTCCATGTCTCCTTTTAGATCATTCTTCATGTATTCCATGTTGTCTTTCATTTTTTCGTCGATGTCATCCATATCAGATTCGATGCCATCCATCTTAGCTTCCATGCCATTCATCTTAGTTTCCATGCCTTTGTTGAAACCATCCATCTTAGCTTCCATGACTTTCTTCAAAACTTCCATTTCATGTTTTGATGCTCTTTGTGAGAGAAAAATTTGGTGCACTTGCTCTTGTAATTTTGATATATCATATTTCACTTCTTCCTCTTCATGAGTCATAGTAGACTAATGTGAGGGCTTAATGGGTGTTGAATTATTTTTGTGGGGGCATTTTAGAACCCAATACTGATATCTATGCTTCAATATTCCTTTAGAATCACTTCAAATTGATTTTTCAAACAAGACTTATGAAATTTGAAAACAAATACACACCTTTTTCTTGCTTTAGAGGACCTCGAGATTGAAATTGAATTATATATATGATTTTAGATCTTCAATAGTGTAAATTTGGTCATGTAGTAGCCCTCTAAATCTTATTCTGAATGCCATAGGTCTGACCTGATTTGGATGCTTCAAGGAAAATTTATGCCCAGTCTCCCACAATGAACTAATTATGGACTCATTCAGTAGAGAGAAATTTTACAGTGTGCCATGTGACACTGTTTCCTCTTTCGGCTCTGAAATTGATACACAAAAAAATATAGTCTATTTAATTTCAGTCATTTTTTAAAAAAATTCTATCCGATGCTCAGAGAGAGAGTTATGAATATTTTTCCAAGGTCACCTCTTTTATATTAAATTCAGGAGCTTGCAAAAACCCTAAATTCCACAGATCATATCTTTGAAAATATTTTGAACCAAGATCTAAAATTATTATACGTAGTTCTTCAGGATTTCAGATTCTCGTGGTAAATTTTTTAGCTTCTGAACCCTCACAGAAAAAATTTTATGGTGAAAATTCCATGATAACCTATTTGGAGTAGCGAAACCCTAGAATCCAAACCTTTGATACCAAATGTTATGAAACCACCTCCAAAAATAAAATAAATGAGAGATAAAGGCCTTAGAAATCAACCAATTACAGGGGGAAACCTCCTTTACATTACATAAATGAACAATTATTGGTTGATACAAATGACAAAACCTCCTTTTTATATATAGGAGTCCATGGGGTCACAATATAATCCTAGCTGACCTAGCAATAATAATGTAACGGAACAATAATAACAATATATGGGTTACATAGGTACAAAAATAGAAATAAGTGGGATATACTAACAAAAATAAGGGACTATACTAGTAATATAGGGACCTAATAGAACATATGTAACTTTCTCAATATTTTATTTTGATGTCTACTCTTCATGAGGTGCATCCCATGATTCTTTGATCTCCTCATTTGAATCGTATTATTTTGGATGTTATCCTTCAATGACATCAAGAGAATATCAATTTTCAAATACCTTTCTTGACCTAAGATGAATGCCATTTAGATCAAAAGGATATGTTTGGAAGTTTTGTAATTCAGCATTGTAAGTGGGCTAAGCTACTTCCTTTTCTGGGTTTGGAAATAGTGGTATAGGTAGTTGAGTGGGATTGGATCTTTGTGACAGATGTGGTTGAGGTTGTCGTAGAGGTGGATCATAGTGATAGCATGGAGTTGGGTTTGCATGATATTGAGGAAAATATTGAGGATATTGTGGATGTATTCCATAAGGTTATTTCCAACCTTGTTTCCAAGATTATTTTTGGGGATGGGATGGATAAGGTTTCCAAGGAAAGAGTGTGTTCCAATTAATTTGAGATGGATCTGAATAAGATTGAAATTGTGAATAAGGTCCTTGCATCATATCAAGTTGACTAGGTTTTCATGGTATTATTGGAGCTACATAAGATAGCTTCTTTGGTGATTGACTTGCTCCGTTATCCTCTTGGTAAGCTTCCTTCAACCTTGGTAATGAATCACCCATATGATTTCTTTCCCTTCCTCTCCATATGCACTTGCAGCATGCTTCACAAATTTATTCAATTGATAATTTTTATACATCACCTCTACTCATGAGATCAAGGAGATCAATCCAATCATCCCTAATTGTTCTAAGTAATAGGGTTTTTAGTGTGTCAAAACCTAAATGATGAAAATTTTACCTCTTAACATTATACATAAATCTCTCTATTAGATTCTCAAGGATTTCATATTTTTTGTTATTAATTTTAAATTTTTCTTCTTTAAGATCATGATCTTTATATTTTTCTAGAAAATATTTTACATATCATTCAATGATCTTATTTAATTATTCCCTAAACTCATGAACCATTTAAGATCTCTATCCTTCAATGTTGCCTAAAACGATCTAACTTTTGAGTTTTTAGTAACCAACCATAAGATTTAAAAAATTGCTCAAATTCAAAGAGAAAGGTTTCTAGATCTTTGACCTCATACCATGGAAGTTGGGAAGGAAAGATGGAGGGATGTTCTTCATAGGCACATTGACATTAGTATCTTGAATGGGAAATCCAAGAGGATTGTTGAGCCTCCAAAATTTCATCCACTTTCACCTTCATTTCCATCATTTTACCCTCATTTCGTAACTTTGTAACTCCATAAAATTACATTATTAAGTGACCATTTTCATTATCATATGATTTTAGCATTAATATTTTCCAAGTCATTGATTTTAAGTATTTTAACTAAATTTGTTATTAAATATTAGGAAATTAACATGTTTTCATATATATCTAAATATTTTATGATTTTTGCTATATTTTAGGCCTACTTGAAGATTCTATAACGGTCCTATTATGTCATGAGACCAAAAAATAAAATTTCAAATTCCAACTCACAAAGATTTGTGGAATATTTCTAGAGGATGTGGATCATTTACTATGCACATTCAAAGGAGAAGAATCATGGATAAGATAATTTTGAGAGGATATGTATCTTACATTTTTAGATAATTTGTTGTAACCAAAAGAGATAAATGTGGATTTACGAGAGATTTGAGGATTTGTATTTATTGAACAATTATCATAATTTTTTGTATAAATAGGAGTGCACCCTTCATACAGAGAGTTGTTTAGTCATTTGTTAATTGTCAGCTAGTGGCTAGTTGATGTTCGGAGGTTTGAAGCTCTAGATGTAGTTTGGAATGTGAGGATAGAGAGTTACTGTAATATCTTGTAACTTTATTTTTATGACATACATACTGCCACTTTTATCTCCAAGATGTGATAGTTGTTCAATGTGCTTTCCGAGAAATGGAGGCCCCCCATCAACTGCATTTTTAAAATCTTTGTACATATTGGTGATGTAGTATAATTAAGCTATTTCATTTCTTTTTAGCAAGTGTGATTTCACTTCTACAGGTGTGAGTGCTATTTAAATTTAACATTTCATTTATGCAAGTGTGGTTTGATTTCAATTATGCAAGTATGGTGTGTTTTTCATTTATACAAGTGTGCTTTGATTTCATGTATGCAAGTGTGACTTAAAATTTCAAGCAAGTGTGAGTTAAATTTATTTATGTTTGATTTGAAATTACTTGATTTACTTAGTTTTGTAGTTACTTCTAATTGCATTATATTAATATGTTATGAAACCAGCTCCAAAAATAGAAGAAAATGGAGCTCAATGCCTTATAAATCAGCCAGTTTGAGGGCGAAAACTCCAATACATTACATAAATAAACAATTCTTTGATGATACAAATGACCAAAACCTCCTTCTATATATGGGATTCCATGGGGTCACAATATAATCCTAGCCGACCTAACAATAATAATGTAAGGGCGCAATAATAATAATATTGGAGTTACAGGGGTACAACAATAACAATAAGGTGGCTACATTAACAAAAATAAGGGACAATACTAGTAATGTAGTGACCTAGCATGCCCCTCTCCTTCAAAAAAGTGATTTCCTCGACACTTGAGTAGATCTGGATGCTTTTGTATAAAATTATCATCCTCCCATGTAGAATCTTGAGTGGGTAAGTTCTTCCATTTGATGAGATACTCTGAAATTGATCGATTTCGTAGCTGTGGAGTTCTTGTTTCCATGATTGCTTCAGGTTCCAATATGATTTTTCCTTCCTCATCAATTTCTGGCAATTTTTTTCCTTCTTTAAGCATGAAACATGGAAAAATGGATGCACTAGCGAAGAAGTAGGGACCTCCAATTGTTATGCCATCGTACCAATATTTTGCAACACCTTGTAAGGACCATAATGTTGGAAATATGATGTAGTGTGTTGTCCTTGATGGTAACCTACTTGATGAGTTTCCTATGATAAGAAACCTATGTGTTAAAGACGTAAGAATGATGTAGCTACAGATTAGATCAGATGTGACAGAGAAAAGAATTCTAGTAAGTGCCAGAGAAATGATAAATGTAATATGTCTCAATGTATACGCCTTTTGTGAGGGCAACCTGCGTATACATTAAGGGTTAGCATATACGCAATTTTTATGAAGAGAAGTTGCATATACACGTGGAAATGAACGCTCCAAGTCACGTATGCCTTTTTCACTCTAAAATTATAATAGCAAGAGGCATTACCATGGTATTAACCCACAATATTGAGTGTTGTATTGTCTATTTGACTCCATTCAAGAATACCATCAGCATTTGAGTGGTTTTGACTCATGGTATTGGTAAAAGCTAAATCTATATAAGGAGAAGAAGATCATAGTGCTAGGTGTGCATGTGTAAGGGTTGTTGATGAATAAATTTCTCTAAGGAATATCTGCATGGATGAACTCTGTTCTTAATTGATAGATTTGAATCTATGATGCACCCATGGATATAATGATGGTTCAAGATCTCTAGATCTGATGATGATGAATCTCTAAAATGACCTACTGAAGGAATGATGAAGAACTGGCGCAAGTTTGTTGAAGAAAATGAATAAATATGGGTAAGTTTTATAGATCTGGTCTATTCTACAAAATTTATTTTTTACAGATCTTATACGCTAGTTGGTTTCAACAAAAGCACGTATATACGTGCGTTCGTTTCATGAAAAGCGTGTATGGCAGTTAGGGTTTTCTGAAGAATAAATACACAAAAGTATACGCGGGTCGATGTGAAGGAAAGTGCGTATGTACATGGCTTCAATGAAGAAAAGTAGCGTATTCTATTTAAATCAATGACTGTTCAGGGTTGAGTTTGTATCTGCATATCTATTTTGAAGTCTAGGTTATTTCTGAAGTTCTGGTTACAATGTTTTCACTATTCTAATTGAAGTATTGGGTGAAGTTTATGGTTGTTGATAAAGTTCATGTGTCTTGGTATTGAATGAATACTTCATTCTGAAGTATATCTACAAGGAATGGGTTGCAGTTTATTGATAGATCTTAATTAATAATGCACCTATGAATAAAATGATGTATCAAGATCTCTAGACTTGAAATGACTATGTATTTTTTAGATCTGTTTATGGAAATTTTAGATCTGTGATCTGGTGAATTTTTGATGAATTGAAGGATAAGATCTGAGTTGTTTATCTATTCTGAAGAGTTGCATAGCCCTACAATGGTTGTAGATCTATACAGAGCTTTGTCTTAGTGAAAGAGCGTATATACACAGGTTGGTTTCATCAAAAGCGCGTATGGAATATCAGGTCAGTCCTGAAACAGTTGTAGATATATACGCAGGTTTGTCTCTTTGAAAGTGTGTATATATCCATGTTCAGTGAAGTAAAACCGTGTATCAAATCTAGGGTCTTTTTGAAGTGTGAAAAAGGAAATCTCTGGTTTGTTTTGTTGTATTACTATTGTTTTCCAATGATGTCTTCGTACATATCTAAGTTGTTTTAATACTGATTATGCTGCTAGTTGATTATGATTAAATATCAGTGATTGGTTGGTTGATTGGTTGGTGATTCAATGAATGAATTGAGTGGGTTATAAATTTTAGTTTGATGTATGTTATTTGATCTTAATGTGTGGAGTGGTTCTAGTCTGAAAATATGATGAAAAGAGGCCTACAAGTTGTGTTGTGTGGAAGCTATTGGATCCAATATGAAAATTGATGAAATGTGGTCCATGGTGGTGCTGAGAGTTTAAGAATTTAGTGAGGGGGTTGTAACTCCCTTCTAGTGATAGTTGGTAAATGAGATCATAGGGTAGTAGCTCCCTTCCAGGAGTGGCTGGTAAACGAGATCAGGGGGTTGAAGCTCCCTTCCAGTAGTAGCTGGAGAACGAGAGAAGGTTGCAGCCTTCTGCAGGTGGGTGCCTGCATGCTGGTATCAGTCTACGTCAGTACGTGATTGTAAGCAGTTTTATTTATAATAAATATTGAAGACAGAGATGATAACAGCGGTGGTTTTCTCCCGAATTGGGTTTCCACCTTAAATACTGGAGTTTATGTGTGATGATCTATTCTATTCTTACTACACATGCTTACTGCTTAATAAACATCTTATGAATGAATGATGCATTGATCTAAGTAAAGAATTATATGCATAATAATATCTCTGGTAATATGCAAGTTTTCTTAAAGATATCCGTGTATATACGCGGATATCACCCCCCCCCCCCTTCTTAGTATTTTTCGCAACAATTGGTATCAGAGTAGGTCCTTTTGAAGGAGCTTGATCACTTGAAGGAGATCTGTCATAATGGGAAGGAAGAAAAAGAGGAAGCCTACTCAAAGAAAGAAGATATCTCAGAAAACATGTACATCAAAAAATGAAGAAGAAGAAATAGGTATTGATTATTGTTCTCTTGATTCACTTTCTTGTGCGTGCAATGGTGAATATAGTGAAAACCAAAGTGAAAGTAATGTTATGGATCTAGAAGCACTAATTGCAAATCTCAAGAGTAAAGTTGAATATCAACAAATATTATTTAATGAGAGGGAATCTACCTACAAAGACATGATATCTAGAATGAATGGATAGATAACCCAGTATCAAAGGCTGTACAATGAAGTAACCAATCACAGTGAAGGACTTGAAGTAGAAATCATCTCTCTCAAATTAGATCTCGAAACATCAAATAAGAAGAATGAATAACTTCTACAATCATTTGAAAAAGAAGGACTTGAAGAAGAAATCATCTTGCTCAAAGAAGATCTAGAAACATCAAATAAGAAGAATGAAGAACTTCTACAATCATTTGAAGAACAATAAAATGGGTTGAAAGAAGAGATTATAAACTTGAATGAACAAGTAGAAGAAGGGAGAAGGGTCGAAGAAAGTATGAAGAAGCAATGCCAAAATTGGAGGTTGAGGTAAATATTTTAAAAGGTAAATTAGAAGAAAAGGATAAATTCTTGAGGTTTCAAGATAGTACAAAGACTATGGATAATATTATTAGTAGTCAAAGGTCTCCCTCTATTAAATTTGGTCTTGGTTTTCATGAAACTGTGAAAGGAGAATCTAGTTCACAAGACAAAGCTAAAGATTCAAAGGATATCAATGAAAAACATGAAGCGTTTAAAGAGACAAACAGGCAACCAACAATCATGAATTGTCAAAGGAAATCATTCACTCCTAAATATATAAGTATCAATAATGTTGAATTCTTTATATGTCATAATTATGGACATGTTACAACAAAGTGCAGAACAAAATTGTTTCAGTCAAAGACAAATAGACACTACACAGAAAGATAATCAAGTTTCTTTAGAAAAACATATTATGATCCCTATGCTCCCTTTTCTGGTCACATAAGATGTTATTCTTGTAAAAATTATGGGCATGTAGAAAAGGAATGCAGATTAAGTATGATGAACAGATCTGAGAGATTGGAGAATTTCTAGCAGAGCTGGAAAAAGAAGAAGCTTCAGTAAAAAACGTAGGGAATGTTGACCCTATTTTAGTCATCTGCTTGTAAAGTTTACTTCTCATAATTACTACAGGAGTGATGCGAGATACATTACAGGAATCAGTAATGTATCATCACCGGGGGAGAAATATATGGTGATTCCCATGGTTGGTAATTGTGGTTGTGTTTATTTCTAACAGTGCATATGATGTGACAAGAGAAGACATGTATAGGTGGTACAAATTTAGGGGAGATGGAGTTGTGAAAATTTTCTATATTTCACTTTATATACGCGGGTTTCATGAGCTAAAGCCATGTATACACGCGAGTTCCATTAGAGACAATCACATATGTTTTTATGATAAGAAAAATAGTGAGGAAGACACAAAAACAATTTCTGATATGTTGCTGACAGTAATAAATTTCTTGATCTGATGTTGATGGTTATATCTGCTAATATGATTTTAAGTTTTTATTATCTACTTGATGAAGATTCTTTTGGTTGGTGAAGATGTTCAGCATGCTCAGGCTGAGGGGGAGAATTTAGCCTTGCTGTGAATAATGCATTTTTGGAATTATGATGGTTTTGAAAGCTAATCTCTCTCTTGAGGTCTTTAGGTCTTAAATGTCATTTCTATAATTTAATGATTCAAATTAAATGTTCACCTCCCATATGCATTATGTGTGATTATACAAGTGCCATCAGTATATAAAAGAATCCTGTTATGCATTCCAAGACCAAGCACATTCCTATCAAGTATCACTTCTTACGTGAACAGGTGCTTGAACAAAAGGTGAAATTTGAGTATGTTCCCTCCAAAGACCATGTTGCTGATATATTTACTAAACCTCTTCCCAGGGAAGCATTCGAATATCTCAGAAAAAATCTGGGAGTTGTCTCTACCGCTTAGAAGATCAGATATGCTTAAATTCAGAAGAATAATTTGGATACAAGGATTTCATAAAGGACATTTGCGTATATACGCGAGTTTATATACATAAAACCACGTATGGGTTTTTGCTGGCAGAATTTTCTGGATCAGATTTTTCACAACAGTTGCGGTGTTGTTAGGTATCTTTGGTGATGTTCCATTTCTTAAATTTTTGTTTCATTCTCTAAATATACTTTTGATAAATATGCCTTGATGATTTGCTATTAAAAGTGTTCAGGATGCACAAGCTAAGGGGGAGCACTTATCCTATGGGAAAGGATGCATTGTTGACATTATAAGTGTTTACTGTGGTCTGATCTCATGATTTAGATTCATTGGTCTTGTTTATAAAAATTCATTTGATGAAAAGGTCATGTTGAGACCTATGATGTAAAATTGTTGTATTGAGTCATGTAAGGACTTGGTCAAATTTGTAAACCCACTTGGTTGGGTAGTTTAGTCAAATATGTAATTCTAGCTCGTTGGATCATTGATGTAAGTATGAGTCTTTGGTGATCGAAATGGTCCTACTTGGTTGAGTTATAGAGTCATGTACTTCATTGAAAAATCTATCTAAAGATTCAGCATGAACTCAGGGGGAGCATGGTAAGTTCAGTGCACTTCAGACCTACAGAGCTCATATTTCTAGAAGAGAAGAGAAACCTTGTTTTGGTTTTGATCCATCCTTTTCCCTTGATGTCAAAGGGGGTGAGTATCATTGTGTTTTATTAATGGTTATTATTAAAGTATCTATCTATTGTGGTGCTCAAACACCATCGTGGTTGCCATCAAGTCCAAAGGGGGAGATTGTCGGCAATATGATGTAATGTGTTGTCCTTGATGGCAACCAACTTCATGACTTGCCTATGATAAGAAACCTACGTGTTGAAGATGTAAGAATGATGTAGCTACATATTAGTTCAGATGTGATAGAGAAAAGAATTCTAGTAAGTGCCAGAGAAATGATAAATATAATATGTCTCAATGTATACGCTACTTTTGTGAAGGAAACTCGCATATGGATTCAATGTATACGCTACTTTTGTGAAGGCAACCCGCATATACATTCAGGGTTAGCATATACACAGTTTTTATGAAGATGAGTTGTGTATACACACAGAAATGAACGCTCCAAGTTGCGTATGCCTTTTGCATTCTAAAATTATAATACCAAGAAGAATTACCATGGTATTAGCCCAAAATATTGAACCTTGTATTGTATATCTGATTCCGTCCAAGAATACTATCAACAATTGAGTGGTTTTGACTCATGGTATTGGTAAAAGATAAATCTATATAAGGAGAAGAAGATCATAGTGCTAGGTGTGCATGTGTAAGGGTTGTTGATGAATAAATTGCTCTAAGGAATATCTGCATGGATGAACTCTGTTCTTAATTCATAGATATGAATCTATGATGCACCCATGGATATAATGATTGGTTCAAGATCTCTAGATCTGATGATGATGAATCTCTAAAATGACCTACTGACAGAATGATGAAAAACTGGCGCAATTCTTCTGAAGAAAATGAATAAATCTGGGTAAGTTTTATAGATCTGGTTTGTTCTGCAAAAATTAATTTTTATAGATCTACATGCTAGTTGGTTTCAAAAAAAAAATGTGTATATGTGTGTTCGCTTCATGAAAAGTGCGTATGGCAGTTAGGGCTTTCTAGAAAATAAAATACACAGAAGTATACTCGGGTCGATGTGCAAGAAAGCACGTATGTACGCGGCTTCATTGAAGAAAAGTAGCATATGATATTTAAAGAAATGATTGTTTAGGGTTGAGTTTGTATTTGCATATCCATTTTGAAGTCTGGGTTATTTCCAAAGTTCTGGTTACAATGTTTTCATTGTTCTAATTGAAGTATTAGGCAGAGTTTATGATTGTTGATAAAGTGCATGTGTCTGGGTATTGAATGAATACTTTACTCTAAAGTATATCTACAAGGAATGGGTTACAGTTTGTTGATAGATATGAATTAATAATGCACCTATGAATAAAATGATGTATCAGGATCTCTATATCTGAAATGACTATGTATTTTCTAGATCTGTTTATGGAAAGTTTATATCTGTGATCTGGCAAATGTTTGCTAAAGTGAAGGATAAGATATGAGCTATTTATCTATTCTGAAGAGTTGCACAGCCCTACAATGTTTGTATGTCGATACCCAGGTTCCTCTTAGTGAAAGTGCGTATATATGCAGGTTGGTTTCATCAAAAGTGCGTATGGAATCTAAGGTCAGTCCTGAAACAGTTGCAGACATATACAGAGGTTTGTCTCTGTGAAAGCACGTATATATGTGGGTTCAATGAAGTAAAAGTGTGTATGGAATATAGGGTCTTGCTGAAGTGTGCAGAAGGAAATATCTGATTTTTTTTGCTGTATTACTGTTGTCTGCCAATGATGTCTTCATACAGATCTGAGTTGTTTGAATACTGATTATGCTGCTAGTTGATTATCATTAAAGATCAGTGATTGGTTGGTGATTCAGTGAATGAATTGACGGGGTTATAAGTTTCAGTTTGATGTATGTTATTTGAGCTTAAATGTGTGGAGTGGGTCCAGTCTGAAAATTTGATGAAAGGAGGCCTACAAGTTGTGTTGTGTGGAATTTGTTGGATCCAATATTAAAATTGATGAAACATGGTCCATGGTGGTGCTGAGGGTCAAAGCCTTTAGTGAGGGAATTGTAGCTCCCTTCCAATGATAGCTAGTAAATGAGATCAGGGGTTAGTAGCTCTCTTCTAGGAGTGGATGGTAAAAAAGATCAGGGGATTGAAGCTCCCTTCCAGTAGTAGCTGGAGAATGAGAGAAGGTTGCAGTCTTCTACAGGTGGGTGCCTACGTGCTGGTATCAGTCTGTGCCAATATATGATTGTAAGCAGTTTTATTTATAATAAATATTCAAGACGGAGACGACAACAATGGTGGTTTTCTCCCGAATTGGGTTTCCACCTTAAATCCTAGAGTTCATGTGTGTTTCTTATGTGTGATGATTTATTCTGTTCTTACTGCACATGCTTACTTCTTACTAAACATCTAATGAATGAAGGATGCACTGATCTAAGTAAAGAATTATATGCATAATAAGATCTCCGATAATATGCAAGTTTTCTTAAGGATATCCACGTATATACACGAGTTGTGTTCATTAAATTCGCGTATGGAATTTAGTAAGGAAAAAGTAAAAGTTTTTGAGTAAGCTCTAAATACTAATTCACCCCCCCTCTCAGTATTTTTCCTAACAATTGGTATCAGAGTAGGTCCTTCTAAAGGAGCTTGATCACTTGAAGGAGATTTGTCACAATGGGAAGGAAGCAAAAGAAGAAGGCTACTCAAATAAATAATATATCTCAGAAAACATGTACAATAGAAAATGAAGAAGAAGAAACATGTATTGATTGTTGTTCTTGTTATTCACTTTCTTGTGCATGCAATGGTGAAGATAGTGAAAATCGAAGTGAAATTAATGTTATGGATCTAGAAGTAGTAATTGCAAATCTCAAGAGTAAAGTTGAATATCAACAAAGATTATTTAATGAGAGGGAATCTATCTAAAAATATATGATATCTAGAATGAATGGAAAGATAACCAAGTATCAAAGGTTGTACGATGAAGTAACCAATCATAGTGAAGGACGTGAATAAAAAATCATCTCTCTCAAAGAAGATGTCGAAACATCAAATAAGAATAATGAAGAACTTCTACAATCATTTGAAGAAGAAGGAATTGAGGAAGAAATCATCTCGCTCAAAGCCGATCTAGAAACATCAAATAAGAAGAATGAATAACTTCTACAATCATTTGAAGAATAAGAAAATGGGTTGAAAGAAGAGATTCTAAAATTGAATGAACAAGTAGAAGGGAAAAGGGTCGAAGAAAATATGAAGAAGAAATCCCAAAAATTGGAGGTTGAGGTAAAAATTTTAAAAAGTAAATTAGAAAAAATGGATAAATTCTTGAGGTTTCAGGATAGTACTAATATTCTGAATAATATCATTAGTAGTCAAATGTCTCCCTCTATTAAATTTGGTCTTGGTTTTCATGAAACTATGAAAGGAGAATCTAGTTCACAAGACAAAGCTAAATATTCAAAGGATATCAATGCAAAACCTAAAGTGTTTGAAGAGACAAAAGGCAACCAACAATCATGAATTCTCAAAGGAAATAATTCACTCCTAAATATAGAAGTATCAATAATTTTGAATGCTTTATATGTAATAATTATGGACATATTGCAGCCAAGTGCAGAAGAAAATTGTTTCGGTCAAAGACATATAGACACTAGAGAGAAAGATAATCAAGTTTCTTTGAGGGATATTGTTTTTCATGTAGCAATTTTGGTCATAAAGAAGTTGAGTGCAATAGAAGAAAGATTAGAAAAATATATTATGATCCCTATGCTCCCTTTTCTGGTCACATAAGATGTTATTCTTGTAACAAGGATGGGCATGTAGAAAAGGAATGCAAATTAAGTATGATGAATAGATCTGAGAAATTCGAGAATTTCCAACAAAGCTGGAAAAAGAAGAAGCTTCAGTAAAAAACGTAGGGAATGTTGACCCCACTATAGTCATCCACTTGTAAAGATTACTTCTTATAATGACTGCAGGAGTTATGTGAGATACATTATAGGAATCAGTAATGTATCATCACAGGGGGAGCAATATATGGTGATTTCCATGGTTGGTAATTGTGGTTGTGTTTATTTTTAACAGTGCATTTGATGTGACAAGAGAAGACAGGTATAGGTGGTAAAAATTCAGGAGAGATGAAGTTGTGAAATTTTTCTCTATTTCACTTTATATATGCGTGTTTCATGAAGTAAAGCCACGTATACACATGAGTTCCATTGGAGAAAGTTGCGTATGTTTTTCTGATAAAAAAATAGTGAGGAAGACACAAAAAAAATTTCTGATATGCTGCTGACAGTAATAAATTTCTTGATTTGATGTTGATGGTTATATCTGCTGTTATGATTTTAAGTTTTTATTATCTAGTTGATGAAGATGCTTTTGGTTGTTTAAGATGTTCATGATGCTCAGGCTTAGGGGGATAATTTAACCTTGCTGTGAATAATTCATTGTTGGCATTATGGTGGTTCCAAAATATGATCTCTCTCTTGAGGTCTTTTGGTCTTAGAAGTCATTTATGTAATTTGATGATTCAAATCAAATGTTAACCTCCCATATCCATTATGTGTGATAATACAAGTGCCATCAGTATCTCAAAGAATCCTATTATGCATCCCAAGACCAAGCACATTCCTTTCAAGTATCACTTCTTACGTGAATAGGTGCTTGAAAGAAAGGTGAAATTGGAGTATGTTCCCTCCAAAGACCAAGTTGCTGATATATTTACTAAACCTCTTCCCAGGGAAGAATTTGAATATCTTAGACAAAAGCTTGGAGTTTTATCTATCACTCAGAAGATCAGATCTGCTTAATTTCAGAAGAATAATTTCGATACGTGGATTTCATAAAGGACAGTCACGTATATACGTGAGTTTATATACATAAAACCACATATGGGTTTTTGCTGGCACAATTTTCTGGATCAGATTTTTCAAAATGGTTGCAGTGTTGTTGGGTATCTCTGGTGATGTTCTAGTTCTTACATTTCTGTTTAATTCTCTAAATATATTGTTGATAAAGATGCCTAGCTGATTTTCTGTTGAAAGTGTTCAGGATGCACAAGCTAAGGGGGAGCACTTGTCCTGTGGGAAAGGATGCATTGTTGGCATTATAAGTGTTTGTTGTGGTATGATATCATGATTGAGATTCATTGGTCTTCTTTATAAAAATTCATTTGATTAAAAGGTCATGCTGAGACCTATGCTGTAAAAATTTTATATTCAATCATGTAAGGACTTGGCCAAATTTGTAAACCCACTTGGTTGGGTAGTTCATTCAAATATGTAATTCCACCTGATTGGATAATTGATCTAAGTATGATTCCTTGTTGATCAAAGTGCTCCTACTTGGTTGAGTTATAGATTCATGTACTTCATTGAAAAATATATCTAAATATTCAACATGAACTTAGGGGGAGCATGGTAAGTTTAGTGTACTTCATATCTACAAAGCTCATCTTTCTACAAGGGAAGAGAAATGTTGTTTTGGTTTTGATCCATCCTTTTCTCTTGATTTCAAAGGGGGGGAGTATCATTGTGTTTGATTAATGGTTATGATTAAAGTATCTATCTGTTGTGGTGCTCAAAAACCATCGTTGTTGCCATCAAGTCCAAAGGGGGAGATTATTGGCAATATGATGTAATGTGTTGTCCTTGATGGAAACGTACTTGATGAGTTTCATATGATAAGAAACCTATGCGTTAAACATTTAGGAATGATGTAGCTACAAATTAGTTTAGATATGATGGAGAAAATAATTCCAGTAAGTGCCAAAGAAATGATAAATATAATATGTCTCAATGTATACGCTACTTTTGTGAAGGAAACCCACGTATGGATTCAATGTATATGCTACTTTTGTGAAGGCAACTTGCGTATACATTCAGGGTTAGCATATACGCAGTGTTTATGAAGAGAAGTTGTGTATACACGCGGAAACAAACGCTCCAATTTTTGTATGCCTTTTTCACTCTAAAATTATAATACCAAGAGGCATTACCATGGTATTAGCCCACAATATTGAGCGTTGTATTGTCTATTTGATTCCATCCAAGAATACCATTAGCAGTTGAGTGGTTTTGACTCATGGTATTGGTAAAAGCTAAATATTTATAAGGAGAAGAAGATCATAGTGCTAGGTGTGCATGTGTAAGGGTTGTTGATGAATAAATTGCTCTCAGGAATATCTGCATGGATGAACTCTGTTCTTAATTGATAGATCTGAATCTATGATGCACCCATGGATATAATGATAGTTCAAGATCTCTAGATCTGATGATGATGAATCTATAAAATGACCTACTGAAGGAATGATGAAGAACTAGCACAATTATGTTGAAGAAAATGAATAAATCTAGGTAAGTTTTATAGATCTAGTCTGTTCTGCAAAATTTAATTTTTATAGATCTACACACTAGTTGGTTTCAACAAAAGCCCATATATACGTGGGCTCGCCTCATGAAAATCACTTATGGAAGTTAGGGCTTTCTGGAAAAAAAAATACACAGAAGTATACTTGGGTCGATGTGCAAGAAAGAATGTATGTACGCGGCTTTAGTGAAGAAAAGTAGCATTTCTATTTAAATCAATGACTATTCAGGGTTGATTTTGTATCTGCATATCTATTATGAAGTTTGGGTTATTTCTAAATTTGTGGTAATAGTGTTTTCACTGTTCTAATTGAAGTATTGGGCAGAGTTTATGATTGTTGATAAAGTGCATGTGTCTGTGTATTGAATGTATACTTCACTCTGAAGTATATCTACAAGGAATGGGTTTCATTTTATTGATAGATCTGAATTAATAATTCACCTATGAATAAAATGATGTATCAGGATCTCTAGACCTGAAATGGCTATGTATTTTCTAGATCTATTTATGAAAAGTTTAGATCTGTGATCTGGCGAATGTTTGCTTAAGTGAAGGATAAGATCTGAGTTGCTTATCTGTTCTGAAGAGTTGCACAGCCTTGCAATGTTTGTAGATATACGTAGGTTCGTCTTAGTGAAAGCGCATATATATGGAGGTTAGTTTAATCAAAAGCGCATATGGAATCTAAGGTCAGTCCTAAAACAATTGCAGATATATATGCAAGTTTGTCTCTATGAAAGCGCGTATATACGTGGGTTCAGTGAAGTAAAAGTGGATATGGAATCTAGGGTCTTGCTGAAGTGTGCAGAAGGAAATCTCTGATGTGTTTTGTTGTATTATTGTTGTCTGCCAATGATGTCTTCATATAGATCTGAGTTGTTTGAATATTGATTATGCTGCTAGTTGATTATGATTAAAGATTAGTGATTGGTTGGTTGATTGGTTGATGATTCAATGAATGAATTGAATGGGTTATAATTTTTAGTTTGATGTATGTTCTTTGAGCTTAAATGTGTGGAGTGGGTCCAGTCTAGAAATATGATGAAAAGAGGCCTACAAGTTGTGTTGTGTGGAATCTGTTGGATCCGATATGAAAGTTGATGAAACGTGGTCCATGGTGGTGCTGAGGGTTGAAGCCTTCAGTGAGTGGGTTTTAGCTCCCTTCCAGTGATAAATGGTAAACGAGATTAGGGGGTAGTAGCTCCCCTCCAGGAGTGGCTGGTAAACGAGATCAGGGGGTTGATGCTCCCTTCCAGTAGTAGTTGGAGAATGAGAGAAGGTTGCAGCCTTCTACAGGTGGGTGCCTACATGCTGGTATGAGTCTGTGCCAGTACATGATTGTAAGAAGTTTTATTTATAATAAATATTGAAGACAGAGACGACAGCAGAGGTGGTTTTCTCCAATCGGGTTTCCACCTTAAATCTTGGAGTTCATGTGTGTTGCTTATGTGTGATGATTTATTCTATTCTTACTACACATGCTTATTTCTTACTAAACATCTGATGAATGAATGATGCACTGATATAATTAAAGAATTATATGCATAATAAGATATTTGGTAATACGCAAGTTTTCTTAAGAATATCCGTGTATATACGCGAGTTGTGTTCATTAAAGTCATGTATGGAATTTAGTAAGGAAAAAGTAAATTTTTTTGAGTAAGCTCTAAATACTCATTCACCCCCCCTCTTAGTATTTTTCCCAAAAAATAGTACTTTGGAGATAATTTCTTGTCCTTCGTAGCTTGCTTGAGGGAGATTTTTTTGTATGATTGTAGCCATAGAAATACCTAGTCTCCTACATCAAAACTTCTCTCACTGCGATGTTGATCTTCCTTTTGTTTCGTTCGAGTTTGTGCCAAATTTAGGTTATTCTTTAAGAGTTGGAGAACCTCTTGTTGATGGTCGATGTGATCTTCCATTGATTGAACCTTAGAATATTCTCTTAAATAAGATGTGATGGACGGTGGATGATATCCATAAAGTGCCATAAATGTGGTCATTTTTGCTATAGTATGAGAGGAAGTGTTATACAACCATTCAATGAGAGATAAGCACTTGACCAATTGTGTTTCTTTATCAGATAAAAATCAGCAAGTATATCCTTCCAAAAATTTATTCACTATATCAGTTTGACCATCACATTGAGGATGGTAAGATGAGCTATGAGCTAGTTGAGTACCCAAAGAAGAAAATAATTTCGCCCAAAATTTTTGAATGAAAAAAGGATCTCTGTCACTTACAATAATCGATGGTTTTCTAGGTATCTTTTGAATTGTTTCCATAAATGCAGTAGCAACTGTACTTACTTTAAATGGATGAGATAATGCACAAAAGTGTGCATACTTGGTAAGTCTATCAACTACCACCATGGGACACTCTTTCCTTCAGATTTAGGTAAACCTATGATAAAATCCATTAAAATCTCCTCCCAACATTGACTTGGAATGGATAAAGGTTGTAGAAGACCCAAGGTCTTAATTATCTCGACTTTATTTTGCTGGAAAACCAAAAATTCTGCCACCAAATTTTCAATATCAGATTTAACGCCATCCCAATAAAATTCTCTCTTCACCCTGTGGTAAGTTTTAAACAATCCTAAGTGTCATCCTAAAGAAGTGTGCAATTCCAAAAGAATATTTTGTTTTAGTTGGGAATCCTTGCAAATATATAAGCGATCTTTGTACCATAAGGGATAATTTTTCCAACTAAATGTATCATATGTACTAGGATCTTGCTGCAACTTTTGAATAAGTGTCCACACTTCTTCGTCCTTCTTCAATTCATCCCTTGCTTAGGTTATCCAATACGGTTGGATAATAAAAATGGCACAAAGAAATGCTTCCACCTCTTCATCCTTTCTTCAGAGTGCATCTGAAACAACATTTATCTTCCCTTTTTTGTAGGATGATTTCAAAATCATAACCCAACATTTTTGTGACCCATTTTTTCTTCTCTTCTAAAGATAGTATTTGTTCAAAAAAGTGAATAAAGGCTATCATGATAAGTTTTTTCCTTGAAGAGTGTTCCCATTAGGTAAGGTTGACATTTCTTTAGTGCATGTCGTATTTCCAAATAACTTTATGCAAATAATTTCCTTCGATTGGACAAATTTCAAAAGAAATGAGTCTTCCTTATTGCATTAAAACAACACCAATTCCATTTCCTGAGACATCATGTTCCACAATAAAGGTTTTTGTGAAGTCTAGTGTAGCTAAGATTGGTGCTAGACACATTGCCTCTTTAAGATGTTCAAAGGCCTTAGTTGCTTCAAGAGTCCATGAATATGCATCTTTCTTCAATAATGTTGTTAGAGGTGCTGCTATTCTCCCATAATCTTAACAAACTTGCGATAATACCCTGTTAACCCAAGAAATCCTCGCAACTACTTTATGGTTTTGGGGAATTTCCATTCGTTAATGGATTTAATTTTGTTAGGGTCTACTTTAACACCCTCGTGAGATACAATATGACCCAGATATTCCACCTCGTGTCCTCCAAGGAAACATTTATATTTTTTTGCATATATTTGTTTCTCCTCCAATAGTTTGAGCACCCTTTCAACATGTTGAACATGATCCTTCCAAGACCTTCTGTAGATTAGTATGTCATCAAAAAATACTAGCACAAATTTTCTAAGGAAGGATTTGAAAATGGAATTCATCAACTCTTGAAATGTAGAAGGTTCATCGGTAAGGCCAAAAGGAATTACCAAAAATTCATAATGACCTTCATGAGTTCAAAATGTTGTTTTTGGAATATCTTTAGTCTTCATTCTAATTTGATGATATCCTGAACGGTGATCCAACTTCATAAAATAAATTGTTCCATGTAATTAATCCAATAATTCATCAATCACATGAATGGGAAATTTATCGTTATTAGTGAGCTTATTGAGCTCCCTATAATCCAGAAATATGCTCCATGATCCATCCTTTTTGTGCACCAATACTACTAGAGCAGAGAAAGAACTTTGACTAGGTTGAATTATACCAGCCTCTAACATTTTTACAATCATAAATTCAATTTCACTCTTTTGGACATAAGGATATCTGTAAGGCCTGATGTTTCGAGGGACACTTCCTGGAATCAAATGAATAGCATGGCCATGATCACGAATACGTGCAAGTCCCTTGGGAGTTTGGAACACCTTGGAATGATTTTCCAAAACTTTTTGGAGATCTAGAGAAATAATTGATTTTGATGTTGGAACTTCTAGTGATCATGATTGTGAAATTACGCCTCGTTGTTATTTTTTCAAAAGCTTTTTCATGACATTAGACCTTATTATCTTTCCTGACTTCCTTGCTATAACCCGTAATTTTACTTCCTTCCCTTCTGAATTTTATTCAAGAAAATTTCTTGAAAATTAAAAGCTACCGTCCCCAAAGATTGTAACCATTGTACTCCTAGTACAACATCAACACCTCCCATTCGAATAGAAAGCATTGGACTATTCAATACATACTCCCCCATGGTGACCTTGATATTATCGCATTTTCCAAAGAAATTTATAGTTCCTCCATTTGCAACCATCATTTGACATTCTGGTGCTGGGTATAGGAAATAATTCAATTCCTTGGCTACCTTACAATGAATAAAATTATTGGTATTACCTGAATCAATCAACACTATTACCTTTTTCTTCTTGATATGTCATGCTATATTGAGAGTTTGAGAAGTGGTAATTCCTACCAATGATTTACATGATATGCTCGGACTTAATCCTTCTTCTTCTAGGGTTTCTTGGTGGGTATCATCTTCTTTTGAAGCTTCTTGTTCATTTTCTTCCTCGTCTTGACAATCTATGTAAAATAATTTCTTCTCAGCACACTTACCTTTAGTGTATTTGCTGTCACAACTATAGAAAAGCCTTCTTGCTCGTTTTTCTTCCAATTTTTGTGGTGTCAACCTTGTAGGTTATGGAAGTCTAGGAGTAGGAACACTTCCATCCTTATAGATGTGAGTGGTAGGCTTCCTTGTCGCCATACTTTTACATTCAATGTTTCTTGCCAACTTGAATGCCTTCTTCAATGAATCATGTTCCCAAATGTGAACCTCATGTTGGATGTTATCCTTTAAAGTCCCTATGAAGACATCAATCATGTGTTCCTCTGGAATATCAGTTACCCTTATATTCCATTTTTGGAAGTCCTCAATGTGCTCCACCACTGAACCCTTTTGTTTGAAATTTATCAATTGGCTAAAGAAGGTGTTTCTCTTTGTATCCTCATAATTCTCTATCACTTCCTTCGTAAAAAATTAAGAAGTGACAATTTTTTTATGGGAGAAAAGCCATTGATACCATACAAATTTATTTTGTTCTAAATGTAAATTTGAAATGAGTACCTTTTTTTGTCTTTTGCACATTATTGAGATCTAAATATTTCTCCTTCTGTAGTATCCATATTACGGGACCCTTGCCATCAAAACTCCTCATATCCATCTTTGGAATATCGTGGTTCTTCCATCCAACATTAGAGTTTATGAAATCACGATTAACATTTATTTTTTTCTCATCACGGGTTTCCTCTACTACCTTTTCGCCATTACGAAAAATTTCTTGTATCAACATTTTCAAACCTTCCATGTCTTCTTTTAGATCATTCTTCAAGTTTTCCATGTTTTCTTTCATTTTTTGATCGATCTTAGCTTCCATGCCCTCAATCTTAGATCCCATGCTGGCTTCCATGCCATCCATCTTAATTTCCATGCCTTTCTTCAAACCATCCATCTTATCTTCCACGATTTTACTCTAAAATTCCATTTCAATTTTTGTTGATCTTTGTGAGAGCGAAATTCGGTGCACTTGCTCTTGTAAATTGGACATGTCATGTTGCATTTCTTCATCTTCATGGGTCATATTAGAGACTTCTGAAGGCTTAATTGGTGTTGAATTCTTTTTAGGGGGCATTTTAGAATCCAATACTGATATCTATTCTACAATATGCCCTTGGAATCAATTCAAACAAAATTTTCAAACAAGACTTATGCAATTCGAAAAAAATACACACCTTTTTCTTTGTTTTCAGGAGCTCAATATTAAAATTGAATTATATCTATTATTTTGGATAATCAATATCTGCAATTTGGTCCTGCAGTAGCCCTCTGAATATTCTTTCGAATGCCACAGGTCTAACCTAATTTGGATTCTTCAGGACAAATTTATGCCCAATCTCCCACAATGACTTAATTATGGACTAGTTCAGTAGAGTGAACTTGTACAGCATGCTAAGTGTCATTGTTTCCTGCTTTGGCTCTGAAATTAATACAAATTAAACTAAAGTCCATTTACTTGTGGCTAATGTTTACAAAATTCCAATCTGATGCTCAGAGAGAGAGTTATGATGATTTTCCCATGGTCACCTTTTTGAGATGAAATTCAGGAGCTTGAAAAAACCCTAACATTCACAGATCATATCTCCGAGAATATTGCGAACCAAGATTTGTAATTTGTACAGGAGGTTCCTTAGGATTGCGGCTTCAATCTATAACAATTTCAGATTCTAAACTTTCATAGAAAGAAATTTATACTGAAAATTGCATGATGACATGTTTTAGGTGAAATTTGGGAGCCTAAAAAATCCCTAACTTCCACAGATCATATCTATGAAAATGTTGCGAACCAAGATATGAAATTTTCACACGATGTTCCTTAGGGTTTTAGCTTCGATCTATAGAAATTTTAGCTTCTAAACCTTCATAGGAAAAAAATTATAGTGAAAATTCCACGATGACCTCTTTGGAGCACCGAAACCCTAGAATCCAAAGCTCTGATACCAAATGTTATGAAACCAGTTCCAAAAATAGAAGAAAAGAGAGATCAACGCCTTATAAGTCATCCAATTCAAGAGGGAAACATCCAATACATTACATAAATGAACAATTTGGTTGATACAAATGACCAAAACCTCCTTCTATATATAGGACTCCATGGGATCACAATATAATCCTAGTCGACCTAAAATAATAATGTAAGGGCACCATAATAACAATATTGGGGTTACAAGGGTAAGAAAATAACAATAAGGGGGTTACAATAACAATAATAAGGAACTATAATAGTAATATAGGGACCTAGCATGATTTATTATAATAAATAACCAACTAGTACATATAGTAGACGTATACCTCATCAATTTACGAAACCCCGGGTTGACAAATTAGATGACAGCGATTTAACTCGCATTAAATCACCCATAATTTTGGCACAGTAGTGAGGGAGGTATACATAGATACTTATTTTAAAGTGTATACAATTCAATGTAGTTGCATTCATTCTTAAATTCCTGTTAAAAAAATATTAAAATAATTTAGTATAGTAGATTTTAATATTTTTTCAAAAAATTGTACGAATGTGTGTGCATGACAGAAATTATCAACCAGTTGGAGTAATTCATACACAATTACGAGTTTGAATAATGTTTTTCCAATAAATTTCTTGAATATTAGCAATAGATGGGATATTTTCCTTTTAGGAAAAGTTTATTTTAAGTGCATGCAGAAACTTGTCTATCTCTCCACCTCCACAAGAAGATCTTAAAGTTTCTTTTGATTCCTCTTGTCAATTGGTTGAAGAGACTAAAGAATCATGAAAAAATTTTGATTAGAAGCGACGATTAGAATCTAAGATCGAGGAATTCATAATAAAGTAGGATATTCAAAGTGATCTAAACCAAAAGAGTAATCAAGGATGTCATCAGCTTATTGAAAAATGGTTCCAATAAGGGATTAAGTCACATCACTCTTCCATTCTTCCTCACTTCTTAATTTTATTATCAAAACAACTATTTTTTCATGATTTCATGTATTTTAATGCATATTTTTTTCAAAACTAAGCATGAATAGAGTAGGGTATAAATAATGAATAAAACCAAGTTTGGTGATGTTTTAAGTTTTTTGTGTAGTTAAATTTCATTTTATTTATTTTGGTGACGCAGTAAGAGCCACCCAACTCAATAATAATTTGTAGGAATATGTAGAAAGAAAAGGAATATTTGGGAAAAGAAGAGAACAAAGAGTTTTGAGAGCCACAATTTGAAGTTAGAGATTGAATCATTTTTCATTGTTATTGAATAAATAGTTTCAATATTGTTGAGTATGATCTCTTCTTGCACTCTCTATGATTTGGAAGATCACAAAATAAAATTGAACAGAATTAGTTTTAAAATATTGCAATAAAAATTGGATAAGAAATTTAAATTCATAGACAAATGTTGAATTATAGAATTTTACAAAGCTCAAGCCGCAAAAATAATGCCTCTAATGGATCCAAGACTATCGAAAATCCCTGTTTTAACTCTTTTTACACCTCATTTTGAAAAAGAGTGAGTAAGATATAAATTTTTTAAGTTTCTACCCAATTCTACTGTTAATAACCCTACAATTCGACCCAAACTCTACCGGTGCACCCAAAAAACAGGAGCGGTGCACAAATATTTCCTTCCCGATCGACGGTCGAATTTGTAGGATGGTTAAAGCCACCCCCAAATTCTCCACTCCCATTTTCATATTACATTGCATGATACCAGGGGATAGGGCTTAGCCCTAACCATTTCCCAAAATATATGCTCTTGTAACCACTAAATAATGTTTTTGGGAGTATATTTAACAAGTAACATTGTAAGTGGATTCGTAAAGGTGCTTTGATGGCTAGTATGAGGTTATGCATTCAATTCCTATGGAGGTTGTTTTGACGCTACATAAAATTTTGGCCACTACGAGGAGGCCACATGGAAACCATCGGTTTTTCCACGTGGCACTAACCCATTGGCCCTCTACAGTAAAACCATTAACCAACAAAATTCAGCCACGTGTCACCAACAAGCTCATGCAAGTTATAAGCCATCAATTGGTTGGAGAATTTACAATAAAACCTCCCATGTCATAGGCCCCCTCAGCGTAGAGACTACTAAATATTCGTTCTTGCAACCCAAAATTAATTTTTTTAGTTGCTTCACAACAGGATCAAAATATGATTCCGAGAGAATCTGATGTCAAATTTTAGTGAAAAAAATAGTGGTGGATTCAAAATGACAAAATCTATGTATTGGAACTTGTTTCAAGATGATATAATAATTTCGAATTTTGAACATTTTCTTCATCCATAGGATCACGGGCAAGGGTGGAGAACTAGAGAAAAAGAACAAAAACAGTTACAGATATTTCATATAAACTTGTAAATATTAAAAATATAACTGTGATAATTGAAAAAAACCACCAGCCGAGTCTAATTGTAGGTTGTAAAGTGGCAAGGCAATGCAATGATCTAGATTTCTGGTAGCTGCAAAACCGATGTAGCTGTATAATTGACGCAATTTAGTAGTTTATGAAAATTTGACTTATGATCTATTAATGAAGCATTAAGTTTATGGAGAATGAGTATCAAGATAAAAAAAATTTAGAAACATAATGAAGAAGTCACCAGCAAAACAATAATAGGTGGTCCATATTACTCATTAGGTAAAAGTGCATTTAATTTTTCATCCTTGAATTTGTTGTATAAGTATAATTTACGAGTTTTTTGTGTATACATCAAATGAAGAGGGAATAATAACCTCTCTCTTTTGATAATTCTTACATTTTATTGCATAAATTTCTAAGTTTTTGCAGATTCTAGGATGATGAAAGAAGAGCACTATATGCACAAGTACCTTTTTAAAGACTAGGTTTCTTTCAAAAGATCATGATAATTCAATGTAAAATTAGATCCATTAAAACATTTCTACTAGACACATACCAATTTTACCATTGCTACACATTTGAAACCTACATTTGATCCATAATTTTCCATCTCCCTACTACCAAAAACTCATTTCCCTTAAAAATATTGATACTTTCCTGCCTGATGTTCACTCACCCTTAACCCAAAACTAGACACATTCAACTCCCTTAAAAATTTGATTCACCCCATTTTACTTTTCCTTTCTGTGAAATAAACCTTGCTTCAATGCAAATTTTCCATCTATATTCCTTCAAATTATTATTTCATACTCACGTTAGATGATGGAGGATTCATTAAGGCCTTTGTTTTAACAAGTTTTGACCCATTGACTCTGAAACATCATTTGGGATAAAAACTAGGTATATTTCAAGTATCTTGACGCCTACACGCATTTATGTAAATTTCTCTCACTAATAAACAATGGAAATACATCAGTATCCCTTCTTGACACGTCTATTTGTACCTAGTAATATGTACTTAGTAATCTTAACTCTCTTTGACATCAATCGTGAGCAGTCTCATGTTGGTTAATGGAATTCATTAATGGAAGTAATCAAACAATTTATTTTCTATGTTCGACATTGACACATCTATTAACATAGATAATAATTATGCCACCGAGAGGGAATGATTGAAGACTACATGATTTCAGCAGTTTGCAACAAGACTCAATTCAAAATTCAAGAACCGTAGCAATAAAGATTCCAATCTCATCCTCATTTCATAAACCAAGTGAAAGAAGAAGAAAGAATAGATTCTTTTACTTCACATTCCATGATCCAACAACAACAATCACACTCTTCTATATACATAGCTTGTCCACTTTTCAAGTAAGTGAAGGTATGAAATTTTCTAATATTTAATCATGTAATTCCTTAAATGCTAAAATTGTGATTTTGGAAAATCCCTCACCACACTCATATTCCATTTTTCATTTCCCCAAAACTGAAAACACATTTATTTGGGGGGGAGGGATATTCACATCTCATGGAACTTGTCACATTTCATCCTAACCAACATATTTTTCCTAAATCAACTATTATTGCATTTTATATTAATTTATTTTTATTAAAAAATAATTTTGAATGTCTTCAAATATTTCTATGCAACAAAAAAATAACAAAATTATTGTTACAAAAGAACCAATTCTCATAAAATTTTGGTTGTCACAGAAGAGCCGACCATAAAAAATATATGTTGTAAAAAAACGTATTTGAAAGTACACTTTGAAAAAAGAATAAAATTGTCAAATGATATGATTATGAAAACTTAAAATAGAATCACTACAAAGCGAGAGCTCATGAAGGAGAAAAACCTTTCTAGAAGATATACTTCTGATTAAGGGAATTAATGTTATAGTTGAATGAGGACATGAAATATCTTCAGTTGGGGGTATGTTGAGATTTCAAAATTTCAACAACTTTCACCTTCATTTCCATCATTTTACCCTCATTTTGAAACTTTGTAACTCCATAAACTTAAATCAAGTAACCATTTTAATTATCATATGAGCTTAACATTAATATTTTCCAAGTCATGGTAAGGAAGGTGGAGGAAAAATTGACGGGGACGCTTTGCAACCTTCGGTGCTAGGGTTTCTAGCCTCCTTGCAACATCGCCGACCCTCTGCAATTTCTCTGCCTTCTTCCCTTGCGCTAAGCTGTTTACCTTCCACTGCACGCGTTGATTTTACCTTATGGATACATCTCGGGGGGGGGGGCGCTCCAAGCCTCCCCCACTGTCAATGTAGCTGCAAACCAAAAATCCTCATTTGATACAAATCGACCCCCTTCTGGCAATGCTCAGTTCTTTGCCACGGGCAAAGAACCGTTGAAAAATAATGTGCATAAGCAGCACACTGGAGAGGAGCCGGGTGAGCAAACAGACAAAAATGAGGCAGCGACGGACGCCACAACTGCTCCCAAAGCTACCTCTGCCACATCCAAGCCGATCGCTTTAGAACGCCCCAAGATTGAACTCCCCAGCCATCGTATCAACGCCCAGATCCAATACATCCGAGATCACGCATTGATTGGAAAATTTGTGGGTTTCTGGCCAACAAAAAATGCTCTATATGTATGTATCAAGTCTAAATGGAAGTCGAAAGGTCACGTGACGCTTCAACTCGGACCTAAAGGGTTCTTCACAGCCATCTTTAACTATCTTGAAGACAGGAATCGTGTCATGGACGAAGGTCCTTACTTTTTCAACTCATCCGGCCTTAACCTCCGAAATTGGATTGAAAGATTCAACCTAGACAAAGAAGATTTCAACTGGGCATCGGTCTGGATTAGGCTGTACTCTCTGCCACTGGAATACTAGGACGAAGAATCCCTAAAAGATATTGGAAATGGCCTCAGATAATTCATAAAGATTGCGGAGGAAACCAAACTCAGGTGATATACCTCTTACGCTCGAATCTGCATCTTCATGTAGCTGTCCCACGCCCTACCAGACTTGGTAAGTCTTTATCACGATGATTATGAATGGGTGCAAACTATAGACTATGAACACATGCCCTTCAGGTGCCGGAAATGCCACACACATGGACATCTCTTCTGAGATTTCCCATTGAATGCACCCCCGAGCAAGCCCTCGGCCGCTTCCTCTCCCCCTGATGCAGAGGGTTTTATGAAAGTTCAGAACCACCGCTGCCACAATAAGAAACCCCCCCCTATGAAATCCAAAACCACCATTCAAACCCCTCATCTCCCTTCCACCAGCAATAGCTTCGAAATCCTTGCTAATCCTGAATCTGACAAGCCTCAAAAGGAAGCCATACCCCAACCACTGATAATTTCAGAGCCTGAGACTGATGTTGGCCCCTCCAATGGCATGGAGATGGATAACGTTGGGGCTAATGCAAGCCATATCAGCCTTATGGAGGATGAATCTGAAATGGTCGACATTGGAGAACTGGACATTTTCACTCTAGAGTAGGCATGCAAGAAGAAGGAATTTGATAAAATCTCTGAGAAGCAGATCGAGAACCTAACCGTGGCCCTCACAAGAGTGCAACAGCATCAAAAATCCCTAGGCATTCAACAAGGAAGCCCATGGGAAGGAAAGAAGCTCTTTAAAGATACAAAGAAAAGAGGCAGAAAAATTGTCTTACAAAGGACCATCCTCCTTGGGGAGATTCTCATGGAATCTGGTAAGTACCCAAAACTTACCAATTTTTTCCCACCCCATGATGGTAGTTCTTAATGAAAATCATTTCTTGGAATATAAGGGGTCTAAACAGCCCCTCAAAGCTTCGAATGATCAAGAACTTGATACAGATGGAAAGACCTCAAGTCTTTTTCCTGCAAGAAACCAAATGCACAAGTACCACCCTAGGCCCTATTCTCTCAAGGGCTTGGCCAGGCTGTCAATCCATTGTTGTTGATGCTTCCAGAGCCTCAGGAAGGCTCGCCATTGTCTGGGATTCGAAAGCAGTCTCAATAATTGATGCCCATGCAGCTCATAACTTAATCCAGGCTTCTTTCCACATTCATGGAACTAATCTGCATGGACATCTATCCAATGTGTACTTCCCTCAAGACATTTTCTAGGAAAATTGCTCTGATCAATACGGTAGAACTTCTCAACTCTACCAGAACCCACCCACTGTGGATACTGGGAGGAGACTTCAACATGATAACTAACTTGGACGAGAAAAGAGGTGGTCGAACAAAGCTGGAGGCGGACTGCACGCACTTCAAAGGTTTCATACAACGGAACTGGTTGATTGATCTTCCCTTTGCAAATGGCTCTCACACCTGGAACAATAAAATATTTGGATCACAACAGATCGCCTCCAGACTAGACCGCTTCCTGCTATCTAACAATGCTATTCACATTGGCAGTGATTTCCAAACCTCGATCTTCCCTTTCTCTGGATCGGATCATTGGCCCATATCTCTCCAATGGTCTCGACCAGTGGACCACATCAAAAGACCTTTTCACTTTGAAGCATTCTGGCTCACCCATCCAGACTTCAAGGAAATGGTCCATTCAGCTTGGAAGGCGTTCATCCCACCGCCAGGCTCCAAGATGTTCTAGTTTCAGCAGCATCTCAAAGATCTAAAGGCCCACATCAAAGCCGGGAATCACTCCACTTTTGTCAATATCTTCCACCAGCAAAAGCTCCTTGAAAAGGAACTGGTAGAACTTCAGCTCCAGATCTTCCAAGAAGGGCGCAATGAGACTTTGGACAACAAAGAACAAAGCCTGCTCAAACAGCTGGAGGAAAGAAGGAAGCAAGAAGATATTTTTTGGAAGCAAAAATCCAGAATCCGATGGTTAAAGGAGGGGGAGCGGAACACCAAGTTCTTTCATCACTCCACCATCCAATGCCAGATGTGCAACAACATCACCTTTCTCACCAAACAAACAGGAGAAAGATTGGTCGACCATCAGGCCATAGAAGCTGAACTTGTCACTTATTTCAAATCGGTGATGCAGGAAGATCAGATCGACAGGCAGCTAGTGAATAACAAAGTCCTGCAACACATTCCTAAACTCATCACGGAAGATCACAATCAAATTTTACTGCGTCTGGTCACGCTTTTGGAGTTGGAACAAGATGTGGCCCAAAACAAAGAAGGTAAGGCTCCAGGACTAGATGGCTTCACCTCTAACTTCTTCCACCACTTCTGGGACCTGATCAAGAATGATGTCTGGCATCTGGTCAAGGAATCTATACCCATGCATTGGCTCCTCCCATCTTTGAATGCTACCTTCATAGCTCTGATCCCCAAGGAAGACCAAGCAGCCACCCTAGACAAATTCTGGCCCATAGCTCTTTGCAACATCATTTAAAAAATCATTTCTAAGGTCATAGCCAATAGGCTCAAGCCACTGCTTCCTCTGCTCATCTCACCTGAAAAAACAGTGTATGTGGAGGGGAGCCAAATCCTTGATGGCATTATTCTCACTCATGAAGTCATTCACTCGCTGAAACAAACTAAAAAGCCAGGTATGCTCTTGAAAATTAATTTATCCAAAGCCTTAGAAAAAATTAGCTGGAATTACATCCATCAGATGTTAGTTGCTTATGGTTTTAGCCCTCCTCGGATCAGATGGGTCATGAGCTTAATTTCCTCTTCCTTCTTCTCTGTCTTAGTTAATGGTGTACCTTCTCCTCCCTTCTCCCCCTCCCGTGGCATTCGTCAAGGTGATCCTCTTTCTCCATTTCTCTTTGTTCTCATGGATGAGGGTCTGGGTCGCTCAACCAATCATGCACTCCACATGCAGCGACTACGAGGCATCTCTGTTCATGGAGCCCCAACCCTCACCCACTAGAAATTTGTGGACGATAATATGCTCTTTGGTCATCCCTTTACCCAAGAAGCCTTCGCCTTCAAAGACACCCTGGACGTGTTCGCTCAAGCCTCGGGTATGTTGGTCAATGCCTCCAAGTCGCAAATATTCTTCTTCAATACAGCTCTCCCCACTCAGAATCGCATTGCCGGAATCCTGGGATTCTCCATTGCCAAGCTGCTAGCCAAATACCTGGGTGACCCTCTGATCGATTCTGCCCTTAACCACTCTTCCTGGCAAATCCTCCTGGACAAGCTCGAGGCTAGATTATCCTCCTGGACCTTTTGTTCCCTTAACCTCCCTAGTTGACTAACTCTAGTCAAGTATGTCTTGCAATCCATGCCCCTCTATATTTTCTCTATTTTAGCCGCCCCCAAATGGGTCCTCAAGCAAATATGATCCCTGCAGTGTAATTTTCTATGGGGAGCCTCAGGACAAAACAGAAAGTGGGCCCTAGTGAAATGTACTACGATCTGCAAGCCCAAGCAAGCTGGAGGCTTGGGACTATGGGATCCTTAGCACAGCAATGCCATCATCGGTGCCAAGGTTTGGTGGCAATGGTTAACTTCCCCTATCTGCCCTTGGGAAAAGCTTTGGAATTCCAAATATGCTAATCTTAGACCCTTCTCAGAGCCCATTCGATTGACAGTAGCAGATGCAGGTTCTCAGATCTGGAACGCTGCTAAACAACACCACTTCCTTATCCAAGAACACAGCTTCTGGGAGGTCGGTGATGGATGCACAGCTCGTTTCTGGATAGACACTTGGTAGCAACAACCTAAACTGCTCACCACCATCGAGCCACCCCTTCAGCCAGACTTGATCACCCATATTGATGCTACGGTTCATCATTTATGGGAGGAGAACCACACTCAAGGCTACAGGCAATGGAAATTGGCATCCTGTTGTCTAGACAACCAGCAGGAATGGGCTCATCCGGCCCTGGAGACAAAATTAAAAAGTAGGAAAATCAGATACACTTCTAAGCAGGACATCCTTCGATGGGGTCACACCTCTAAAGGCAAGTTCACCACTCGGGAGGCCTACGCTCTGATGACCCAGAATCAAGATCCTATTGATCCCATTTGGAAATATCTTTGGGCACCATATCTATGGCTGAAGGTTTCCACGTTCTTGTGGCTTCTCTGTCATAAGAAAATCCTCACTTGGGATAATCTCACAAAGAGGGGCTTTATTGGGCCTTCCCGATGCCCCAATTGCAGTAGTTAGGAAGAAACCATGCAACACCTTATGATCAGTTTCCCACTGGCCGCCTCCTTATGGGGAAATTTAAGCTCCAAATGCAGGAGGGATGGCCGAAATTCTGGGGATTTAAATGCCATCATCCGTAACTGGCCTGTAAGCCCATACAGATGCACTCTCCTCAACTATCTCTGGAGACTCATCCCTGGGCTCACTCTTTGGACCATTTGGAAGGAGAGGAATAAGCGAATCTTCAAGAATCACTGCACACCACTATAAATCCTCTGGAACAACCTCTGCAGCAACCTTCAGGAAACCATGGCGCTATAGAAATGGCATCAGGATGACCTCCCAACAGTGCCTATCGAACAACAAATATGGAACAGCTGGAAATTCAAGCTCAACCTTCATCCTGTGCCATCTGGCAGTCGTGGCCCGCAGTGGGACATTCATAGCAACTGGGGCCCTCCCCCGAATGGATTCTTGAAGCTAAAATTTGACGGAGCCTCCAAGGGAAATCTAGGAGAAGCTGGGTATGGAGGAATATTTTGTGATCACAAAGGCAAGCCTATGCTCATCTACTATGGTTCCATAGGATGGGACACCAATAACTTAGCAGAGCTGAAGGGACTTTGGCAGGGTCTGCAGCTAGCTCAGGTTTACAACTTTTTTCCCATTGAAATCGAAGGAGACTCACAAATTCTTATCAATATGGTCTATAAGCTTCTCTCAGGCTCTCCTCCAGCTCAAGTAGCTGACAGTTGGAGACTCATGGCTAGAATAGAGCTCATTGTTGAATGGTTTCATGAGCACAGGGTTATCTATCTCAAGCATACTAGAAGAACATGGAACAAAGTGGCTGATCTTCTGGCAAACAAGGGTGTGATGAGTACTCAAACTCTTTCAGCATGATCCCTCTCCATTATCAATGATAGTAAGCTCCTTCAGGAATGCACTCAGTTGGTGCACCAGGATTGCAATGACCCAGATGCAGCTGTTAATGGCTGATATGATGGAGGAGGGTTGGTGTGATGGCGCATGGCATGGCCACATGGCCACCCACTGGCTGCATTTATGCAACCTTGGGAGGATTAATATCCCTGGCCGTCACCCTGCACGGCATTTATGCTGGTGGGGAGGCCGAGATGACCATCACTTCAATATGCTCTTGCTCGTTATTTCGTTCCTGCATTTTGACTTGGCCTCAGAGCTCTGGACTTGGTTTCGTTGCAGTTTGCAGGTTGTCATGCTGTTGCATTTTCTGCCCATCAGAACCAGATGTGCTCTGGAAGCAGACTGGCCTAGCATTCGCACATTTGTTGGTAGGCATTTCCTACTGGGATACTGTGTTCATTTCACCCCTGGTGTACATTTTTCGCATAGCCCTCTTTGTTCTCTGCATTCAGCAGTTTCGCCCAGTCTCTTATCTCCCTTTTCTTAGCTTGGGCCTTCTGTCTTTTCCACCTATTCATCTCATCTCACCGATGTAATGCCAAGACTCAGGCATCGCTTGAGAAGTCGGAGGGGCAGCTCCAGAGCCCGCACCTCTTCTCGTCGTCGCTTGCCTTCCTCTAGTTTTCAGTCGTATTCATCTCAGAGTCTCAGTGATCGCTCTCCCCCTTTGTGCAACCTGCGTGGCAGAGGCAGTAGGCGGCGAATTCCTTCCTCTCCTAGATGTGGCTCCTCTGTCTCTCCGCCTTTGATTGAATCTTGTCCTGCTGTCTCTGCTTCCCTCCGCAACCCTTCCACTACCATCTTCCACTTCCAGTGCAGCTCCAATTGCCCCCTGGTCATTGCCACGGTCTCGATATCATTCAAGGAAGTTCCTAAGGCTTTTCTTAATCCCTCGCCTCCCACACAAACTATCAATTTGCCGCCCCCTCCCTTAGCTGTGCAAGCATCTCAGCCTGGGGATAAAAGTTCCACCCGCAAAGCTGGCGAATGCAGCTCCAATCTCCTTCAGGATGTTGAAATGCAGGTTGAGGGACGTGAAGCAAGCGTAGCTGCAATTCAAAGTGGACAGGGCCCCGACGATGAGGAGGGATGCTGGTGCCGAATTTAAGAGGAGATGCCCTTTGGAGACTATGGGCTCTACGCTTCTATGTTTAGCCAAGTAATTATGTCCAGATTCCATGTCATTTTTGCTGTTACTGTTTGCAATAAGTTTTGGTTTATCAATGCTGGTTTCCTCTATCGGGGCAGCTCTAAAACATTGCTCGGGTCAGTTTCCCCTTGTGGGCGGTTCAACTTTTTGCTAAACACTAGTATGTCAAAGCTGGTTTCCTCTGCTGAGGTAGCTCTCAGACGTTTTTTCGGGCAGGTTTCCCCTAAATGGCGGCTCAATTTTTGTTATTTTGGTGGCGATATTTCGCCTCTGAAGGCATTGTACTAGTTGTATTATATGTTTCACTAATAGAATTAGTCTTACTCAGAAAAAAAAAAAAAATATATTTTCCAAGTCATTAATTTTAAGTATTTTAAGTGAATTTGTGATCAATATTAGGAAATTAAATTATATATATATATATATATATAGATATATATATATATATATATATATATATATATATATCTAAAAGTTTTATGAGTTTTCTCATATTGTAGGCCTACTTGGAGATTCTAGAAGGGTCATATTTGGCCATCCAACCACATATTCGAATTTCAAATTCAAACTTAAGAAGATTTCTGGAATATTTCTAGAGGATGTGGATCATTAACTATAAGGAGAAGAATTGTGGATAAGAGAATTTTGAGAGGATATGTATCTTACATTTTTAGATGATGGGTTGTAACCACAAGAGATAAATGTGGATTTAGGATAGATTTTAATATTTGTATTTATTGAATATATACCCTAACTATTTGTATAAATAGGAATGCACCCTTCATACAAAGGGTTGTGTAGCTAATTTTTAATTGTTAGCAAGTGGCTATTTGATAGTTCGAGGTTCTAGGTTATAGATGTAATTTGTAAACTGAGGATAGAGAATTCTTGTAATATCTTGTAACTTCATTTTTACGAAAAACATATTGTCACTTTGATCTCTAAGATGTGATATTTGTTCAGTGTGATTTTTGACGAATGGAGGGCCCCCATCAACCACAGTTTTCACATCTTATTACATATTGGTAGCATAGTATAGTTATGTTATTTCATTTCTTTTCAGCAACTATGTTTCAATTTTATGCAAGTGTGTTTTTCCTTTCAACAAAGTTTGATTTCATTTCAGTAGGTGTGAGCATGATTTCAATTCAGCATTTCATTTATGCAAGTGAGAAATGATTTCAATTATGCAAGTATGTTGTGATTTTTATTTATGCAAGTGTGGTGTGAATTCATTTATGCAAGCGTGATTTAAATTTTGAAGGAAGTGTGAATTCGTTTATGCAAGTCTGATTTCAATTTATTTATGGTTAGTTTGGATTTAATTGATTTAATCAAATTTATAGTTAGTTATAATTGCCTTAGATTAAAATATCCTAAAAAATAACCACCTACTACATATAGTACATTTATACCTCTTCAGTTGACGAAACCTCAGGTTGAAAAATTAAATGACATGGATTTAAATCACAATTAAATCACCCAACAAGGATCTCCTTCATTATCATCATCTCCATCCATTTCCTCTACCTTCTCTTCCACCACTTCTTCTTCTACCTACAAATGTGGATGGTGATTTGGTTCTTACTGTACCATGTGATCAAATGGGGGGGTTGGTTTCGGGAAAGTATTTTAACTTTTTTTGAATAATAATGATAATGTAATGAATTTTCTATTTATGAAATGAAATATGCCTAATGCAAATAATTTTGTGTTTACGCTGAAATAAAATAAATGAATCAACTAGGGAAGAAAATAATTCATACATTGACACCTTTCCAGCAACGACACCAAAAAGTGACGAGCCTCAGTATGGTAACAAGAATGTTGCAACTCCCAAGGCTACCAACTTTAATTATCAACCCGGGGATCGTACAAACATAATAGGTATAGAAAATGTATGTGCATCATACAATGTGTCTTTATTTTGTAGATTTAATGTAATGGAGTTAATTTCATGAAATGAAATCCTAAGCTAATTGAAAAATTGGAAGTGTTGATTTGAAAAGAAGCTAATCCTAGGCAAGAACAACAATTTGTAATTAAATTCCTAAGAGAATGAATTCAAATAAATAGTCCTAATATACTTCGTCAAAATGCATATCCTAAGTGGTGTTTGTTCTTCCTATGTCGTGTATTTTAAATCCTAGGGGTCATGATTCAATCCTAGGAGAAAAAAAAGCTTTCGGAGCAAATATGGTCAAGTTTACATGTGCTAAAATAGTGCTATAGGAAGTTCTGTTTTTGCAATGGGAAGTTCTATTTTGGAGATAACTCATCGAATGAATAAGTAAATAAAAATAAAATGGGACAGGAAAAATTTTGTTCTTAATTATGATTTCTTAGGTCTCCATTCCAAGTGGAATCATTCCAAAATACCATTTTTCACATGTGCTAAAAAATAATAGAAAATTACTACTCGAAAATACGAAATTCAAGAACTAGTGAGCTAGTTAACCTATCAAATTCCTAACATAATCAAGTAAAAATGAAATGGGGTGAAAATTTTTATTAACTTGAGTTTTTTTATGACCTAATACTAGTGGAATAAAATAAAATGAATCTCATTAACCCATTCTAAAAAAATATCAGAAAATTACTACTATTTCACTATAAGACATTTCCAAAAATCTTATATTCGTGAACTAGTAACCAAATCCAAGTATCTCAACTATGAAGATGACCTTAAAAAGTTATTATAAATATGAATAATTATTTTGAACCTGTAAATGACCTCTAAAATAGCTCACTTCAATCACTTAAATCAATCTTAGAATAAGAGAAGCATCAATACTAAATACAGAAATAGGAAAAACGAGAATAAGAGATGCATGTGAATAAGAAGTGAAAAGAACAGAAAAAAATTATGCAAGAGGGCTCTGAGGCTCTATAAATATCCAAGCCCAAGGAGACTTAGATTCCTATGGAATAAAAGAAGCCTTATAAGCTAAAAATGACACCAAATTTTATTATTGAATCAGTCCATCTACATCCCTGCAAGAAATGAAAATGGAGTCACTAAACAACAAGTTTTCTCCACAAGAAGACTAAAAAATACATATACCTAGAGGCCAATTAGAATTGGTACTTATACAAAATGATGAGGAAGCATTATCCTTGAAAGGATAAATATTTTCCCTCCAAATCCCTCAAATAGTGGATCTAGTTCCCAACATTAGGAGTTTGCATCAAATGACAAGGAACACATTCCTAAATTTTCTGAAACATTCGAGTTCCAGAACATCTCGATAATTTCATGATATTTTATTCATTTATTCTCCAATATTTATCCTTATGTAGAAGGGATAAAGTCCTAGATTATATCCTTCTCCAAATCCTCATAATCTTCTCAATATTCTCACAATATTCTTCTAAAATACATAATATTAGGCACAAATATGGAATTATCTCTAAAACTTCCTAAGAACATATTAAAGCTAAAAAAAAAATATTAAGTGTAGAAGGAGAGATTTACTATAGCCTTTAGGCTCCTAATAAAGTCTAGATGGGTTTTAATTTATGTCTAATTTAGAGGCCCATAACATTTGTCTTGATGTAACATTTCCTACCAAAAACGTTGAAGTGTTTGAGTGTTGAAGGTTTGCCATACCAAATTTCATATATATTTTTTTCATTGTTTTTTCTAAAATTTGCTTTGTTGAGGATAATCATCATTGTATGAATAGACTCTATCCAAACCCCATGTTTTAAATTATTCTCGTCGATCATGAATTTATCTAACTACTACACTTGAATGTTTTCTATTTTTTCTACACCATTAGGTTGTGGAGTCTATGCTACTATGAACTACCTTTTGATGTCGTTCTTCTTCCATAATTCATAAACTTATTTTGAGGTAAAATCACCTCCATTGTCATATATTATGCTCTTTATTATTCAATTGATTCCATTCTCAACCATAGATTTTAGCCATTTTAACTTCTCAAAATCTCCATATTTCTCGATATCAAAGGAAACCCACATTTTCCTACGAAAGTCATCAATTATTATCATAAAATATAATTTCCCTATGGGTGATAATGTTATGGATGGTCCACATAGATCCAAGTGTACCAGTTTCAATGGATTTTATTATGAGTTATCCTTTTTCTTGAATGGAACATGAGTCTTCTTTCAAAATTGGAAGGATTTTCAAATTGTATTATCTAGTTTTGAAACCTACGGTAAATCCTTAAAAATGTTCTTCTTTCTTAGTTTGACTATCTAATAAAAGTTTAGATGTCCAAGCTTCTTATGCCACAACCAACTTTCATAAATTTTGGCAAGAAACACCTCTATGTTTTCTCTTTGAGCACATAGACATTATTGTTTGTTCTCACAACTTCAACAACTATCTCACTTGTGCCTATTGAATTGATTTTATTTTTATTTTTAAATAACATCATAGCCTTGATCACACATTTGAGACACACTAAGCAGGTTATGATTGATCCCATCAACATATAGAACATTATTGGTGTTACCTTTTCTATTTGGTAGGTTGGCCACTCCTTTGCAATAATTTTTCCTCGATCATTATTGCCAAAAGTTACAATACCTTTGTTGACTAGTTTCCATTTGAAAAACTTAGTTTTTTCACCTAAAATGTTCTGGGAATAACCATTGTCTACATTCTCATGACTCCTTTCATTATGAGCATAAAAAGAAATATAACGTTTCTATTATTTCTCCTTTTCTTTCCATAATTTTGGCTTTATTCAATTTTATCAATAACTCGTTTTGTCTTCTTCTCCTGAAGTCTACATTTGACTTCTATATGCCAAAAAAATTGACACTTCAAGAATTTTTCTAGATAGTTCAAAGGAGCAAAAGAATTAGTGTACCTCAGTCTATTTTTTCTCCCTTGAAAGATTCTTATATATTTCATCTTCCCGAAGGATATATTAACTCTGTATTTTACTACTCTATGGCCATAATTAGTGAATGTAAGAAAATATCTTGGGAAAATATCATACCTAGAAGGTTGTCTTCTACATTGGGTTGAATTCTCAGCATTTCAATTTTTTTATCCACCATTTTACCTTTTTTGTTTCTGGTATTTATTGGGTCATGTATTATCCTTCGGTTGTTCTAGAATACCTTCATCAACCGTTGGAACACAAGTTATTTGTTTCTATACTTTTGTTTATGTTGTTGCATTGGAATCAGCTTCAAAGCCTAAACTAGTTTGATCTAAGGATGCTCTTTGTACTTCCAATATTTCATTTAAAATTTTAGTCCCTTTAAGAAACGTTTCCCTTAAGATTAGCTACACTTTCTCCTTCTAGAACTCCTTCTTTAGAAACATGATTTAACATTCTAGCCTTTCACATGTTTGAATATTTTAATTCAACTCCCGGTTTAGATATTTTTTTAATCTTCTTATCTTCTTCTATTTACAAAATCAATGGATCAACAACTTAATAATTTTTTTTTATGAAAGAATCCTTCATAGGTTTATTTTTCTTTTCAACCTTTCTATCTCCTCAAGTGTACTTACCACCTTTCCTTCTAGATCCACTTCTCCATCTTCATCATACAAATTGATGGCTTACATTTTTATATTTTGTATGGCCACCAAAATGATTTTTTTTAGGCTTCGAAAATTTTTTTCCTCATCTAAGGATTGGCTCGGTTCACTTTTCAATGAGCTCTCTTCTTGAACATAGAAACTCCTCTTCCTAGGCTAATTTTTCAATTTCTGCACTTTCTTGAATCTTCCTTCCAGATCATAATATTTCTTCTTATTTTTAGGACACTTTGATTCATAATGAAGAGCTTTGTGACATTTAAAACACTTGAAAGTTATCGTACATTTATATTTACCAAATCCTCACTTAAGGTTCCTCCCAAAGTTGACTTATTATTCATGTGATTCACATAAAGAGTCACCATTCTCTTCTTGGTAGTTCTTTTTGTTAGGTGCCTATATTAAAATTATAGTCCCTTATTGTTTTTATTGTAACCCCCTTATTTTTATTATTGTACCCTTGTAACCCCCATATTCTTATTATTGTGCCTTTAAATTATTATTGTTACATCGACTAGGATTACATTGGGGCCCCATGGGCTCCTATATATAGAAAGGAGGTTTTGTAATTTGTATCATCCAAGAATTGTTCATTCATGTAAAGTATTGGAGGTTTCCCCCTCGAAGTGGCTTATTTATAAGGCGTTGATATCTCTTTTCTTCTATTTTTGGGGCTAGTTTTCAAACATTTGGTATCAGAGCTTTGGATTCTAGGGTTTTGTTGCTCCAAACAGGTCATCGTAGCATTTTCACTATAACTTGTTTTCTACGAAGGTTCAGAAGCTAAAATTTTTACAGTGCAAAGCTGAAATCCTGAGGAACATCATTGCAAAATTTCATAGCTTGGTTCACAATATTTTCGGAGATATGATCTGTGGAATTTAGGTCTTTTTGCAGGCTCCTGAATTTCACTTAAAAATGTGATCGCAGAATTTGCACTATAAATATTTTTCCACAAAGGTTCAGAAGCTGAAAATTTTAGAGTGAAAAAATAAAATCTTGAGGAACATTGTTGCAAAATTTCAGAGCTTTCTTTGCAACATTTTTTGGAGATGTCCACTGTGGAAGTTAGGTCTTTTTAAGGCTCCTGAATTTCATCTCAAAGAGGTGATCATGGGAAAATATTCATAACTCTCTCTCTGAACATCGGATTGGAATTATGTAAAAAGTGACTGGAAGTAAATGGAATTTAGTTTCTTGTTTATTAATTTCATATCCAAAGGATCAAACAGTGACACGTGGCAAACCGTACAAGTTCGCTCTACTGATTCAGTGCATAATTAGGTCATTGTGGGAGATTGGAAATAACTTTGTCTTGAAGAATCGAAATCAAGTCAAACCTGTGGAAATTGAAAAAATATTTAGGGGGCTACGTCAGTGCTGAATTTCAAATATTGAAGATCCAAAATCACAGAGATAATTCAGTCTCAATATCAAGCTCCTCAAAATGAAGAAAAAGGTGCATATTTTTTTTCAAATTGCATAAGTCTTGTTTGAAAAATCAGTTAAAGTGATTCCAAAGGCCTATTGAGCATAGATATCAGTATTGGGCTCTAAAATTCCTCCTAAAAATAATTTGACACCCACTAAGCCCTCAGAGTACTCTACTATGACTCATGAAGATGAAGAATTGCAACATGATCTATCAAAATTACAAGAGCAAGTGCACCAAAAGTCGCCCTCTCAAAGAGAAACAAAAAATGAAATGGATGTTTTGAAGAAAAGCATGGAAGCTAAGATGGATGGTTAGAAGAAAGGCATAAAAGCTATGATGGATGTTTTTAAGAATGGTATGGAAGATAAAATGGATGGTATGGAAGAAAAAATGGAAGATTTGAAGGAAGACTTGGAAGGTTTGTCAAAGTTGATACAAGAAATGATTCCTAATGGAGAAAAGGTAGTAGATGAAAATCATGATGAGAAAAAAATAAATGTTAATCATGATTTCATAAAATCTAATGTTGGATTAAAGAACCACAAAATTCCAAAGATGGATATGAGGAAATTTGATGGCAAGGATATCGTAACATGGATACTACAGATGGGGCAATATTTTGATATCAATAATGTGAAAAAGACACAAAATACGCATTGCAGCTTTACATTTAGAACAAAATACATTTGTATGGTATCGATGGCTTTGCTCGCGTAAAAAAATTGTCACTTGGTAAATTTTTATGAAGGAAATTATAGCACATTATGAGCATACAGAAAGCAACACGTTCTTTAGACAATTGATAAATCTCAAACAAAGGGTTTAGTGGTGAAACACATTGAGGACTTCCAAAAATTGAATATAAGGGTAACTGATATTTCAGAGGAAAAAAGAATTGATCTCTTCATAGGTACTTTAAAGGATAACATCCAACATGAAGTTCGCATTTTGGAACTTGATTCATTGGAGAAGGCATTCAGGTTGGCAAGAAAAATTGAATGTAAAATTATGGCGACAAGGAAGCGTACCACTCACTTCTATAAAGATGGAAGTGTTGCTACTCCTAGATTTCCACAATCTACAATGTTGAAACCAAAACAATTGTAAGAAAAAGGAGAAAAAGGTATTTTCTACAGTTGTGACAATAAATACACTAAAGGTCATAAGTGTGCTCAGAAGAAATTATTTTACTTAGATTGTGAAGAGGAAGAAGAAAGTGAACAAGAAGAGGATATACACCAAGAACCAGGCCTAGAAGGGGAAGAAATGAGTTTTACCACATCATGTAATGCATTGGTAGGAATTAACACTCCTCAAACTCTCAAGGTAGAAGGGCATATCAAGAAGAAAAAGGTAATAGCGTTGATTGATTCAGGTAACACCCATAATTTTATTCATTGTAAGGTAGCCAAGGAATTGAATTGTTTCCTATACCTATCACGAGAATGTCAAGTGATGGTTGCAAATGGAGGAACTATAAATTTCTCTGGAAAATTCCATAATATCAAGCTAACCATGGGGGAATATGTATTAAATAGTCCAATGCTTTCCATTCCTATGGAGGTGTTGATGTTTTACTAGGAGTACAATGGTTACAATCTCTGGGGACGGTAGCTTTTAATTTTTTCAGAAGGAAAGGAAGTCAAATTATAGGGCATTGCAGGGAAGCCGGTAAGTATAATAAGCTCTAATTTCATGACAAAGCTTCAAAGGAAAGAACAATGAGGTGTAATTTCACAATTACGCTCACTAGAAGTTCCAACATCAAAATCATATATTTCTGCAGATCTCCAAAAATTCTTGGACAATCATTCCAAGGTGTTTGAAACTCCCAAAGGGCTCCCACCTATTCGGGATCATGATCATGCTATTTATTTGATTGAAGGAATTTTTCCTCAAAACATCAGGCCTTATAGATATCCTTATGTCCAAAAGAGCGGAATTGAACATATGATTGTAGAAATGTTAGATGTGGGTATAATTCAACCTAGTCAAAGTTATTTCTCTGCTCCTGTAGTATTGGTACACAAGAAGGATGGATCATGGCGCATGTTTCTGGATTATAGGGAGCTCAATAAGTTCATCATTAAAGATAAATTTACCATTCCTATGATTGACAAATTATTGGATGAATTACATGGAGCAATTTATTTTACAAAGTTGGATCTTCATTTAGGATATCATCAAATTAGAATGAAGACTGAAGATATTCCATAAATAGCATTTCGAACCCATGAGGGTCATTATGAATTTTTGGTCATACCTTTTGGCCTTACCAATGCACTTTCTACATTTCAAGGGTTGATGAATTCCATTTTCAAAACCTTCCTTAGAAAATTTGTGCTAGTATTTTTTGATGATATACTAATCTACAATAGGTCTTGGAAGTATCATGTTCAACATGTTGACAGGGTGCTCAAACTATTGGGGGAGAAACAATTATATGCAAAAAAATCCAAATGTTTCTTTGGAGTATAAGAGGTGGAATATCTGGGTCATATTGTATCTCACAGGGGTGTTAAGGTAGACCCTAACAAAATTAAAGCCATTAAGGAATGGAAATTCCCCACAACCATAAAGAAGCTGCGAGGATTTCTCGGGTTAACAGGGTATTATCGCAGGTTTGTTAAGCAATATGGGAGAATAGCAGCACCCCTAACAACATTATTGAAGAAAGATGCATTTTCATGGACTACTGAAGAAACTAAGGTGTTTTAACATCTTAAAGAGGCAATGTGCTAGCACCGGTCTTAGCTAGCCAGACTTCACAAAAACCTTTATTATGGAATGTGATGCCTCATGAAATGGAATTGGTTATGTTTTAATGCAAGAAGGAAGACCCGTTACTTTTGAAAGTCGTCCAATAAAAGGAAAGTATTTGCAGAAACCTATTTATGAGAAGGAAATGTTAGCAATAATGTATGCACTAAGGAAATGGTGAACTTACCTAATGAGAAGACACTTCAAGGTAAAAACTGATCATGATAGTATTAAACACTTTTTGGAACAAATACTATCTTCAGAAGAGTAGCGAAAATGGGTCACAAAGATGTTGGGTTATGACTTTGAAATAATCTACAAAAAATGGAAGCTAAATGTTGTTGCAAATGCACTCTCAAGAAAGAATGAAGAGTTGGAAGCATTGCTTTGTTCCATTTCTATTATCCAACTAGATTGGATAACTAAAGCAAGAGATGAATGGAAGAAGGATGAAGAAGTGTGGACACTCATTCAAAAGCTGCAGCAAGATCCTTGTAAATATGATACATTTAGTTGGAAAAATGATTCCTTATGGTACAAATATCACTTATATCTTTGTAATAATTCCAAACTAAAACAAAATATTATTTTGGAATTGAACACTTCTCCTTTAGGAGGACACTGGGGATTTTTAAAAAATTACCACAAGGTGAAGAAATATTTTTTTTGGGATGGCCTTAAATATGATATTCAAACGTTTGTGGCAGAATGTTTGGTTTTCAGGTAGAATAAAGTTGATACAATTAAGACCCCGGGTCTTCTACAACCTTTATCCATTCCAAGTCAATGTTGGGAGGAGATTTCAATGGATTTTATCATAGGTTTACCTATGTCCAAAGGAAGGAGTGTCATCATGATGGTAGTTGATATAGTTATCCAGTATGCACACTTTGGTGCATTATCTTATCCATTTAAAGCAAGTACAGTTGCTACTACATTTATGGACACAATTCAAAAGCTACATGGGAACCCAAGGGTTATTGTGAGCGATAGAGATCCCATTTTTACTGGAAATTTTTGGATGGAGTTTTTTTCTTTGGGTACTCAATTAGCTCATATCTCATCTTATCATCCTTAATCCGATGGTCAGACTAAAATAGTAAATAAATGTTTGGAAGGATATCTTCGTTTTTTTGTATCTAATAAAAAAACACAATGGGTCAAGTGGTTACCTCTCGTTGAATGGTGGTATAACACTTCCTTCCATACTGCAACAAAAATGACCCCATTTATGGCACTTTATGGATATCATCCACCATCCATAACATCATATTTAAGAGAAAATTCAAAGTTTCAAGCAGTGGAAGATAACATCGAGCATCAACAAGAAGTTCTCCAACTCTTAAAGGATAACCTGAATTTGGCACAAAATCTAATGAAACAACAGGCAGATCAACATCGCAGCCAGGGAGTTTTTTATGTAAGAGATTGGGTATGTTTACGGCTACAACCATACAAAAAAATGTCCCTTAAGCAAGCTAAGAATGATAATAAATTATCGCCAAAGTACTATGGTCCTTCCAAGGTGTTGAAAAATATTGGTACTATGGCATACAAATTGGAGCTTCCTGCTTCTTCACGAGTGCATCCAGTTTTTCATGTTTCATGCTTAAATAAGGCTATAGGTGAAAATATTCCAGTTCAAACAATATTTCCAGAACTTGATGAGGAAGGAAAAATCATATTGGAACCTAAAGCAGTCACAGAAACAAGAACTCGACAGCTACGAAATCAATCAATTTCAGAGTATCTCATCAAGTGGAAGAACTTACCCACTGAAGGTTCTACATGGGAGGATGAGAATTTTATACAGAAGCACCCAAAGCTACTCAAGCATTGAGGACAACACTTTTTTGAAGGATAGGGGCATGTTAGGTCCCTATCTTACTATTATAGACCCTTATTGTTGTTACTGTAACCCCCTTATTGTTATTATTGTACCCCTGTAACCCCCATGTTGTTATTATTGTGCCCTTAAATTGTAATTTTTAGGTCACCTAGGATTACATTGTGGCCCCACTAGGATTAAATTGTGGCTCCATGGACTCCTATATATAGAAATGAGGTTTTCTAATTTGTATCATCCAATAATTGTTCGTTCATGTAATGTATTGGACGTCGCCCCCTCGAAGTGGCTTATTTATAAGGTATTGATATCTCTTTTTTTTCTATTTTTGGAGTTGTTTTCCCAACAATTTTCTACTTTGAAGGTTAATTCTCTGGATGCACACTTTCCAGTAAAAATCCTTATCTCATAGGAAGTGAGTATACCAAGTAGTTGATATAAAGTGAGAGAGTTCGAATTTTTCATTTCTTCAATGGTTGAAACATTGGGATGAAACCTTTCAGGAAGATATCTCAACGTATTTTGAACTACCATGGCTTCATCTAACTTCTCATCAAGCCCTCTTATGGTGGTAACAACCTCATCAAATCCTAAAAATTAGTTTGAAATATATTCATCGTCATTCATAATTAAATACTCATATACCCTTGAAGTGTAGCTTTATTTACCTGTTTGTCACCTTCACAGAAACTACTGGTCTTGTCCCAAATATGTTTAGCATATGTGCAGTTCATCACTTTAACAAGCTATGATTCAAGTAGGCCAACAAGTAGGGAATTAATTTCTTTATTATTATATGTGAGCCGTATATTTTCATATTTGGTAATTATTATTCGAGGCTTTTTATATTATTCTTCCATTGAATTCCATACATCAGATCCAAGTGATTAAATTTAGGTATTCACCCTCACTTTCAAAAACACACAATTTGGTCCACTAAACATTGGTTCCATGTTGGTAAATCCTCCTTCTTTGTTTTCCATTATCCTTACATTTTCCTCTAGATGTTATGTTGATCTGAATTAACTTGGTTCTAACACCAATTGTTGGAAATCGGGAAAATATTCAGAGAGGGGTGGTAAATGAGTATTGTAGAAAATTTTCAAAATTAAAATTATCTTTCACTTATGCAATCATATTAGGGAACCATAAAGTACTTTCAACAATTAATTAAATAATCATAACAATAGAAAAATTTAGCAATCATAAGGGAGCACATAAGGAACAAATAAATCCTTCAAGGATTTCTCTTCAATTCATTCATACAGAAAGCGAAAACATTTTAATATGATTCTTTGGCTACAACTAGAAAGAAGGTACAACTCACTAATTTATCAACTAGAACTAAATGGAGCTACAACCCTAAATATTTACTAGCACCCACAAGAAGGAGCACCAACTCCATATATGTAAGCTACCACTTGCTTGACATTCACTCATTCATCTTTCAAAAATTTTCATACTTAAAACCATGAATGCCACCTATTCCTTAAAAATAAAAAATAATCTTCCTTAATCACCAATACCTTGAAAAACTTGTAATTAATGAAATCACGAGCAATATCACCTCAAAAAATTCTCCACAAAATATTTTTTCTCAACATGTTTGTTCATGCCTCCTTATAAATAGTTCCAGATTTATATTGTTTAGCTTCAATTAATTTCATTTATTCTTGCATGAATCCATATTTTATTCCTTTGACCTATTCTACTGAGTCTTATATGTCTATTCTTTAAGTTTTATATTATAATCTTGATTTTTAAAACTCACACGAAGCTTTTTTCTCTTTATTCTGGATTTTAACAATTTTTAGCGTGGATTTTCTATTTTAGAGGGTTGTTAACTTTGGATTAACTACCAAAAAAACCACTGAACTGTCTCATTTCTGAATTTGTTGAATGGTTTTTCTCCTAGCCCAAATCCTCTGATAAAAACACCATGCTACCGAAACATTTACCGATTCATTGTGTCCATGCAAATACACCACCAATTTTTTTTTTTGACTCATCACGTCGAAGAATGTGCCCAAGGAACTTTACTATAGGACCAAATAATTTTAATATGTAGCCACTTCCAAACATTGTGGCGCTTCCAAAATCCACTTCCCTTTTAAAATATATTAAAAATTTCTACCAAATTCCACCAAAACTAGCCCTTAGCTCCTTCTTCATTGCTTTTGTGTTTTATTTTCATGATAGGAATAGGAGTTGTAACCATCACTCAGGCCTTCAGGCTCTTAACTACATTTTAAGCTTGTGAGGGCCTATTTTCCTTTGTAACCTTTATGGCCTTGGTATTCATATATGCACGTACCCTTGTGTCGACGCTTAGCCCATAGCCCTCAAACTTTATGATTTTAAACTTATATCATTTGCAAACTTCTAGGATCCTCTTAGCAGGCTTATGTTTAATGAAGGTCTTTATTGTCTCAATCTTATTGGTTTTCGGCTACCTATTATGCGTTTTGACGTGTCTTGATGTCTGCTACTAGGTTATTCCCCTCTGTGCAAATTCAAAATTTGTTGGAGTGATTATTTAAGCACTGAGTTGACCCCTGAGGTCTTTCATTGCAACCAAGAACCAATTTAAATTCTCCCGAGTTGAGTTTTTCCTAATATCGCACATGTCATTCCGCGACTAGTTAGCCCGCCAACTTAATTAAGTGCTCCACTTATTTCTTTTGGGCACTATCCAACATGATAATAACATGTTGATGTCACTTGTGCCAGATATCATCTTATGATTGGTCCATGTTTTAATCATAAATGGGCCATTTCCAAAAACATTGAATATTTTTTCCACGTGTAACACTCCCATTGGTAAGTTGATGACATTACCTCTAACTAATAAAAATCTGCCACTTCTCATATGTCATAGAGGAGAGAGAAATTTCCTACAACCTCAGCTTTGTGAGAAAATCCTTTAAATTTTTTTAAAAGGGTCCTCACCAGTTTCCTTATATTGGTCAAAATTTCCTTCGGGATGGTGCTCCTTTGCACTATGATTTGAAATCCTCCAATGGTCCTTTTGTTTTGTTATGCTTAATCAAGCTAGCAGAGATTGTGGGCTCTATGGTCAACCAATTACAAAATTTTCCACCATTGTTCACACCCACGTCTTCCTACACAAAATGCCTTATGTGCCTTAAGTTATCTCTGGGGTGTTTCCTCTGGGAAACCTCCAATGGGGTGTGTTGTAATGGGGGCTTCACTGCTAGATAATCACCTTTGTGGTGCTAATGTCTATTCCAAATCTGGCCATCTTATATTGTCCTACTCAAATATTAATAATTCCTTTTAATTTTTGCATGAGCCACCTAGTAGGGTAATTGTTATGGCATTATTTGTTGTGTGGGATTTTCCTAGACCAATTGGAAGCCCCTCCATTTTGTTTTGTGCTCCCACATATACCTAGATATATTCTCTGCATTCCATAGTGTTGCAACGATGTGTTATGGGTGGGTTACCTCCATCAGGATGTCATGGAAGGTGGGATTGACCTGATGGCCAATGACCATGCTCGTCGTTTCCTCACTGTTCAAGCCACATACACCCAATACTTTTTTATGGATGATTTTATACACTTCTACTGAGTTTGGAAAGTCCACAAAAGTAACTCGCTTCAATGAACTTCCAATCCAACTTAGCTCTACAAATTTTAACTTGGGGTCTTTCAACTTTGAATAGATATGTATTTCAAATTATGAGGCCATTTTCACACTTCCATATATACCACTATAAATATATTTCAAATCTATTCCAATATAGTTTAGTTCCATATGTATCTTAGATGATCAACTACTCTAGAAATGACTCCAAAGTCTTAACAAAATTCTCCATTGAAGTTAATATTCAACCATCTTCTTGTGCTTTGAACCTGATGTTCTGAGGCATCCTTTTGACACCTTTTCCAACTATTTCCATCAATGAAAATGTATTTCCAACACTTAGTACCTACCATTACATAATTATTTATCCTCATGCCTCACTTTATCTCTCAATTATGGATATCACCAACTAGGAGTCCTTACAATTTTTTATTAGTTTCCTTAAATGCTTTCCCCTTCTCATGGTGCTCAATATCATAATAGATGTTTTCATAATTTTTTTTCCTTAACTCTTATCACCAAAATTACAACCATGCTCAACCTATTACCTTTTTTTTATCCTTTCCTCCATATTGAAACCCATAATCACCTTTTAAAGAGATAGCTACAATGAGTGCATTTCCACATATAGACACCTTTCCATTGCCTCATGATTTTCTTAGGTCAATTGTGTCATCCTAAAAAGGATATGCATACTATTTTACCACTTGTCTCTCTACAATGTGCTTCATTTTTTTATCCTTTTCCTTCTTATTAAAAAATGAAAATCTTGATCTTCCTTTGTAATATTTTTATGATCGTTAAATTTATACAAAAACACTAAGTCTCTTTTCAATATTTTTAATTCTCATTAAACTGTGAAAATATCGAGATTCTTTTACCTGTATTTCAATGCTCATAAAAAGTATATGAAAATTCTAACTTTTTTTCATATTTCCCTGTTCGTTGGAAAAACTAAAGGTTGGTGAATGACCCCTTTTCCATTTTCAAGAGTTACTATGACAAAGACACAAGTGTAGCTTTATCTATTTTTTGATCTCACTATAAAAATTATGAAAATTTACCCTATTGAGCTTACTTTTCTTCTCTTTCATGTTTATTAAAATACGAATGGTATATAAAAAAAGTGGGGGAGTTCTTTTCAAATTTTGCATTTCTACCATGGAAATTGTATGTCTCCTTTGAATATGGCACTTGTTTCACTTATACTCTCACAATTGGTTTTTTCTCAACTTTACAACCACACCATAAACTAGAGTCAAGTCATATTATTAATAAGTACATATCTCCCGATATTTCTTACCCTTGGACTCTTTGGGATTTTGGGATGCCTCTTGAATCACACCAACTATGTTAGTATTATTTAATCTATGTTGCCAAGTTCCCTATTGTCTCATGCCATTATAAATTCAAGGGAAGTCTTAGTGAAGATTCAACCATCTAAAAGTATTATTGTAGCTTATGTGTTGGTCATCCCTGTGTCTGTTGTACATCATTTCCTCATTTTCCATCATTGGAGACATTACCCTAGTCTGAATTTCATTTCAATGATGGGTAATAAATGAAGGCCTTCCTTCAATGGATATCTTCCCATGGAATTTAAAACCTTATCTGAGATGTATATCTTGAGACATTCTAGTACCTTGTAGCCTGAACTCATCGGTGGTAAGTTTATTCGTCATTGACAGCCGGTTTGATTGTTGGCCCATACTGATTGATTCTATTGAGTTCTTGAGATTGGATCATTTATTTTCACTCTATAGAATATATTAGATACCTTTGTTACCATTTTAATTATTTGTGGACTCCCTCACATGTGTAAATGTGACACCTCAAATTTTGTTACTTTGACCACCCCTTCCCACATTTACCCAATTTCATAAGCTTGCCAAGGTAAATATGAGACGAGTGTCAATATTACCTGACCTAACCTCTTATTTTGATTTTTAAAGAAGTGGGGCCTACAAGATTACCACAACTGATATAATACAGGGACTACATATCACCTAGGATCTAAAGAAATACCGCATGTGGTAAATAATAAATATGGAACCTTTTTTCACTGACCTAGAACTATAATCACACCCTTGACATTGGCTGGATGTGGTTTTGAGCTCCAAATTCCCTCACAAGACTTGATCCATGTGGTTTTGACCATAGGTTGATAGTTACGGGCATGTGGTCCTGATATTTAGGCACGTTTCTAAGCTAGTCTCTAGACCATTTCCAAGTCAACTTCCTCCAACTTTATAGACTCATATTTTTGATAATAAAATTTCTAATCATTCAAACTTTAAGGGATAACTTGACCTAGACTACCTCGAATGCACTAGACATTTCTTCAAGCACATTGAAAACATGTAAGATACATGTCATAAATGAATATCTAATCATAAGAGTCTATGATTCATTTCAAAATAACCAATAAGGATCTATTCCCTCTCCCCATAGCTGTAATAACAGTTATTGGTCCATATATTCATCAACCATTACATAACTGAACAAATCATGATAATAGACATAGATAGCATACATCATGTAACCAAAAAATAAATAGCAATTTTCCATCATAGAAACCATGAAAACTCACCCATAATATGACCAACACAATCAATAAAAGTATATATGAATCATAGTAGAATAATAACTCTTATTAATATATGAAGATACCAACCAAGTCAGGGACTTTCACGTACCACCTAGCCATAGATTTTGTTGAACCAAATATCTATTTTATCCCATCACCCCCACACCATATTCCAAGCACGAATGCATGATCTCATGGAACAATCCAAGAAAAATAAACTAGGGCTTCTAGAGGGAAAACCACCTCAAACCTCAATCATAGTAATTCCACCTCTATGGTCTGGAAATCATTAACGTCAACTAGATTTATCTCTACCCAAGCTCTAGGTCTCCAAGAAATAGTAAATTAACCCACAACCTTTGAGGACTGTAGAGAGTTTTTCCAACTTGTCTCTAGTGACTAGTAACTCAACCCACAAAGGGCTCTTGATTTTTTGTTCCAACCTAGGCTTGACGACTAGTAAATGAACCCATTTTTTTCCAGGGCTTTGAGAGTGATTGTTCTAACCCACACCCATAGCGAACAAGAACAGTAACGAGAAATACAATAAGTGGAAAAAAACACAAGACCATGGCTATCCATGAAATGCAAAGGCAAGGCTAATGCCACTGTCAAACCAGGAAAATATCCCCACCAATGACAACACATAACTAGAAAATGACATGAAAATACCATGCATCTAGAAATCAACAAGGAATTCACACATGAAACCTATTACCTGTAAATAAATCCAATTATAGCTATTGATCCAATTTTTCCCTTGCACTCCATAATTTCCTTTTCCTTCTTTTCCAAATCCAAGTGAACACTAGAGTGCTCCAAGCATGCCTTAAAAATTCTCTAAGTGTGTAAGAGTATGAGATAATGAGAGAATGAGAGAATTAAATGAGAGCTCTAAAACCGAAATGATAAAAGTTATGGAATGATATTGATAATCCTTTTTATTATTGAGGCCTTTATTTTCTTCACTTTCCTTCAATTTTCCTCTGATTTCCTTACCATGCAAACATGTGTCTCTTCAACTTCCTTTTATCCTATTTTCCTTTATTTTCATAAATATATTCCAGTTAATGTCAATTTTATTTTTCCAATTCCTTTGCTAATTTCCATAGAAATTAATTAATCACAAGTGTAGGACTTGGAATATCCACAGTAGTCATTTTTTCACTAAAAAAGGACTACTGTGGATATTCCGAGTCCTAAATCTGAAAAAATACACCACAGAAACCTCCAATCTAGCATAATCACAAGTGGTACTCATCACTATATTTTTCCCCGCATACAACTTGGAATACATCTCCCACGAACTTCATCTTATTTTTATTTACATGGAAAATTAACCAAGGGTTGTCAAAAACCCCTCCCTCTTGGGGGAACACTGTCCTCAGTTTTCTATGACACCTATGATAAAAAATGTAGTGAAAACAAAACATACTTTCCATGTATATTTATAACATAGATTGATGCAGTATTTACAATGGAATATTTCTAAATGACCCAATAAAAAATTCCTTATTGGAGATTTATAACACAACTCATTGTGGCATCTACAAAAACATCCATATATACATTTACATATACCAAAAACTAATTTTCTTGAAATAAAAAATAATGAAGGATATAAACCCCACATCTTATCAACCATCTCCCATGTAGCTTCATCAAGCCCAAAGTGCTTCCATTTCACTTTATCTTTATTTATTTCACTCTTATGGAGCATGAGGTTTTTCCAATACAATATGTATTGTGGTTCTAGATGGAGTTTTCCCTCTAGTTCTACCTACAATATAGATGTAATATTCCAAAAATTTAAACTTCATGTAAATAGAATATTATAGTTTTTTTATCACTAGGTAGATGAATAAATGGGTGGGGAGACTCATAAAACCCCTTTAGAAGGAATAATAACACTCCTAATGTGAAAGGAGGAAGAATAAGTAGCTAGATTAAGCACTTTTGGGTGTGAACAAGGATTGAATCATGTTGATTCAGTCAACTTTGACCAAATCAACAACGCTGTCATAGAGGGGTGGTGTTTATGAAAATACAACACAGTTTTGGTGGAGAACAACTTGAATGAGCTTGGTGGAAAGTATGGATGAGACCCAATATGAGGAGGCTATCATGCTATATAAGGAGGGGATAGCAACCAATGTTATTCATGTTTTAGATTATTATTGATATTGGTCTGTTTAAAGTTTTTCTACCTCTTGTTGTTTAGCAAGGATGTTGTGTTGTTTAGCACAATGGTGTTCCTGGTCGGGAATCCCTACCTCATCCTTACGGAAGGAGAGACTATTTGAGCTGAATTTCCTCATTTTGGCATTCTGGCCAAGCTACCTCCTTCAACTACAAAACAATTTTTTTTTAGAGCTGGTTTGTGTTGGACGGTGCAGCAAAGGAGGATTACATAGAGCTATTTTTGGGCTTGTTTTCCAGTGGATAGGTAGCCTATCCACTGAAGGATCAACAAGGAGGGATCCTGGGCATATTTTCACATATTTGGCATTAGGCCAACCATCTACCATACCTCACAGCGCAGTCACAATTCTGAACTGCGTTATTTTTGAAGGAAATTGCTGGGAGGGTTCATTGAGCTCATCAAGAGGGTCTATTTCTGAGTAAAGGGATAAACCTTCTATTTAGAAATACTATTGGAGGAGGAAATAATAATTTCAGATCTTTCATATCCTCATTTTATTTATATCTAGTTGCAGTGACATCTCAATCACAGGGTTATTTGTCACATTGTACATTTCTTGGTATTTCTAACAATATTTTTTGGGTTGGCTAGAAATCTTGTATTAGAGCCCACATCTTCTTTGCAGGGAATTTCTTTGTTTCTATCAGCCAAATTTCATTTATATATGTATTCAGAAATATCTACATTGATATAGACATCGTTGTCACTACTCTTCGACATTTTATATAGTTGTAGCAACTCATGTGCTAATTGTTTTGATCATTGGAAGCTTGTTCCTATTGCTTGAGTGGCTTGTCCCTCATGATATTGTTGTATATTTATACTGATATATTAATAAAATTATGGCTTAATATTGACCTCCCTTATCTCATATTCATATTTTCTATTTTTTACATTATTACAATTTGTATTGCTGCATTTCCCAATTGGGAATATCATAGTGGTATCAGAGAATAATCTTGGCTCAGCCTGTGCATTCAAGACATTATGCAATTAGAAGGAGAAGCTTCTTCTGACAGAAAATTCAAGATGTCCAGAAGAAACAAATGCATGACTCCATTATTTGGAGAAATGAAGGAAAAGAGGATCTCCCAGATTCTTTTCCAATCTATGAAAAGCATCAAAGAAGATCTCAAGGAGATGAAAGGAGAGAGGTGTAGAAACACTTCAAGATGGTTTGAAAGTGAAGCAAGAACTAGATATTAACATGATTAGTGTGAGCATTCAGACACACATGAAGATCTATAATGCATTTTATGGCCCATAATCACTACAAGAAGAATGGAGGAAGAAGGTGCACCAAGGGAGAAGACCTTGAGTGACTATCTTTAGGAGTATGAGTCTCAATCATGGAGATTCAAAGAGCACTTGGACTTCCAAGGGTTTTTTGAACTCAAGGAAGACAGAAGATCCAACAACCATAATAGAAGCAATAGAGGTAGAATCTTTCTATCTAACTTTGATGGATTAGCAAAGTGCACAGCCAAAGCTTGGGTGGGGGATCTATATTCCTATTTCCATCTACACCAAGTTTCAGAAAAGGAGGCCATTAGAGTAGCAGTGCTGAACCTCAAAGGTATGGCCCATGATTTGTGGTTTTATAGTTATACTTAATTTTATCATGAAAATGTAAATACTTATGCAAGGTTCACTAAGAAATTAGTTAGGAGATTTGATCATAAGCATTGTAAAACATCTCTTGTTGAACCCAAAAACTCAAAAGCTTTGCATGATTTGGAGAGATTTATTTTTCCAAATCAACTCCATAATTTTGTTGAAGGGGATAGAAACATGCATGATACCTTGCCAAGGGAAAGATACCAAATTCTTGAAGAGCCCTCTTCTATATATTAAGACATGGAGATTCCTCCTTCAAGGGAAGACCAAGATTAAGGGTCTCTCATTGATGATGAGGCATCCTCACATATTGATGAAGAGGATGAGAAGAGAAGAGCTAACAGTGCTGTACCATTGGGAGAAGATCCATCACCACATGGAGGTGGAAAAGGAGCCATTTATTCCATTAGAGGAGCCCTTGTGTCTTTACAAAGAGTTCCAAATGATGCAACATGTGGGAAACAAAGCACAATTTTGGAGCAGCATGAATCAATTATTTTGGGTTGTGAATCTTGGCAGATGGAAGGAGAGGGAAGGAAGGATTAGCATCAAAGGATGATGAGAATTCACCCTTATCTATTCCATGAGGTTTCTTCACAAAACAAGGAGACTGTATTGCGCATAGAAGAGATGCACAAATTAGTCCACTCATACATAAAGTCCACTTCAGATTTTGATGTCTCACTACATGGGGGCATTCCACCTGGGAGGCCACCAGATTTAGAGTTGGTAAGAGAAATTTTGCCACTTTTTTCACCACTCTTCTATTCAAAAAGGGTTAAGACCTTGGAGGATTCTAGTACAACACGGAGATTTTGGGATAGACTCAAGGAGGGAGACATTCTCCCATTTTCAGCATTACCCACTCTCACTTCATATTACGCTGACAGAAGTTGCTGCAGTGATGGAGGATGGAACCTTTATGGTTAAAGGGAGATGCTCCATGGATTTGGAGAAATAGAGGGTACTTCCTTTGAGGAATGAATCCTCCATACATTGGAGTAGATGGAGGCCACTCATGCTTACATTGGCCGAGATCAGGAGGTTGTTTTTGGATGGAAGCTTCTCATGGGAGGCTAACTTCCAAAAGTCACCAATTTATTGAATCATGAGAAGCTGCATGATGGGAATGGAAGAAATTTGGAGGATGAATTTGGAGTGAGGGATGTCAAATGAGAAGACAACATCATGTGGGGAGCTTCACATTTCAGATCTCCAATGTTGTCTCTTAGGAGGATTGATCCATATTGGAGGTCTCAACTCTTGGTAGAGTACTCCAAGGATATTGGTGCTTGCATGATTCTTGATGGCCCAAAGGGAGGTGATAGATACATGGTGGTTGGAGAGGTCATATATTCTTATGAAAGATTCTTCTTGACTAGATTTTCTGAGCTGAAGAGGAAGCTACTCCATGCAGCACATGTGGAATTTCTTTCCATTCACTATGATGCATTTCTTTCTTTGATGGAGGAGTTCACTTGGCAGGGAATTCAAAAAGATATATATCAGCATATGGAGATATGAATAGGTCGGGTGGTGATATAGATGATGTCACAACAACTTCCCTACTCATTGGGGGTGAGGGAGAATTTCTAGTTGAGCCATTTTAGCTCAAGGACCAAAGTACATGGTTGAGGAGGTATAATTTTGCATTATGATTTGTGCTTCTTTACCTTTTATGAGAAAAATTTTGTATTAAGGAGGGTAATTCCTTCTTATAAATTATATTATGATGTACTTCAGGCCAAATGTAGCATTGAGATTGGGTATTGTTTTGGTTGTTTATGGGGGAAGCCACATGATTCTTGGTGTGCACCATTGGAACCACTTTTTACTTTCATGATCCTATCTTGCAAGATGATTATGGCAGAAAAGAAGTGGCTGGAAGGGATATTGATACTATTTTTTTTTAGGAAGGCAAGGGATGCACTGTTTTGGTTCCGTGTGTGGAACTATGATCCACTTTCCTGTTGTCATATGGCAGCTTGTTTTCATTGGTTTTTTCTTCCCTATATTGCTAATATTTTTATGTTCCTGAGGATATTTGTTTCTAGAGTGGAAAAAATGTTGGAGGTGCCCATTGGGAGTATGATTATCCCTACTTTACATGTTTGATGTTTTAGGAGAAACAATGGGAAAACCATGATTTCCATACTACATCTCTTTTCTTCATGTGGGAGGAGCCATTTGAAGAAGTTGAGTTCTTGGAGGAGGAAATTCATAGCTTATTTGTTTAGTGGGGTAACTTGGGCCATTCTTGGAGGCCATGTCATTTCAGCCCAAGATCATAAATAGACCCATACTTCCCATAAATGGAGAGAGAGATACAAATTGGGTGGAAAAATCTAATCTCTCCATGCAGCCCCAATACATTGCACAAACCGGGGGTTGAGGATTTCTTTGATGAGCTACCTAGGATGGCTCATTTCATTTGGATGATAGCATGGGTATGTGAGAATCTCATTGGGGATGAGATTCCCTATGCTTATCATCATTCCTACCATGAGGATTCCATGGGAAAATAGGAAGGTTTCCACTTACACCTTCCACTTTCTCATGATGTACACCATTTGGCTTTGCATACTTGAGAGGGACCATTGGAGGGCTGATTTATTGTAGTTTATGTTGATTTGTGGTGGGAAATATTGATGGGGAGGCCACAAGAATACAAAGGGGGAAATTCTGATCCACCTTAAAATTTCTTGAGGAAAAGAAACATTTTGGAGGGGAGGACTGTAATATTCAAAACATTTAGACTTCATCTAAATGGAATATTATAGTTTTTTTATTACTAGGTGGGTGGGGATACTTATAAAACCCCTTTATAAGGAATAATAACACTCCTAATGTAAAATGGGGAAGAATAAGAAGTTGGGTTAATCACCTTTGGGTGTGAACAGGGATTAAATCATGTTCATTTAGTCAACTTTGACCAAATCAACAACGCTGTCATAGAGGAGTGGTATTTATGAAAAGACAACGTAGTTTTGGTGGAGGACAACTTGCATGAGCTTGGTGGAAAGTATGGATGGGACCCAATATCAGAAGGCTCTCATTCTATATATCGAGGGGATAGCAACCATTGTTATTCATGTTTTATATTATTATTGATATTGGTTTGTTTATAATTTTTCTTCCTCTTGTTGTTTAGCACAAGGGTGTTCTTGGTTGAGAATCCCTACCTCATCCTTAGGTAAGGAGAGGCTTTTTGAGCTGAATTTCCTCATTTTGGAATTCTTGCAAAGCTACCTCCTTCAGCTACAACACAGTTTCTATTTAGATTTGGGTTCTATTGCAGGGTGCAACAAAGGAGGATCACATAGAGTTGTTTTTGTGCTTGTTATCGAGTGGAGAGGTAGCGTATCCATTGGAGGATCAACAAGGAGGGATCCTATGAATATTTTCACATATTTTTCATCAGGGAAACCATCTACCATCCCTCACGGTGCAGTCACAATTCTGAACTGCTTTATTTTTGGAGGAAATTGTTGGCACGGTTCATTGATCTCATCAGGAGTGTCTATTTCTGAGTAAAGAGATCAGACTTCTACTTAGAAATACTATTGGAGGAGAAAATAATCATTTCAGATCTATCATAGCCTCATTTTATCTAGATCTAGTTTGCAGTGACATCTCAACCCCAGGGTTATTTTTCACATTGTACATTTCTTTGTATTTCTAGCAATCTTTTATGGGTTGGCTTGAAATCTTGTATTAGAGCCCACATCTTCTTTGCTAGGGTTTTATTTATTTCTATCAGCCACATTTAATTTATATATGTATTCAGTAGCAACTACACTGATATAGAAATTGTTTTCACTTGTCTCCGACATTGTATACAGTTTCAACAACACATGTGCTGATTGTTTTGATCATTGGAGGCCTGTTCCTATTGATTCTGTGGCTGGTCCCTCATGATTTTTTTGTATATTTCTACTGATATCTTAATAAAATGATGGCTGAATATTGACCTATCTCATGTCATATTTAGATTTCCTATGTTTTACATTATTATTATTTGTATTGCTGCATTTCCCAATTGGGAAGATTAAAATAGACCAGCCAATAACATCATGAACATCTTGGAAATATCTCTTAACCAATGAAACATGGAAAACATCATGTAATTTCACTGTCCAAGGTAGTACAAGTTTGTACACCACTATTCGAATCATCTCGAGGATCTCAAAAATCCTGCAATATCGAGGTGCCAGCTTAGCATATTATTTAATCCTCAAGGAGCTCTTCTTGGGCTCGATGCATAAGTACACATGCTCCCCAACCTAAAAAACTTTAAATACGTTATTTTGATCTACATAAATAATCTCATTTTCTTTTCATCCCTTCAAATTCCTCTTAAGAACCTGCATTTCATGTTCCATCTCTTCAAATACATTGGGTCGTATCAACGCCTTGTTGACTATATCAATATAACTGATCGGAATATTACAATTTTGTTGATACAAAATATCAAGAAAACTCATTTTTAGGTACTTTTGATACCCATTATTATATGAAAACTCTACTACTGGAACATACTACTCCCACTTCATTCGTTAATGCATTACATGCAACATCACCATGCCATCAAGAATCATATTCACCATCTTTGTCTGTCCATATATATTTGGAAGATAAGTTGAATTGAAGGCTAAATGTTTCCCTTATCCTGTAAATAACTCCTTTCGAAAATTGGAAGTGAACTTGGCATCTCTTATTGATATGATAATCTTGGGAAAACCATGTAACCTCATTATTTCCCTAATGAATTTTTGAGCTACCTCACTAAATGAATTCATAGAATTAACTTCAATGAAGTGAGCTCCCTTGATTAACCTGTCAACCACAATCATGATGGAATCACGTTGTTTAGATGTCCTTCGAAAACCTATAATGAAGTACATGGAAATGACCTCCCATTTCCACTCTTGAATCTCAATGACCTATAATAAACTACCAAAATTCTTACACTATGTTTTTACTTGTGGACAATACAAACATATCACAACAAAATTAGACACCTATTTTTTCAAGTTCGGCCAATGATAGAATTTTTTAGCTACACTCAATGTCTTTTGATATCCCGAGTGACTTGAATATGGCTTGAGATAAAAATCCCTCAAGATAGGACTCTTGAGCTCATTTTTTTTTTACACATAAATCTTGTTCCTCAATCTAACCAAACCATATGTCCTGAGATGATACTCCTGATCCTTATCACCTTCACCCTATTGTTGTAACCTATGCCTGAATTGTTGATATATGTCATAATTTTATCCTTTTCATGAGATACACTTGTATAAATATGTCCCATAAGAACTAAATGTTGCAATGTGATTCACCTACACTCTTCTACTAAGAGCATCTGTAATCATGCTCTACCGTCCTTTGATGTAATTGATATCGAAATAAAACTCACTAAGAGTATCCAACCATCTATCTTACCTGACATTAAGATTAGGATGGTCAAACAAGTACCTTAACCCAACGTGATCACTAATAAATATGAACCTCCCACCAATAATATAATTCCTCCACATCTTCAAGGCCTGAATGATAGTTTTCAACTCAAGATCATGAGTAACATAGTTCTTCTCATTCTCATTCAACTTACTTGACTCGTAGGAGACCACCTATTCTTCCACCATCATGACTCCACCAAGTACTCTCTTGCAAGAATCTATAAAAACCACAAACTCTTGATCTGTGTTTACAATCTTCAATATCATAGAATTTGTAAGCAAATAATTCAACTAAGAAAAACTAGGTACACACTCCTCAACCCATTCAAACTTCTTTTATTTTTTCTGTAAATATGTAATATGATAGGAAATATCTGAGAAGTTCTTGATGAACCTCTTGTAATAACCATCTATTCCCATGAATGATCCAAAATTTTCCATATTCCTAGGATATTCCTAGTCCCTCATAGCTTTAATATTTTTTGGGTCCAGTGTTATTCCTTCCTTGGAAAAAAAATGTACCAAGTAATGAAATTTTGTCTAAAAGAAGATTTACTTCCTAAGTTTGGCATACAACTAATGTGCTCTCAATAATATTGAAATAATTTTTATGTGCTATACATTCTATTCCTCTTTCTTAGAATATATCAATATGTCATCAATAACCACTACCAAAAAATGGTCCATATAAGGATGCAACATAATATTCATAAAACAAATGAAAGTAGTTGGAAGATTAGTAAGATCAAAATGAGCTATTGTAAAATCATAATTCACATAATTGGTACGAAATGAGGCCTTCAAAATGTCCTATTCTTTGATGCATACCTGATGATATCTTGATCTCTATTCAAACTTCAAGAAGAATATTTCTCCCTTCAACTAATCAAACAAGTCATACATCCGCAAGATAGGATACATGTTCTTGATCATCACCTTGTTCAAATTCCTGTAATCAATGCAAAAATTGAGAGTTCAATCCTTCTTCTTCATACAAAATACTAGTACACTCCAAGGTGACACACTTGGCCTAATGGATCCCTTATCTATAATATCCTTAAGCTACAACTTCAATCCCACAATTCTACAGTGCTCATCTTATAAGGTGCCTTATATCCCAGTCCTTTTTTTGACATCAACTAAATAGAAAATCCCACTTCCTTATGAGGTAATAGCTATGAAATATCTCCTAAAAATACATCCTAAAACTTTTGCAAAACTAGATACCTATTCAAGACTTCAATATCCTTAACATCATTTCCTTTCCCACTAGAAATATGAACTGTAAGAAATACACACATTTTCCTACTACTCTACTTTCTCTGTGTATCTATAGTCATTCTCACAAATGTAGGCTTCTTATTACCCCATAATATTCCTCCCTCTCCATCATCATTCAGCAACTCAATGGATTTGTCTTAGGAAATCTACCGTAGTCTTCTGAATGTACAAGTGATCCATACCCAACATCATACTATATGATGCCAATAGAAGCACATTTAAATGTGCTAATATACACATATCTTTAAGTTTAAATGAACAAGATCTCATCAAATGATGAAATATTTTCTTGGTAACTATAACCAACTGCACCAACTAAGACCCTACATGCACTTTTTTATTCAAGAAACACCTATTCACTAGGTTACGACTCATATAAACATAGTTAGATCCAGGTTCAATAAAAGTAGAAAAAACTTGATAAAAATTTTTACCTTCCATATCCATAATAGACGCATGATGATCAGCCAAACTATTAACCAATGTTGCATGAATTTGAGGAGTGTTTTGCAGGGAAAATTTTAAGAATGGAACTTTATCATAAATTTTAGAATCCTTGGCGAATCTTACTAGTCACCAATATGTAAATTATAAAATTATGATGATACTCTTGTAAAAATATTTAGGTTTATAATTATTTTATATTAGTATATTTAAAATTTTGGTGATTTTGAGGGTAAAATAATTTTATACTATAGAATTTAGGCAAATCAATTTTAAAAAAAATGGAAATTCGTGAATCTTTTTTTTGGAAAAATCATTGAAAATTAGCCCACCTGCGAATATTAGCCCCTAAAAGTTTCCCTCATGTTCTATCTAATGTCTCCAAATGCATATTCCTCCTAATAATTATAAATATAAGGTCTTCCACCATGATTCTATGGAAAATATCTCCTGTGATGATCCTTTCCACCAGTCCAACACTATATAGGCTTCTTGCCATCACTCTTGTTCTTCTCCTTAGATGGAAATCCTTTTACTTTTTTAACTACATTTAATTTCTTGTATGACATTGTATTATATTTGTTACATGAATTCTAAGGTCTTCATCACTTCTTATCCCAGTTTACTTTAGTATTTCATTACCTTTACAACCCTAATTAGGCTCCAACTTATGCTTAGATGGCCCATAAAAATTCTTAAAAATTCCAATTACTTCCTCCAATGTATGAGGCTCATCATATTCAATTTGATAATTGAATGCTATTGAAAATCCAGAATTAATGTTTGAACCTTTATCTTCTCATCCTTAATATATGATACATACCTCAATAGCTATAAAATCTTAGTTATATACTCTTCATCTATCATAGACCCCATGTTCAATTCATAGAACTCCTTAGCCTTACCATAATTCTATCTCTTCTATAGGAGCTTATTCCGAAAGAGAATTTTGAATTCATGGCAACTATAATCCTCTGTCTTGGTGCCTCTAAGATGATTCACATTTTCCAACCAGATGTATTCTTTCCATTTGAAACTAAAAATGGCTATCATGTATTTAATATTTTATATATAGTCATGCAACATGAAAGACTTCTTCATCCGAGTAATCCATGATTCTACATATTTTGGTTTCTTTAGCTCTCCATAAAAGGTAGGAGGCTTGGATTTCTTGAATTCATATGGAAACAACCGATTCTCATTCCTCCTATAAGGATGGTAGTGTCCATTACCACGTCGTCTCTCTAAGCTAGAACCATAATAGAATCCATAACCATGACCTCTCATGTTAGTTGTATCCATCCATCTACCACCTATGCATGTGTCATCACTGTCTCACATGTGTCCTGCATGAGACTTACAACCATATGACTCATTTGTCCTTTCCTTCTGTCCATAATAGATTTGTGGTTCTCCTTGTCCCTGAAAATATATAAACTCTGAAGTATCATTGCATTAAAATCCACCTTTTTTTCTTGAGTTTTGGAAAGGATTTCCTGTGACTGAATGACCCTCCGATTTTATCCTTTGCAAATTTTGATATTTTCCTTTAAAATTCTTAAGGTATATACTATGTCTAGAGAGTACTCATCTCTGATCTTTCACCTCCTGAAAACATACCATGTCATATAACTAAATATAAATATAATCAAACATACCCAAGTGAAGTTCATGGGAGGATATCTCATTTGAACAATTCAATACATATTAGCACAATACATACGCACAAATACACACGCACACACACATACATACATACATACATACATACATACATACATACATATATATATCATCATCAAGATATCAATCCTCATAACATTCTAGCATCATCAACCTCTACATGATGACATAATTGCATCAATGACCATCATGAGAAGTAACGAACATGCACGCATTATAAACACATACTAAATCATACATGCGTATATAACCATCACATCTACCTATTGTAACAATGTTTGATTCATACCATCTTTGAAAAACTTCTAAGTGTTTCTCTTTCCATTATGTATTGCTGCTTTGTCATACTGCCAAGGTCTACCCAGCAATATGTGACACACATCCATAGGCATCACATCACACATGATTTTATCTTTTTAACTGCCCATTTGCAATTATATTTCACATTGTTCCTTTACTATCAGTTTATGTCCCTTCTGAAGCCGTGACACCTTGTAGTGTGTTGGATGTTCCCTTGTCTTCAATTTCATCTTCTCTATCACCTCTGTAGAGACAAAATTATCTGTACTGGCACTATCAATCACCAATTGACAACATTTCCCTTAAACTTTGCAAACACTTCTAAAGAAATTATTTCTATGTGTTGGTTCAGAAACTTCATTTTTTTTTGTTTTAACAAAACTTTGTTAACCACCAAAGATTATCCTTTCTCTGGCACAATTTCTTTCTATGTTACAGGCAACTTTGCTGCTTCTTCTTTAGTCTGAGCATCAATTGCACTTATCTGATTTGTCCCCACGTTCTCTGGACATTCATAGGCTCTATTTCCTAATTTTTTACATCTGTAACATCTGACTTCTCTTCCTCTGTTTCTGCCTCCTCTTCCTATATAAGGACTCCTTCTGCCACTTGTATCACCTTTTGTGGGTGAATACTGAGGTGAGCTGCTGCTAGCTCCATCTCTTGGTGCTATAGATCTTCCTCTACGACCTTGACTTCCTCTTCCTTGGAAAGTGCCTCTTCCTTTGGCAGATTGCTTCCTTGTGAGTTTTTCTTCATATTTTAAGGCCATCTGGTAAGCCTCTTCTACTGTTTTAGGAGACAATATACTTATCTCATCTTGAATATCCATTCTGAGACCATTTATGTACCTGGAAATCTTCTCTGTTGTATCTTGAATTTGTCCTGCTCTTATGCTTACTTTGTAAAATTCTTCTGTGTATTCTTTTACTGTCATTAATCTCTGTCTAAGATTCTACATCTGTCTAAATAATGAAAGTTGATAATCACTAGGAAAAAAATTACCTCTCAACTTTGCTACCATTCTATTCAAATTCTTGATTGGCTTCTTACCAACTCTCCTTCTTTCTTCTTGCACTCCATCCCACCAAAGTGTTGCATGTCCTTTCAACCTTGTGACAAAAAATTTAACTCTCTTCTCTTCACTCATCTCGTCATAATCAAAAAATTTATTCATTTCATTGATCTAGTCTATCAACTCTTCTCGATTCAATCCTCTTGCAAAAGCTGATGCTTCAAATCTAGGCTTGGATGTAGATCCTAAAACTGATTTAAAGAATCTCAGCTCAGGAGTAAGCTCATCATTTCCTTCTTCTTCTTCAGCTTCAGGTTCATTCACATCTTCAGGATCTCTTTGATGTCCTACTTCCATTGCTTCCAATCTCGCTTGAATCTACTGCATAGTCTCTAGTACTTCAACATTTGTAACTGCTCTACCTCTTCTTCTACCAGCACCACCTCCTCTACCAATTTTGATAGCCATATTGGATTTATTTTTTTGATGTGGGTGCAGGCATTAAGGAGAGTTGTTAAAATTTAGTTACAATGCTTTCTAATTTACGAGGAATTCGTTCCTGAACCTTATTCCACTCTTGGTCATCAAAATTTATTAAATTTGATTGAATAATTTAATAAAATGACATGCGGAAGTAAAATTCCCTTAACCCTTTGGAAACATTATAATTCACCTTTAAACAATGTTAAACCTTTCGGAAGAATTTAGGATCTCAATCACTTAATAAAGCTCTTTTTGAAACGATATTAAAACCTTAGGAAATGGTTCCAGACTTCAAACCTTTAATAAAAATACATTGTATAAACCATCGGGTCCATACCTTTTTAAAACATCCATGCGAAATCCGACGCGACTACTGTTGGATCTCCAACACATATGATCAAACAACTATCGCGTAAAAATGGTCCCGATGAATTATCAACCAAAAGTCACGTGAAACTGGCAGTTTTACCACCGTGACATGTCATGTTTTGAATTTATCACATTCAAAAGGAAAAAACCACTCGCAGCCCAAAAGGCTGTGCGAAAATAGTGGTTGGGCTTTTCCAAAACCGCTTGGTCTACAAACTTTTGTTATCGATCGCGTTTGACATGAATTTCCTACTGGGTTATAGTTTAACTTCAAATCCTCTTGGAAATCTCCATTCGGTTGCATAACTCAACAAATGTTGTGAAGCCAGCTCCAAAAATAGAGGAAAAGAGATATCAATGCCTTAGAAATAAGCCACTTCGAGAGGGCAACCTGCAATACATTACATGAATTAAAAATTCTTGGATGATATAAATTACAAAACCTCCTTTCTATATATAGGAGTCCATGGAGCCATAATGTAATCCTAGTGGGGCCACAATGTAATCCTATTCAACCTAACAATAATAATTTAAGGGAACAATAATAACAATATGGGGGTTACAGGGGTACAATAAGAACAATAAGGGGATTACACTAACAACAATAAGGGACTATACTAGTAATATAGGGACCTAACATGCCCCTCTCCTTCAAAAAAGTGTTGTCCTCAACCCTTGAGTAGCTCTAGGTGCTTCTGTATAAAATTCTCATCCTCCCATGTAGAATCTTTAGTGGGTAAGTTCTTCCACTTGATGAGATACTCTGAAATTGATCGATTCTGTAGATGTTGAGTTCTTGTTTCTGTGACCGCTTTAGGTTCCAATATGGTTTTTCCTTCCTCATCAAGTTCTGGAAATATTGTTTGAGCTGGAATATTTTCACCTATAACCTTCTTTAAACATGAAACATGGAAAAATGGACGCACTCGTGAAGAAGCAGGAAGCTCCAATTTTTATGCCACAGTACCAATCTTTTGCAACACCTTGTAAGGACCATAGTACTTTGGTGATAATTTATTATCCTTCTTAGCTTCCTTAATGGAAATTTGTTTGTATGGTTGTAGCCATAAAAATAACCAGTCTCCTACATCAAAACTTCTCTCGCTGCGATGTTGGTCTTCCTGTTGTTTCATTCGATTTTGTGGAAAATTTAGGTTATCCTTTAAGATTTGGAGAACTTCTTATTGATGATCGATGTGATCTTCCATTGCCTGAAGGTTCGAATTTCCTCTTAAATATGATGTGATGGATGGTGGATGATATCCATAAAGTGCCATAAATGGGGACATTTTTGCTACAGTATGGAAGGAAGTGTTATACCACCATTCAGCGAGAGGTAACCACTTGACCCATTGTGTTTGTTTATCAGATACAAAACAACTAAGATATCCTTCCAAAAATTTATTTATTATCTCATTTTGACCATCAGATTGAGGATGATAAGATGAGCTATGAGCCAATTGAGTACCAAAACAAGAAAATAACTCCGTCCAAAAATTTCTAGTAAAAATGGGATCTCTGTCACTCACAATAACCCTTGGGTTTCCATGTAGCTTTTGAATTGTGTCCATAAATGTAGTAGAAACTGTACTTGCTTTAAATGGATGAGATAATGCACAAAAGTGTGGATACTTGGTAAGTCTATCAACTACCACCATGATGACACTCTTTCCTTCAGTATTAGGTAAACTTGTGATAAAATTATTTGAAATCTCCTCCCAACATTGAATTGGAATGGATAAAGGTCGTAGAAGTCCCGACGTCTTAATTGTCTCAACTTTATTCTGCTGGAAAACCAAACATTCTGCCACAAACTTTTGAATATCAGATTTAAGGTCATCCCAAAAACAATTCTTTCTTCACCCTGTTGTAAGTTTTTAAAAATCTTGAGTGTCCTCCTATTGGAGAAGTGTGCATTTCCAAAATAATATTTTGTTTTAGTTGCCAATTCTTACAAAGATATAAGTGATCTTTGTACCATAAAGAATCAATTTTCCAACTAAATGTATCAGATGTACTAGGATCTTGCTGCAAATTTTGAGTGACTGTCCATACTTATTTGTGCTTCTTCCATTCATCTCTTGCTTCAGTTATCAAATCTCGTTGGATAATAGAAATGGCACAAAGAAATTATTCCACCTCTTCGTTATCTCTTGAGAGTGCATCAGCAACAACATTAAGCTTCCCTTTTTTTAATATTATTTCAAATTCATAACCCAACATCTTTGTGACCCATTTTTTCTGCTCTTCTGAAGATAGTCTTTGTTCCAAAAAGTGTTTAAGACTATCATGATCAATTTTTACCTTGAAGTGTCTTCCATTAGGTAAGTTCGCCATTTGTTTTAGTGCATGTAGTATTTCTAATATTTCCTTCTGATAAATAGGTTTCTGTAAATACTTTCCTTTGATTGGACTACTTTCAAAAGCAATGGGTCTTCCTTCCTGCATCAAAACATCACCAATTCCATTTCTAGAGGCATCACATTCCACAATAAAGGTTTTTGTGAAGTCTAGCGTAGCTAAGACTGGTGCTAGTGACATTGCCTCTTTAAGATGTTCAAAGGCCTTAGTTGCTTCAAGAGTCCATGAAAATGCATTTTTCTTCAATAATGTTGTTAAAGATGCTGCTATTCTCCCATAATTATTAAAAACTTGCGATAATACCCTGTTAACCCGATAAATCCTTGCAACTTATTTATGGTTGTGGGGACTTTCCATTCCTTAATGGATTTAATTTTGTTAGGGTCTACCTTAACACCCTCGTGAGATACAATATGACCCAGATATTCCACCTCTTGTACTCGAAAGAAAAATTTGGATGTTTTTGCATATAATTGTTTCTCCTGTAATAGTTTCAGCACCCTGTCAACATGTTCAAAATGATCCTTCCAAGACCTACTGTAGATTAGTATATCATCAAAAAATACTAGTGCAAATTTTATAAGGAAGGGTTTGAAAATGGAATTCATCAACCCATGTAGAAGGTGCATTGGTAAGGCCAGAAGGCATGACCAAAAATTCATAATGACCCTCATGAGTTCGAAATGTTGTTTTTGGAATATATTCAGTCTTCATTCTAATTTGATGATATCTTGAACGAAGATCCAACTTGGTAAAATAAATTGCTCCATGTAATTCATCCAATAATTCATCATTAACAGGAATGGGAAATTTATATTTAATGGTGAGCTTATTGAGCTCCCTATAATCTAGACACATGCGCCATGATCCATCCTTCTTGTGTACCGATACTATAGGAGCAGAGAAAGAACTTTGACTAGGTTGAATTATACCCGCCTCTAACATTTCTGTAATCATATGTTCAATTTCACTCTTTTGGACATAAGGATATATATAAGGCCTGATTTCTGGAGGAACACTTCTTGGAATCAAATGAATAGCATGATCATGATCACGAATAGGTGGGATTCCTTTGGGAGTTTCAAACACCTTGGAATGATAGTCCAAGACTTGTTGGAGATTTGCAGAAATAGATGATTTTGATGTTGGAACTTCCAGTGAGAATAATTGTGCAATTACGCCTCATTGTTATTTCTTTAGAAGATTTGTCATGACATTAGAGCTTATTATATTTCGGGGCTTCCCTGCAATACCCCATAATTTGACTTCCTTTCCTTTTGAAAAAAATTTCAAGAAAAGTTCTTGAAAATTAAAAGCTATCGTCCCCAAAGATTGTAACCATTGTACTCCTAGTACAACATAAGCACCTCCCATAGGAATGGAAGGCATTGGAATATTCAATACATATTACCCCATGGTTAGCTTTATATTATGGAATTTTTCATAGAAATTTATAGTTCCTCCATTTGCAACCATCACTTGACATTCTGGTGCTAGGCATAGGAAACAATTCAATTCCTTGGCTACCTTAAAATGAGTAAAATTATGGTTGCTACCTTAATCAATCAACACTATTACCTTTTTATTCTTGATATGTCCTCAATGTGATCCCCACTAAACCCTTTTTTTTGAGATTTATCAATTTGCTAAAGAAGGTGTTGCTCTTTGTATCCTCATAATGTGCTATCATTTCCTCCATAAAAATTGACCAAGTGACAATTTTTTTACGGGAGCAAAGCCATTGATACCATAAAAATATTTTTTTTTCTAACTGTAAAGTTGCAATGCATACCTTTTGTGTGTTTTGCACATTATGGAGATCAAAATATTGCTCCATATGTAGTATCCATGTAGCAAGATCCTTTCCATCAAACTTCCTCATATCCATTTCTGGAATATGGTGGTTCTCCCCGCCAACATTAGAGTTTATGAAGTCACGATTAACATTTATTTTGTTCTCATAATGAGTTTCCTCTACAATATTTTCACCATTAGGAAACATTTCTTGTATCAACTTTGTCAAACCTTTCATGTCTTCTTTTAGATCATTCTTCATGTTTTCCATGTTGTCTTTCATTTTTTCATCGATCTTAGCTTCCATGTCATCCATCTTAGATTCCACGCCTTTCTTCAAACCATCCATTTTATTATTCAAACCATCCATCTTCGCTTCCACACCTTTTTTCAAAACATCCATTTCATTTTTTGTTGCTTTTTGTGACAGTGACATTTGGTGCACTTGCTCTTGTAATTTTGATAGATCATGTTGCAATTCTTCATCTTCATGAGTCATAGTAGAGCCTTATGAAGGCTTAATGGGTGTTGAATTATTTTTATGGGGAATTATTTAGAACCCAATACTAATATATATTCTACAATATTCCCTTGGAATCAATTCAAATTGATTCTCCAAACAAGACCTATGCAATTTGGAAAAAAGAATACACACCTTTTTCTTGCTTTTAAGGAGATCGATATTGAAATTGGATTATCTCTGTGATTGCAGCTCTTCAATATCTAAAATTTTGCACTGAGTTAGCCTTCTAAATTATCTTTTGAATGCCATAGGTCTGACTTGATTTGGATTCTCCAAGAGAAATTTATGTCCAATCTCCCATAATGACCTAATTATGGACTAGTTCAGTAGAGCAAACCTCTACGACTTGCCATGTGTCACTATTTCGTCTTTTACCTCTGAAATTTATAGAAATGAAACTAAAGTCTGTCTACTTCCGACCATTTTTTACGACACTCCATTCTAATGCTCAAAGAGATAGTTATGAAGATTTTCCCATGATAACCTCTTTGAGATGAAATTCAGGAGCCTGAAAAAGCACTACCTTCCACAGATCATAGCTCCGAAACTTTTGCAAACCAAGCTTTGAAATTTTGCAATGAGTTTCTTCAAGATTTCAGCTTTGTGCCCTAAGTATTTCAGATTATGAACCTTTGTAGAAAAAAATTTATATTGCAAATTCCATGATGACCTGTTTATATTAAATTGAGGAGCCTGCAAAAGACCTATCTTCCATAGATCATATGTCCAAAAATATTTCGAACCAAGATCTAAAATTTTCTGAAGATGTTCCTCAGAATTTCGGCTTCACACCCTAAAAATTTTAGCTTCCGAAGCTTTGTAGAAAAAAATTTATAGTGAAAATGCCACGATGACATGTTTGGAGTAGCGAAACCCTAAAATCCAAAGCTCTGATACCAAATGTTGTGAAGCCAACTCCAAAAATAGAAGAAAAGAGATATCAACGCCTTAGAAATAAGCCACTTCGAGGGGACAACCTCTAATGCATTACATGAATGAACAATTCTTGGATGATACAAATTACAAAACCTCCTTTCTATATATAGGAGTCCATGGGGCCATAATGTAATCCTAGTGGGGCCACAATGTAATCCTAGCTGACCTAACAATAATAATTTAAGGGCACAATAATAACACTATGGGGGTTATAGGGGTACAGTAATAAAAATAAGGGTGTTACACTAGCAAAAATAAGGGACTATATTAGTAATATAGGGACCTAACAATAAATGTAAATCGATTATTGATTTCTGATCTCAAGCAAGAAACCAGAATTCCTTCAATTTTCTCTAAATATTTTACACAGAAACTAATAACATGTAAATTCTCCTTCACACAGAAGCTAATCATGCTCAATTTCTACACAGAAAAACACATTCAAAGAGACGAAACCCTCCAGGAATTTTCCAAGCATACAACAAATAAATAAATTCTGTGATTTTATTAAATCAGAGGAAAAACCCTCTCAATCAATTCTTCTATGACCCAATTCGATTTCCTCCTCCTCAAAGGTTACATTTATAGTTTTTTCACATAACAGTCGACCTCCTCTTGAGGATTGAATTCTTCTAATTTAGGTGAAACCATAATTACATAATATCTTCCCTAATTCTATCAACTCAAAGCTAAATATGCTGGACCAATTCAAACTGTAAACTGACAACTAAAGTTACCAACACCTTTGCTTGTAAATTTTTTTTGCATTTTCGGAATAACTAATGAAACCTTTTGTCTCTAAGCCTCATGCTCCTGCATCAGACTCCTGAAGAAAAAAAATATTCATGGGCTCCTGTCCATGAGCTCCTCCATAGAAATGCCCAATTTCAACAGCATGGTTTCTGTCATCCAGGTAGCATCCTCAATTCGTTGATCCCTCCACTTGATCAAATATTGAAAATACTCCTATCCTCTAGTCTTCTTAAACACTTTCTTGTCTAAGATCCTCTCTAGCTGTAATGTATTTGTTGTGCGTAACTATTTTACCTAGTCAATATTCTCTTTGTCTTCCGGTCTGTCATCTGTGCCACTATCTTCATATCTGTACAAATCAGAAACTTTGAATATTGGGGATATTCCAATATCAGATGGTAATTCAATTTCATAAGAATTTTCAGAAAAATTTCTCAATATCCTGCATGGTCCTATATTTTTGAATTTTAACTTGTTATACTCCCTCTTTGGAAATATTTATTTTCTTAAGTATGCTAAAACCAAATCACCAACTTAAAAACTAACTTCTCTTTTTCTCAATTCTGCTCTATTTTTGTACTTGATGCTGCAATCTTGTAGTTTCTGCTTTACCTGCTCATGTATTTCTTGAATTTTTGAAGAAAACTCCTCTCCTTTAGCACTTCTCATTTCTACTTTTCCCAAGTTCGTTAATTAAAATACTCTTCTTGGGTGCATTCCCTAAACTATATGGAATGGACTCCGTCCTGTAATTTTGTTAGGTGAATCATTATATGCATACTCTGCCTATGGTTAAATATGATCCCACTGTTTAGGATGTTCTCCTACAAGACTTCTCAAAAGATTACCCAAACTCCTGTTCACTACATCAGTCTGCCCATTAGTCTGAGGGTGATAAGCTGAGCTGAAACTTAGTTTAGTACTAAGCTTCTTCCATAATGTCCTCCAAAAATGACCAACAAATCTGGTGTCTCTATCAGAGACAATACTTTTAGGTAACCCATGTAATCTTAGAATCTCCTTGAAAAACAAATTGGAAACATGACTAGCATCACTGGTTTTATAACATGGAATAAAATGTGCCATTTTTGAAAATCTATCGACTACAACATAAATTGCATCATTTCCTCCCTGTTTCTTAGGAAATCCTATAACAAAATTCATACTTATCATATCCCAGGGTGTGTCTGGAATAGGTAATGGAATGTACAAACCTGCATTTTGACTTTTCCCTTTTGCATATTGACAAATTTTACAATTCTTCACATAATTTTCCACTTCAGATCTCATCTTTGGCCAAAAATAAAAATGACTTAGTTTCTCATAAGTCTTATCAACACCAAAATGTCCAGCAAGTCCACCATTATGTTTTTCCCTAATTAAATTTTCTCTCATAGAACAATTTTGTATGCACAACTGATTTCTTCTGAATAATAAACCCTCTTTCAAGAAATAATCTAACCAATGACTTTTGTCTATCAAAACAGGAATACAACATGCTTCAAATGCTTCTTTTAAATCCAAATCTATATTATAAAGCTATTTAAGAAAATAAAAACCTAACACTTCAACTTGAATTTATTGAACAAGAATGCTTTTCCTACTCAAGGCATCAGCTACCTTGTTTGCTTGACCACTTAAATGCTTCAATACAAAGTTAAAACTTTGAATATATTCAACCCATTTTGGATGTTTTTGATTCAAATTTAGGCTGTTGCATAATATACTGTAAAGCATGGTTATTTGAATATAGCACAAATTATTTAGACATTAAATAATGTCTCCACTTCTTCAATGATTGTACAACTGCATAAAATTCCTTTTCATAAGAAGAGTAATTCCTTCTTGTCTCATTTAGCCTCTCACTAAAATATGCTACAGGTATATCTTCTTGACTTAATATAGCTCCAATAGCTTCCCCACTGGAATCACATTTTACTTGAAATGGTTTATTAAAATCAGGTAGAACTAAGACAGGTTTGTCAGTTATCTTTTTACTTCAAGAACTGAAAATTCCTTTCAGCTTCAGCAGTCCACTTAAATGGTTTTTTTTCCTTCTTTATGGTTTCAATGATAGGTGCATTGATCTTACTAAAATTCCTTATGAATTTTCTATAAAAAATAATAAGACCAAGAAAAATTCTTACCTCAAAAACACGTTTAGGTGAAGGCCACTCCACAATTTCCTTTATCTTCTCCAGGTCCATTTTTAATCCTTCAGCACAAACAACAAAACCTAGATATACCAATTTTTCTTTCATGAACGAAAATTTCTTTAAATTTACCAGTAACTTCTCTTGATGTAACTTCCTTAAGACATAATCAAGATGTCTCTGGTGTTCTTCCTTTTTTTTGTTGTAAATTAATATATCATCCAGATATACTATTGCAAATTTACCAATAAATTCCTTCAATATTTCATTCATAAGACTCATAAATGTACTAGGTGAATTTGATAAACCAAAAGGCATTACCATCCATTCATATAATCCCTCATTTGTTTTAAAGGTTGTTTTCCATTCATCTCCTTCCCTTATCCTAATTTGATGATACCCACTTTTCAAATCTAGTTTTGAAAAATATCTTGCTCCACTCAAAAAATCCATCAAATCTTCAATTCTAGGTAAAGTAAATCTATACCTGATTGCTATCTTGTTAATTTCTCTTGAATCAGTGCACATTCTCCAACCTCCATCTTTCTTCGGACTTAAAACTGTAGGTACTACACAAGGACTCAAGCTTTCTCTGATCAAACCTTTGTCAACCAATTCTTGTACTTGCTTTCTGATTTATTCATTTTCCGTAGGAGTCATTCTGTAAGCCACTCTGTTTGGAAAAATTGATCTTGGAATCAAATCTATCTGATGGTTTATTCTTCTTACAGGTGGTAATTCATCAGGAAAATCACCCACAACAATATCACAATAATTCTCCAACATTTCTTGAATTTCAATTGGCAAATCAGAAATTTTAGTGGAAGTAAATACTACCTTAGGTTCGCAAACTAAACCAAAATTTACCACATCATCTTCAATCTGCTTCAAGTATTATTTTCCACTCAACAATAAAGCCTTTGGATCAGACTTTTTACTTGATGCATCTTCTTCTTCCATAGGTAACAATGTTTGATTCATACCATCTTTGAAAAAATTGTAAGTGTTTCTCTTTCCATCATGTACTGCTGCTCTGTCATACTATCAAGGTATACCCAACAATATGTGACACACATCGATAGGCATCACATCACACATGATTTTATCTTTGTAACTGCCCATTTGAAATTCTATTTCACATTGTTCCTTTACTATCAGTTGATGTCCCTTCTAAAACCATGACACCTTGTAGGGTGTTGGATGTTCCCTTATCTTCAGTTTCAACTTCTCTATCACCTCTATAGAGACCAAATTATCTGTACTGCCACAATCAATTACCAATTGAAAACATTTCCCTTGAAATTTACACACACTTATGAACAAATTCTTTCTCTATTTTGGTTCATCCACTTCCTTTGTTTGTTTTAACAAAACTTCGTCAGCCACCAAATATTCTCCTTTCTCTCGCACAATTTATTTCTCTGTTACAGGAAACTTTGCCACTTCTTCTTCAGTCTGAGCAACAATTGCATTTCTTTTATTTTTCCCCACATTCTCTATACATTCATAGGCTCTATGTCCTAATTTTTTACATCTGTAAAATATGACTTATCTTCCTCTGTTTCTGCCTCCTCTTCCTCTATAAGTACTCCTTATGCCACTTGTATCACCTTCTGTGGGTGCATACTAAGGTGAGTTGTTGCTAGCTCCATCTCTTGGTGTTGTATATCTTCCTCTACCACCTTGACTTCATCTTCCTCAAAAAGTACCTCTTCCTTTGGAAGATTGCTTCCTTATGAGTTTTTCTTCAACTTTTAAGGACATCTGGTAAGACTCTTCTACTATTTTAGGAGATAATATACTTATCTCATCTTGAATCTCCATTCTGAGACCATTTATGTACCTCGAAATCTTCTATGTTGTATCTTGAATTTTTCCTACTCTTATGCTTACTTTGTAAAACTCTTTTGTGTATTATTTTACTGTCATTAATATCTGTCTCAGATTCTGAATTTTTCTAAATAATGAAAGCTGATAATCACTAGGAAAAAAATTACCTCTCAACTTTGCTACCATTCTGTTCCAATTCTTGATTGGCTTCTTACCAACTCTCCTTATTTTTTCTTGCACTCCATCCCACCGAAGTGCTGCATGTCCTTTCAACCTTGTGACAGCAAATTTAAATCTCTTTTCTCCACACATATCTTCATATTCAAAAAAATTATTCATTTCATTGATCTAGTCTATCAACTCTTCTCGATTCAATCCTCCTGCAAAAGCTGATACTTCAACTCTACACTTGGATGTAGATCCTAAAACTGATTTAAAGAATCTCATCTCAGGAGTAAGCTCATCATTTCCTTCTTCTTCTTTAGCTTCAAGTTCACTGACATCTTCAGGATCTTTCTATTTTCCTACTTCCATTACTTCTGATCTCTCTTGAATCTGTTGCATAGTCTCTAGTACTTCAGCATTTGCAACTGGTCTACCTCTTCTTCTACCAACACCACCTCCTCTACCAATTCTGACAGCCATATTGGATTTATTTTTTTGAATTTTGAAAGATTTTTTAGTGTCTGAAAAATGCTCTGAAGATTGCTCTAATATCACAAATGATGGCAGTGTGGGTGTAGGCGTTAAGGAGAGCTGTTCAAATTTAGTTACAATTCTTTCTAATTCAGGATGAATTTGTTCCTAAACCTTATTTCCACTCTCGGTCATCAAAATTTATTAAATTTGATTGACTAATTTAATAAAATGACATGCAAAAGTAAAAGTCCCTTTACCCTTCGGAAACATTATAATTCACTTTTAAACAATGTTAAACCTTTGGGAAGATTTTAGGATCTCAATCACTTAATAAAGCTCTTTTTGAAACAATATTAAAACCTTTGGAAATGGTTCCAAACTTCAAACCTTTAATAAAACTCCATTGTATAAACCGTCGGGTCCATACCTATTTAAAACCTCCATGTGACTTCCAACGCAACCACCATTGGATCTCCAACACATATGATCAAACGGCTATCGCGTAAAAATGGCCTCGGTAAGTTATCAACCAAAACTCACATGAAACTGGTAGTTTTACCACTGTCATCACGTTAAAAAAGACAAAGCCACTCGCAACCACAAAAGTGGTGCAAAAACAGTGGTTGGTTTTTTCCAAAACCGCTTGGTCTACAAACTTTTGTTATCGATTGCGTTTGACACAGATTTCTGCTGGGTTACAATTTAACTTCAAATCCTCTTGGAAATCTCTATTCCACTGCATAACTCAAAAAATGTAAATCAATTATCGATTTTTGATCTCAAGCAAGAAACTAGAATTCCATCAATTTTCTTTGAATCTTTTACACAAAAACTAATCACATGTAAATTCTCCTTCACACAGAAGCTAAACAGGCTCAATTTCTACACAAAAAAACATAAATCTAATGGATTCGAAGAGATGAAACCCTCTGATAATTTTCCAAGAATACAACAGATAAATAAATTCTACAATTTTATTAAATCAGAGGCAAAACCCTCTCAATCAATTCTTCTATGGCCCAATTTTATTTCCTCCTCCTCAGAGGTTACATTTATAGTTTTTTTACATAACAGTCGACCTCCTCTTCAGGATCGAATTCTTCTAGTTTAGGTAAAATCCTAATTACATAATATCTTCCCTAATTCTATCAACTGAAAGCTAAAAATTCTGAATCAAATCTAAAACTATTCAATGTTCCTAGATACTAGCTCAACCCTATCTAGCAAAACTGTAAACTGACAGCTAAAGGTACCAAAACCTTTTCTTGTAATTTTTTTTTGGATTTTTGGAATAATTATTGAAGCCTTTTATCTCTAAGCCTCATGCTCCTGCATCAAGTTATGACCCCAGATATCTCGTTACGTGCCTCCACTCTAAGGATCCCAACTAATTCTCTATGGTACTCTCCAGACCACTCCCAAATCTTTGTATAACTTTCTCGAATCATAATTCTGATAACGCTAATGCTAATCATTCAAAATTGAAGGAAAAAAATTGACCTAGACTACTTAAAAGACGCATGAAATTTCATTAAACACATGGAAAACATGTAAGCTACATGTCATGAATGGATATCTAATCATAAGAGTATGAGATTCATTTTAGTATCACCAAGAAGGCTTTTTTCCTTGTCCATATAATTGCAAACAAACTTATTAGTCCATATAGTCATCAACCATTAGATAAATAAATAAATAATGAAAGAGCCATAGATAACATACATCATGTAACCAACAAATTACCATCAATTTTACATCACATAAACCATGGAATCTCAACCCTAATATCTCCAACAAAATCAGTACTAGTATATACAAATCATAGTAGAAGAATGTCACTTATTAATATATGAATATACCACATGTCTATAGATTCAGTTGAATCAAATATCTCTTTTAGGAAATCACCCCTACTCCATATTCAAAGCATGAATGTGGGATCTCATGGAATAAAAAAATAGTCCAAACAACCTAAACCCTCAACCATAGTGATTCAGCCTCAATGGTAAAGAAATCACTAAGATCAACTACATTGATCTCTACCTAAGATTTCTATGGTTCTACGAACTAGTAACTTAACGCACAACCTTCCAGGGCTCTAAAGTGTTTTCCAAATTTTATAATACCATCTCAAAAAATAGAAGAAAATATTGGTCAACGACTTTGAAATCATTCTCTTTGAGGAGGAAACCTCCTTGAGATTAAATAAATGAAAAATTATTGGATTATTAAAATAAAAGAAAACTCCTTTATATATCTAGGATTCCAAGGGTCACAATATAATACTAGTCAACATAATAACAATAATGTAAGGGTCAAACAATAACAATAATGGGCTTATATGGGGAACAATAATAAAAACATGGGGAGTACATGGGCACAACAATAACAACAAGGGGGCCATACCATACAATAGAAATAAGGGGATAGACTAGCATTATAGGGACCTAACATTGCCCTATCTTTCAAACATGTGTTGTCCTCAATGATTGATTATTTATGGATTCTTTTATATAAAATTATCAGCATCCCATGTGCAATCTTCAGCAGGTAAGTTCTTCCGCTTGCTGAGATACTCTGAAATTGATCGATTTCGTAGTTTCCAAGTTCGTGTTTTTGTGTCTTCTTCTGGTTCCAATATGGTTTTTCCTTCCTCGTTAGGTTCTAGAAATATTTTTTGAACTGGGATTTTTTCACTTATAACCTTCTTTAAGCATGAAACATTGAAAACTGGGTGTACTTGGGAAGATGCAGGAAACTCACATTTGTATTCCACAGTACAAATAATTTGCAGCACCTTGTAAGGACCATAATTCTTTAGCGATGACTTATTATACTTCTTGAAGGACATTGATTTTTATGGTTATAGCCGTAAGAATACACAGTCGCCTACATAAAAAAAAAAAATTCACTGTGATGTTGATATGCATGTCATTTCATTTGATTTTACACCAAATTTAAGTTATACTTTAATATTTGCAGGACTTATTGATGATGCTCGATGTGATATTCCACTGCTTGACCATCCATATTAGATTTCATGTCGTCCTTCAAACCATCCACCTTAGCCTTTCTGTCTTATTTTAAACCATCTATGTTACATTTCATTGCTAGGGAAAATTTTAGGGGCTAATATTCACAGATGGGCTAATTTTCCATGTTTTTTGTAAAAATAAGATTCAACAATTTTCATTTTTCCTAAAAATATTTTCCCAAATTTTATACTATAAAACTATTGTATCTTAAAAATCGCCAAAACATTATAGGGACTATATAAAATCATAAGAAACGTTGAAAAATTTACAAAAATATCGCCAAAAAAATTATAGTTTGCATATTAAGAATTAGTAAGGTTCATCATGGTTTCGAAAATTTCAGATAAACGTCCATCCTTATAATTTCCCCTGTTCATTTCTCTTTATCATATCGAAATTTGTTGCACTTGGTACCATAATTTTGATATACCACGTTGCACTTCTTCCTCTTCATGCATCATTGTATATTTTTCTGATGGTTTAATGGGTGTATAATTATTTTTGGGAGGCATTATAGAACCCGATAGTGATAAGAATTATTCAATATGCCCTTTGAATCACTTCAAATTGATTTTTTAAGCAAATATTATGCAATTTTATTTTTTAAATACACACCTTTTTCTTTTTCTTTTGAGGAGATCAATATTGAACCTAATGTATCTATATTATTTCATATCCCCAATATTTTAACTTTTAGTATTGTAATAGCCATATAATTATTCTTTCCAATGCCACATGTGAGAGTTAATTTGGTTTCTTCAAGGAAAATTTATGTCCAATCTCCCACAATGGCCTAATTATGGACTAGTTCAATAGAGCTAAATTGTATAGTGTTCCACATGTCTCAGGTTTTTCCATTTAACTCTGAAATAAATACACAAGAAACTATAGTCTATGCACTTTCAGAAACTTTTTATAGAATTCCAATCCGATGTTTCCAATCTCCCACAATGGCCTTACTACGGACTAGTTCATTAGAGCTAACTTGTATGGTGTGCCACATATCTTTGTTTTTCCCTTCAACTATGAAAATAGATACACAAGAAACGATAGTCTATGCACTTTTAGAAACATTTTACAGAATTTCAATCTGATGTCTGAAACAAAATTTATGGCGATTGTCCGTCAACCACCTGTTTGAGATGAAATTCTCGAGCCTGTGAAAACCCTAACTTCCTCAAATTATATCTCTGTAAATATAGTAAACCAAGAGCTAAAAATGTTTCATGTAATTTCTCTAGATTTAGGCTCAAATGGATTTTTTTCAGCTTTTGAACCTTTGTAGAAATACATTTATAGGTAAAATTCCAAGACGACCTGTTTGGAGCAGCAAAATCCTAAAATCCAAAGCTTTGATACCAAATTTTATGAAACCAGCTCACAAAATAGAAGAAAATATTGATCAAGGGCTTAGAAATCAACTTCTTTGAGGGGGAAACCTCATTTACATTACATAAATGAGAAATTATTGGATGATTCAAATGAAGAAACCTCCTTTCTATATATAGGAGTTTAATGGGTCCAGATATAATACTATTTGACATAACACTAATAATGTAAGGGGACAAAAAAAAAATAGTGAGCTTCTATATGGCACAATAATGTTAATATGACGACTACATGGGCACAAAGATAACAATAAGGGGGCTATACTAACAATACTAATAAAGGGACACATTAGTATTATAGGGACCTAACATCCAACCTGGCTCCACGGAATAGTAACTCAACCCACCAAGGGATTAAGAGATTTTTTCCCAATGTAGGCTCCATGAGTAGCAAATCAACAAAAGTTTTTCTACGGCTTCTGGAGCATTTTTTCCAAACCGTAACCATCACGAACATGAGTTACAATGAGAAAAAATAAAGGTGGAAAAACCCATAAGCACCATGACTATCCAAGAAATGGAAAGGCGTGACCAAAACCACTATCGATCTAGGAGAATATCTATGTTAATGATGACACATAACTAAGAAATCACATCGATATACCATACCTCCATAAATGAACAAGGAAATCACACATGAAACTTGTTACCTACAAATCAATCTAATTGTAGTTGTTGATCAAATTGTTCCCTTGCACTCCCTACTTTGCTTTGCCTTATTTATCCAAATCCAAGTAAATACCAGAGTGCTCCAAGCATGCCTCAAGCATTATTTAAGTGTGTAATATCATGAGAGAATGAAATGAGAGCTACAAAAATAAACTAACAAAATATGTGAACTGATCCTCAAAATCATTTCTATAATTGAGGTTTCCATTTTCTTCATTTTCCTTCACTTTTCCTCTAATTTCCTTAGCATGAAATTGTGTCTCTTCAGCTTCATTTTCTCCTATTTTCCTTTATTCTCATAAATAAATGTCAATTAATTATACTCTTCCTTTAACAATTCATTTATCAATTTCCATATTCATTAATTAATCACAATTTATACCCATCACTCTGTTTTTCCCAACATTCAGCTTGGAGTACATGTACCATGACCTTGGTAATTTTTTTATTTACATGGAAAATCAACCAATGACTATTACAATATGTTGAAGGGAAGTATCAGGCAAGAGTCGACTATCTACAAGTATCAGTGTTCCTTTTGTGTTGCTCATCCGTGTGTCATTTATGCATCATTTCTTCAATTATTACTAGTAGAACCGTGTTGTCATTATGAAAAATATGTTTTCCTTAATGGAAACCTACTTGATAAATATGTTAACATGATTGTAGTATGATGAGTATATAGTCTAGTATAGATATGAGAAAGATATTGGATAGAGGAATATCAGTTTAGAGATAGAGGAATGATAAAGGTAAATTTTAGGGAAGTATACATGGGTCCTCTCAAAAAACGTCACGTATGTACGCGAGTGTGATGAAGATAATTAGAGTATATTTTCCATGCCATGGTATTATCAATACCAAGGGTCACAACCATGGTATTGGCCAATATTAATGAGTGTGACAATGGATACTTGATCCCGTCAAAGAATACCATCAGAATTATGACAGGATTGGCCTAAGTTATTAGATGAGGGCTAATAGATATAAGTAGATGGAGATCAAGGTGTTAATTGTAAAAGTTTTGTGTTTTCTATGAGTAATTACATCTGAAACATGTGGGAACTGAGGGGCAAGGAAAAGACACAGATCCAACAAATCTGAAGTATGGTGTCATATGTACTTATTTGGTTTGCTTGTTGAAAATATCTAACTATGATACATATGTGGTGTTAATAATATTCTGACATGAAAATGAGACAATGAACGTTGCAAAGTATATTCTATGGTTCCAATGAAATAATGACTCAGTTATTTTATATCTATATGTTGGTATTCCTCTAAGATATTACATACATACTCGGATCCTCTTCTGACAAGTCACATATATATTCTATAGTATGAAAATATCTATACGTAGGTTTCAAGTATGAAAAGTGTCTACATACACGAATTTTATTTATAAGAGTCGCGTACATCTGCTACTTTTTTTTGATATGAGATGATGATAATGGTTGATCTATTTTGGAATGTATACTACTATATGTCGATGAAGTATCTTTCATATTAGTTTGTGTTTGACAATACTTGTTGGGTTCAAGTAATTGTGAGATGAAGTATTTACTTGTGATAATGATGTTGTGTGATTTATGTTGGGTTCAGTATCTAATTAGGTAAGTGGTATGGTGATTCAAATTTAGTTATTAATATTTTGAGATATGTATATGGGTATTATTCAAGATAAGCACATTCATATGCAGGTATGATTAAGAAGAGTAGTGTATTAAATCTGACGCATGCTTGATCAGGGTTTGCATTGGAAACATATGGTTTGTGTGATGGGTAACAATGTTTCGGTATATTTATGAGCAGTTATGATTTAATATGATATGTATTGATCTAGTTTGATCTAGTTACATTGGTTACATTAATAAACTTTATGGTTCATTATTTGAGTAATTGATTTCAAAATTTTTGGGAATGAATATAGTCTAAGTTTTTTTGAAAAGTGATCCAAAAAGAGATGATTATAACAGTCTTCAGAAAGGGGGGTTGTAGCTCCCTTCTATTAGAAGTTATAAAACAAGGGAATATTGTAGAATTCTTAAGGTAGGAGCCTCTATACTAGTTAAATTCTACACCAATAAAATATTGTAAGATTATTATTCTTAATAAAGGAAGACAGAGACGAAAACAATAATGGTTTTCTCCCACATTTGGTTTCCACATTAAAATCCTTTGTTGATGTGCATTGATGTGTTTCTGATATATTGATGATCTATCTGCCCTTCAAGTCTTGTAGTTTCAACTTAATACATGTTTAATGAGGTAACGATGTATTGGTTTAAGAATAACAGATGATGAATTATATGTAAAGTTAGTTGACTAGATACGTGTAGTTTCTTTTCATCATAGTGGCATACATACACAGGTTCACTGAATAAAAATTGTGTATAAAAATTGGAATTACAAAAGAAATTCAATAAAGTGTTTAAAATACTGAGTCACCCCCCACCCTCAATATTTTTCCTAACAATTGGTATCACATCAATTCCTTTCGAAGAATATTTATTGCTTAAAGGAAGAGTCATTAAGATGAGAAATCAAGAGGGAGTAAAATCTATCAGGCCACCATTGTTTAATGCATCCAATATGGTTTTCTAGAAAATAAAAATAAGAGGTTATATACAGTCACTTGGAGATGATTTTTCAGGAATTTGTTAAGGAATCTATCAATATCCATCATCCATTCCCATAGATGAAGGATAAAATAAAAAATATGAGAGCAATGAAAGGTTTTCAACGCTCTGTTGGGAAGCTTGGGAGAATCGTAAGTTTTGAAGGTGATGCACTTGAATACCATTAAGGCTATATGGGACAATATCATCCAATGTTATGAAGGTGACACTAAGGTAAAGAGTGCCAAACTTCAAATATTTAAAATTCAATATAAAAATATCAAAATGTGTAGTGATGAAATTATTACAAATTTCTTTCTTAGGGTAGAGGAGATCGTTAAATCAATGAGAAACCTTAGTGATGACGTAAAATAATTGATGCTTGTTGAGAAAATCTTAAGATCTCTAATCCCAAAATTTGATTCGAAATTTTTTTCCATTGAAGAAATGTAGGATTTGAAGAACCTTACCATGAAACAACTTCATGGGATTTTAACATCTTATGAAATGAGAAAGGTGCCCCCCTGAGATATCAGAGAAGTAGCATTCATAGCTACTTATAAAGGAAAGGAATAGGAAGAAATTAAGTAATCAATTTAGGTATTAGATGAATATTAGGATAACTTCGTAAAGAAACTCTAAGTACGAACTTGAATGTTTAGAGTTAATATTCCTTTAAAAAAAAATTCTTATGGAAGAGTTGGTCATTATGCTGCTAAATTCCATGATCAATAAAACCATGAGAAAGGGAATAATCTTGAAAATTAAGTTTTAGAGGAAGTTTTCAAAATAAGAAAATTTTGTACACATACAAATATAGTGGTGGTCTTTCAGAAGGTGAGTCTCATCAATAATATCAACTACTTATGGATTTTGATTATAAATGAATTGATGAGTTTGATGATGTTTTTATGGATTTTGTAGAAGAAAAATATAATATCATTAAAGAAAAAGATCAAATTAAAATTCGTCTAGTGAATATAGGTTAGCATAAGAAGAATTGAAGAGAAAAATTCTATAAAATGAGAGGCATAATGAAAAGTTATAACTAGAAATAGTAAGTCTAAGAAAGGAACTTGAGAAAATGAAATGTGTAAACCTTATATTTTTTAAGGAATCTGAGACCCTAGAAGATATCATCCAAGTACAATTCTCTCGTTTAATAAAAAGTTGTCTTGGATACAATGGAGAATCATCAAAGACTATAAAATCTTCTGAAATGGGTGTCAAAAGCTATCTCAATGAAGTAAAAGGAAGTAGACAACACAATTCTATCTCTCAACAATAGAATGAGGAATAAAATGTTCCTCTAGTTAATCATCGTTATCAGAATTAAAAGGAAAAATGCACAAAAAGGTACTATACTCCTAGGAAATTCTACTTTAATGTTCAATGCTTCACTTGTCATAATTTTTGTCATAAGGTTTCTCAGTGTGTCACTTATAAAACTATCATGAATAGAGAAGTAAGAAAAAACTTCTTCAAGTTGAAACTAAATGTTCCTTTTGCAATAAATCTGGGTATAGAGAAACTGAATGCAAAACTAGAATGAGATCAACTCTTTAGAATGAAGAAAAGGCTACAAAATCAAAGGTATGGAACATTAAAATCATACAATTGGGGAATTATTATTTTTCTTTCTACGAAATATATCAAGAAAATATGTGATACATTGACAATGTATGCACAAAGAATAGGACATGTGATAAATATAAGTTTATGTCATTTAATGAAATAAATATAGAAAAGAATGTAACCTTTACAGATAATTCACCTATTGCTATCAAAGTTAAATGAATTGTTTTGCTAAAATATAAGGTTAAATTTGGAAATTTTTTGTTTTTTGATGGCTTAAAGCATAACTTGTTCAAAATTTGTCAATTTTTTGACGAAGGGCATGAAGTTGTTTTCAAATCAAAGAATTGTGTGGTGAGGAATCTCTATAGAGGCAAGATCATAATAAAGCGAAAAATAACTCCAGGTAATGTCTATGTCTTGGAATGAATCCAAGAGAATTATTAATTGATAAAACTATAATATAATTTCCTTTAGCACAAAATATTGGGAAATATAAGCTTCACTCAATTACACAAGTCAAGCAGAATGGGAATAGGTTGTGACTTTCCTAACATCTCTCTACTAGAAATTATCATATGCAAATCATGTCAATTCAGTAAGAAAACCAGGGTTCCATTTAATTCCAAAGAAGGTGCTTCAAGAAAACCACTTGAGCTTATCCATACTGATTTGTGTGGTCCTATGAGAAAGAATTCCCCTTGGGGTGAACAATACTTCATATTATTCATTGATGATTTTTCTAGAATGTGTTGGATTTTTGGATTGAAACATAAATATGAGGCATACCATAAATTTAAAGTCTTCAATGCTATAGTAGATAATGATTTAGATTCAAAAATAAAGTGTCTTAAATATCATACAGGAGGAGAATTTATATCAGATCAAATTTTTGACTTTTATTAACAAGAATGGCATCAAGAGGCCATTTTATAAAGCCAAAAATCCTACAAAAATGGAGTGGCAGAAAGAATTAACAAAACCATCCAACAAATGGCAAGTGGCATGCAGGATGAGTCTAGAGCACCTGATACATTCTAGGGGGAAGTGACACTTACAACTATGAATATCCTCAACAAAGCTCATATTTGAGTAATTAGTGATAAAACTCTTCATGAACTATGGTTTTGTAAGCCTCCAATTGTCAAACATTTTAGATTTTTTGCAAGAAATTTTTACATAAAGGATAATTATGATTAGGCTAGAAAGGTTGAATCTAGACCAGATGAAGGAATTATCCTTGGATGCTCCTCTATAAATAAAGGATAAAAATTCTACAATAAAATACTTCAAAAGATTTGTGAATGCATTAATGTTATGATTGATGAAGCAACCACACCTACCAAAAAGGAAACATCAATAGATGAAGAGATTGTTCCTACAACAAGCCAAAAGGTTGCTCAAGAGGGAAGTAATGAAGCATCATAACAAGGAATTCAAACCATATAATAATAAAAAAAGACTCCTCCAAGCTATGTTCAGAAAAATAATCTGGAATCTTAAATTCTAGGTGAAAAGGAATGAAGAGTACGAAATAGAAGAAACCTTGTTGGAACTTATCTAGCTTTAATATCCACAATTGAACCTCAAAATGTAAAAAAGAAAAGAAAATATGAATGTTGGATTAATGAAATGGATGAAGAACTTGATCAAATAAAAAAGAACCATACATGGAAATTAGTACCATGACCTCATGATAAGACTGTTATTGGGACAAAATGTATATTTAAAAAAAAAATGAATGAAAATTGAGAGGTAATTAGAAACAAAAAAATACTCGTATGCAAAGGATATGCTTAACAAGAAAGACTATACTTTGAAGAAACATTCATACCCATATCTACAATTGAAGCCATAAGAATGTTCCTTCTATTTTCAATCTTTCCTAACTTTAACGTATATCAAATGGATGTTAAATATGAATTTCTAAATGGGGACTTGGAAGAAGAAGTTTATATTGACAACATGAATAGTTCATTCTAGGAAATGATAAGAATATTGTTTGAAAACTTAAGCAGGAATTATATGGTCTAAAAAAATCTTCGTGTGCATGGTATTATCGTTTGAACATGTGTCTTAAACAACAAGGCTTCACTATGTAGTCTGGAGATATAAATCTATATATAAAATTGCATAAAGGCAAACTTTTTAGAGTTGTTGTTTATGTAGATGACATCATATTTATATGAAATGAAGAATCTAGGACTTGCATCAATCATGCAGCAATAATTTGAGATTTCAAAATTTGTTTAACAAACATACTTTCTTGCTCTTCAAGTTCAACAAGAAAATAATGATATATTTTTTCAAAAACCAAGTACCTTAAGAAAATTTTGAAGAAAATGGAATGAAGAATGCAAGCCTCTATGCACATGAATGGTAAGAAGATGTAATATTAGTTGACAAGATGATTCTACCTCACTAAACAAACTAAAATGCAGATCTATCATCAAGAAATTACTCTACCTTATAGGCACAGGACCAGATATAGTGCATGCAGTTTGGATTGTTAGACAGTTTCAAGAAAAACCTAAAAAAACTCATCTCCATGCAGTTAAGAGAATATTCAAGTACTTACAAGGCCCTCAATATTTTTGTCTATGGTATCCCAAATATGCAAACTTTTCACTTCATGCATACACATAAGCAGATTGGGCAAGTAATGTTGATGATCGAAAGATTACTAGTGGAGGAGAATTATATTTGGGACCTTGCTTGGTATCATGCTTTAGAAAAAAATGAAGCTCCATTTTCTTATCTACTACTGAAGAAGAATATGTTGTTGTTTCATATTGTTATACTCAACTTTTATGGATGATACAAACATTGAAAGAAATTCAAATCACTTTTTCTCAATCTATAACTATTTTGTGTGATAATACTACTACCATAAGTATTTCTAAAAATATTGGCATTCAATAAAAATCAAATAATATTCCAATAAAATATCACTTTTTGAGAGAACACATGCTTGAAAAAAATGTCAAACTAGAATATGTTCCCTCAAAAGAACGATTTGCATATATCTTTACAAAACCACTTCCACTTAATTCCTTTGAATATCTTAGACAAATTAAAGGAGTCGTCTCTGCCGGGCCACTAATTTTTCATTATTATTACCATTTCTTGACACATATTTCATTCCTTTCTACCATTATTTATCACATCATTTATCATAATTTATCATATAATCCCATTTTATAATTATTTATGCTCTTGTGGATAAGTAATATTTGTTCTTATTTATTTTTAATAAATTAATGATTAGTATGCATGATTCTAAAAGTGATGGTTTATTAATGATTTTTTCATAACATCACTCACCATTTTAACCTCCAATATTTCTTCCAGATTCAAAATTTGATCTTAAGCTAATAGTCAAATATTCCAATTGAGAAATTCATAGTGATAAAAAGTGATAGTTTTCTCTTGAATTTTTATGGAAAATGAAGATGAATCTTTGAAATCTGAGAGAACTTTTTTGTGAATAATGGACAACATTATTTTTATAATGACCATTTTTCCAAAGTTCAGTCTAGATTAAGAGAAACACAATGTTATTTGAAGGAAATTTTCACAGATTTTATGTTGTGGTGATTTTCCAAATTTCCCCAATTGCACTACCAGATTCAACTTGTTCTAGCTTAATCATGATGGAAAGATCTGCGAAATTTTATTTTACTAATTAACCAACTCTAATAAAACCAAAACTGTGATGGAAATAATTATTTTCAGTTTGTTTGTAATTATCCCTTTGGTCTCTATATATTTAATGAATATAGAAATCAGAGAGGGGGATGGAAAATTATTGAATTAGAGGTAGAGCTCAGAGGTGTATTGTATCTATTTATCATTTTTAATGAAATTATCTATTAGTGGAATTTCACAATTGTATACTTGTAATCTGATCTTAATTATGTTTCAAGGCATAACTGACTCTTGGGAAGTTGGTCCCACTAAATTTCAGCCCACTACCTTGGACAAGGTGTTTCCATGAACATCTAAAGTAGTTTAGTTGTGTTCTTGTTTCTTTGAATTTTAATTGTTTTTCTTTAAAGTAAATTTCATTTTTTTCAAGTAATTTGTTGGTAGCTAAATTTTCTAGATTTGTTGTTTCTTGTAATTTCTAGATTTCATTTAATTTGCTGCTCTGGATTAACATTTGAATTATATTGGGTGAAAAAGGTAAATTTATAATTCACTAAGGTTTATTTTAATTTTTTAATGGTTCAATTCGTGTGATTAGCATTATTATTTTTTCCTATCATTTACTTTCTTCTTTTTAAATTTAGTATTTTTATTCAAGTCTTAAATTTTATTTCTTTTTGAATGAGCCTAATAGTGTAGAACACAATCATATAGAACCAATGTTAGATATTGGTATATGCTTGCATATATTTTGCAGACTTCTTTGAAAAAAAAATTTGTTCCTCTAATTGATAATTAATGTCTAAGTGATTAGTTGTTATTTCTTAAGCAATTAATTTAACCAAGATTTTGGCATCATTATTTTAGGTTTTGACCCTCTACAGAAATTACTTGAAAACAAATTCTTAAAAAAAGAAAATAAAATATGGCGAGAAAATAAACATAAAACACATATACACAGATATTTTCCCCTGGATCGCAAAAATGAGACTACCACATTTATTTTTCATTATATTCCTTTCAACATTACAATACATATATATACATGTCGAAGCATTCATAAACCTCAATTCATTAACCCTATAGTAGAACATAATCGTACTTCTCTTGATCGGATCTAAAAAACACCATGGATATAAAACCATCATGCTGAAAACCATGTGAAAAACCAATGGACAAAACCCATGTGTGTGACTAGTTGTGGAAAGAATATAACAGACACCGAATATTCTCCTACTTGTTTTTTTATTTTACAGATAGGGGGTCACATAAAATATTAGTCATTGTTCTAGCCTTGCAATTCCCATTACTTGTCTACACCAAGAATAATTATTAGTGTTCATAGACTTCTTCAATGCATTTGCAACATTATTCAAAGTGTCCACCTTTACTAGCAACACTTTTTTTTCCTAAACCATATCACTCACAAAGTGATACTAAAAATCAATATGCTTTATATTTGAATGGCAAGAAGGGTTATTTTACAAGAGAATTTAAATTTTTCTACCATAGTATAACCTTATAACTCATTGTACCGACCCCATACTTGAACATAATATTTCCAACCAAACTACTTCCTTGTTTTCATGAGTGGTTTCCATGTATTCAATCTATGTAGTTGAATGAGACACTACAGATTGTCTTTTGATCATCCATATAGCTACTCCTCCAAACAGGTTAAACACATATCCACTTGTAGATATTCATTGATCTAGATCTCCAAACCACTCTACATCAAAAAATCCATGCATATCCAAAAATTTGTCCAATCCTGGTCCTCCTTGGTTGCACAAACTATAATCACTAGTGCCACCCAAATATCTGAAAACCGGCTTCATTGTTGTCCCATTTTCCTTCCCTGGTTTTTACATAAACTTGCTCAATACTCCTAGTGCATATGCAATGGCTGGTCTAGTACAAACCATTGCATACATCAGGCTACTAACTAGACTTTCATATGGAACATAGGACATGTCGTCTTCCTTTTCTTGTGTCTTGGGACATTGTTCAACATATTTCTTTACACCTACAGGAATATGCACCTTCACTAGTTTATTATCTTGCATATTAAACCTATGCAATATTATCTTTGACATAATTTCTCTAGTTTAATGAGAGCTTCCTCTTTGCCCGATATAGTTTAATTTCCATGCCCGAAATTTTTTTTGCAACACCAAGATCATTCATGTGAAATTTGGAGGAAAATTGGGTCTTTAAATCTTGGATAATGTCTTTTTCATTTCCAATCAACAGTATATCATCCACATACAATACCAAATAAATAGCACAGTCGCCAATTAATTTTAAATACACATAATGATCCACTTTGCTTCTGGTGAAGCCAAGTCCCCATATATATGTATCAAATTTATGATAGTATATCCTTGGTGACTATTTTAACCCATAAAAAGACTTATTTAACCTGCATACCAGTTCTTTCTTAACCTTCAACACAAAGCCTTCAAGTTGATACATGTATATCTCTTTGTGTAGATCCCTGTGAAGAATTTTTCTCTTCACAACCATCTATTCTACCTCAAAATCAAAAGCCACAACAACAAATAAAATTAATCTAATAGACACTACCTTGGAAAGAAGAGAAAAAATATCACCACAATCAATTCCCGAAACCTAAAAATAACATTTTGCTACAAACTGAGCTTTGTATTTCTCTAGCTTTCCTTTTGTATTCATATTATTCTGCAACACCCATTTTAGACCAATAGTTTTCCTTCTAGTTAGAAAATCTACCTGGTCCCATGCCTTATTTTTGCGCAAGGATGTAATTTCATAAACCATGGCCTCCTTCCAGAGTTTTCCATTCTCTGAATCCACATCCTCACTGATATTTCTAGTATCATAACTAGTGATAGATAAATAAAAATTTGAACAAAAAGTAGATGGACTATACCTTTTTAGATGCCTTCTTTCTCAAACTTACCATCTGAAAGCTGGAGTTTGAGGCTCTTCCTATTATGATTCATGTTCTATTGTAGCCTAATTATTCCTAATTTAGCTTAAAATCTATCTTGTTGGGTTCCCTTTGCAGGACTCCATGTTTAATAAAATATTTCACTTCTATAAAAACCATATCTCGGTTTTACACAGGCTTCCTTGTTTCTGGGTTTGAAAGATTATAACCTTTTAAACCATCCTTATTCCCAAGAAATATGCACCTTTGAGATTTACTATCTAATTTGGTTCTTTTATCCTTTTGAACATGTATGTATGCATCATAGCCAAATGCCCTCATATCTGAAAGACAGGTTTTCTTACCAGTCCATACCTCATGTGGAGTCTTATCCTCCAACGTTGATCAAGGTGATATGTTAACCAGGTAACATGCACTCTCCACCTCCTCTGCCCATAATTCTAGTCCTAACCTATTACCACTGAGCATGTCTTTTTCCTTTTCCATCAATGTCCTTTTCATTATTTATGCAACTCTGTTTTGTTGAAGTGTGTATGCAATAGATTATGTCGTTCTATACCACACATCTTAAATAAATATTCAAATTATTTCTTGCAGAACTATCCACCATTTTCTCTCCTCAACACCTTTATCTTTTGATTTGTTTGGTTTTCCACCAGAGCCTTAAATTCTTTAAATCTATCAAAGACTTCATATTTCTTCCTATGGTAATATATCCATGTATTCCTTGAGAATTAATTTATAAATATCACATAGTGCACAAAATTATTTAGTGATGGAACCAACACAGTTCTAAAGACATCGTTGTGCACAAGCTCTAGTATCCCTTTTGCCCTCTTAGCACCAGAGGGGAAACTCAACATATTTTTCTTCCCATATACACAATGTTCACATAAATCAAAATCTAGAGAGAAATTAAACATTCCTTGTACCATACTATTACAATGCAGTATTTGAAGGCACTTTCTTCGAATATTTTTAAGCCTTTGATGTCATAACATTGAATTTTCTCCATATACCATTATATTTTCTAGTCCACTTCGAGGAACCACAAAACTATTGCACCCATCAAAAAAATTTCTACCTAGAATCTTGTACAAAGTTCCAATTAAAACTCCCCGCACCAATGCAAGTTCTCCCTGGACCATATTGTAGGTATCATTCTTGGACACTGTTTTTACACCTGCACCATCCATATTGCTTAAATATGTCAGAAATCTAGCCAACGCATGAATATGTAGAACATCAGAGAGTGTTATAATCCTTCCACCTTACAACTTCCATTTGAATTTTCTGTGTCTAATGATTCTTGCCTTCCTATAATCTCCTAGGAATACATCACCACCATCATTTTTCTCATCAACACTAAACCACTATCTATGGGGAGTGAAGTGAAAGTATGCACTTGAGTAAATCAACCATCCCTCATGATCTACATGTGTACTTGAAGAAGAAGCCAAGTACACATAACCACCTTCATCTGAAGTGGTTTTTACCTCTGCAGAAGGGGCATCATCAAATCCCTTTCCTTTCTTAGGAGCTTTATATCTAAAACATTATTCTAAGTGGCCTTCCTTTCCTCATTTCCTGAACACCTTTACAGGATTTCCTAGAGATTTATATCTCCCTCTAGATTTAGATCTTCCCCTCGAGGAATTATTTTTTCTTATGTTCTAGGACATTCCTTATACATATAAGGCATATTAATTATGGCCCTCCATATTTTTTCATCTCATCTCTTCCAACAGCAACGATGCAAATATTTCATAAAAAATGAAAGTAGTTGTATTTCTACCTATTGCAACAACCAATGTATCCCACGAATCAGTTAGAGAACACAACAATATTATGAACTTAGCTTCATATTATATTTAAATATAAACATATAAAAAATGAATTACCATACTATTTAAGCCATTCATATTCTCTTTCATTGAGTCTCCATCCTTCATTCTCAGGTTATAGATCTTTTTTTCATAAGAACAATTTATTCACTAGAGACATAGATTGGTAAAAAGTACCAAACGTTTTTTTAGGTCCCTATATTACTAGTATATTCCATTATTTTTGTTAGTGTAACCCCATTATTTTTATTTTTGTACCCTTGTAACCATAATATTGTTATTATTGTTCCCTTACATTATTATTGTTAGGTTGACTAAGATTATATTGTGACCCCATGGACTCCTATGTATAGAAGGAGGTTTTTCTCAGTTGTATCATCCAAGAATTGTTCATTTATGTAATGTAAAGGAGGTTTGCTCCTCAAAGTGGCTTATTTATAAGGAATTGATATCTCTTTTCTTCTATTCTTGGAGCTCGTTTCATAACATTTGGTATCAAATCTTTGGATTTTAGGGTTTTGCTGCTCCAAAAAGGTCATCGTAGAATTTTCGTTATAAATTTTCTTCTACAAAGGTTCAAATGCTAAAACTATTTACAGAGGAAAGCCACAATCCTGAGGAATGTCATGTAAAAATTTCAAAGCTTGGTTCACAATGTTTTCAGAGATATGATTTGTGTAAGTTAGGATTTTTTTTAGGTTCCCGAATTTAACCTAAACAGGTCATCGTGGAATTTTCGTTATAGCTTTTTTTTTATGAAGGTTTAAAAGATAATTTTTTTACAGATCGAAGATGAAATACTAAGGAACATTGTGTAAAACTTTATGGTCTTGATTTGTAATATTTTCAGAGATATGATATATGGAAGTTAGGGTTTTTCCAGGCTCCAAAATTTTATCTCAAAGACCAGACCGTGGGAAAATCGTCACAACTCTCTCTTTGATCATTGGATTTGAATTATCTAAAAATTGGCCATAATTACATGGAATGTAGTTTCCCGTGTATCAATTTCAGAGTCAAAGGAGGAAACAATGACACGTGGCATGCTGTAAAAGTTTTCTCTACTGAACCAGTCCATAATTAGGTCATTGTGGGAGATTAGGCATAAATTTTCCTTCAAAAATCTAAATCCAGTCATACATGTGGAATTTGAAATAAGCTTCAAAGGCATACTACATGGCCGAATTTAAGATATTCAATATTTGAGATCACAAATATAATTTAGTTTTAATTTATAGCTCCTCAAAAGCAAGAAAAAAGTGTGTATTCTTTCTTCGAATTGCATAAGTCTTGTGTGAAAAATCAGTTTGAATTGATACCAAGGGCATATTGTAGAATAGATATCAGTATTGGGTTCTAAAATTCCCCCTGAAAATAATTCAACACCTATTAGGCCTTTACAAGGCTCTACTATGACTCATGAAGATGAAGAATGACAACATGACATATCAAAATTACAAGAGAAAGTACACCAAATTTCTCTCTCGTAAAGAGCAAAAAAAAATGAAATGAAAGTTTTCAAGAAAGGTGTGGAAGCTAACATGGATGGTTTGAATAAAGGCATGTAATCTAAGATGGATGGCATGGAAGCTAATATGGATGACATGGAAGAAAAAATGAATGAAAACATGGAAAACTTGAAGAACGATCTAAAAGTAGACATGGAAGGTTTGACAAATTTGATACAAGAAATTCTTCCTAAAGGCGAAAATATAGTATAGGAAACTCATGATGAAAAAAAAAATATTGTCAATCGTGATTTCATAAACTCTAACGTTTGATGGAAGAACCACCATATTCCAAAGATGGATATGAGGAAGCTTTATGGCAAGGATCCCATAACATGGATACTACAGATGGAGCAATATTTTGATCTCAATAATGTGGAAAACACACAAAGGCTATGCATTAAAACTTTACATTTAGAACAAAATACATTTTTATGGTATTGATGGCTTTTCTCCCATAAAAAATTATCACTTGGTCAATTTTTACGGAGGAAATGATAGCACAATATGAGGATACAAAGAGCAACCCCTTCTTTAGCCAATTGATAAGTATGAAACAAAAGGGTTTAGTGGTGGAGGACATTGAGGAATTCCAAAAATAGAATATAAGGCTAAATGATATTCCAGATGAACACATGATTGATGTATTCAAAGGGACTTTAAAGGATAACATCCAAGATGAATTTTTCATTTGGGAACCTGATTCATTGGAGAAGGCATTTATATTGGAAAGAAAATTTGAATGTAAAATTATGGCAACAAAGAAGCCTACCACTCACATCTATAAAGAAGAAAGTGTTTCTACTGCTAGACTTCATAAACCTACAAGGATGAAACCACAAAAAATGGAAAAAAAAAAAGAGCAAAAGGGCTTTGCTACAGTTGTCATAGAAATATACTAAAGGCCATAAGTGTGCTAAGAAAAAAATATTTTACAGAGATTGGGAAGAGGAGGAATACAATGAAAAAGAAACTGCAAAAGAAGAGGATATACACCAGGAACCAACTCTAGAAGAAGAGGAAAGGAGTCTGACCATCTTGTGTAATTCATTGGTAGGAATTACCACTCCTCAAACTATCAAGATAGAAGGGCATATCAAGAAGAAAAATTTAATAGTGTTGATTAATTCAGGTAGTACCCATAATTTTATTCATTGTAAGGTAGCCAACGAATTGAATTGTTTTCTATACCCAGCACTAGAATGTCCAGTGATGGTTGAAAATGAAGGAACTATAAATTACTCTAGAAAATGATATAATATAAAGCTAACCATGGGGGAATATGTATTGAATAGTCCAATGCTTTCCATTCAAATGGGAGGTGCTGATGTTGTACTAGGAGTACAATGGTTACAATATTTGGGAAAAATAATTTTTAATTTTAAAGACAGTTTCTTGAAATATTTTTCAGAAGGAAAGGAAGTCAAATTATGGGGTATTGCAGGGAATGTAGGAAACATAATAAGCTATAATGTCATGAAAAATATTCTGAATAAATAAAAATGAGGCGTAATTGCACAATTATACTCACTAGAATTTGCAACATCAAAAATCATTTATTTCTTCAAATCTATAAAAACTCTTCGACAATCATTCCAAGGTGTTTAGAAATCCCAAAGGACTCCCACATATTCATGATCATGATCATGCTATTCATTTGATTCAAGGAATTTCTCCTCCAAATATCAGACCTTATAGATAACCTTATGTCCAAAAGAGTGAAATTGAATGTATGATTGCATAAATTTTAGAAGCTGGTATAATTCAACCTATTCAAAGTTATTTCTCTGCTCCAGTAGTATTGGTTCACAAGAAGGATGGAACATGGCGCATGAGTCTGGATTATAGGGAGCTCAATGAGCTCACTATTAAAGATAAATTTCTCATACCTATGATAGATCAACTATTGGATGAATTACATTGAGCGATTTATTTTACCAACTTCGATCTTCGTTCAGGATATCATCAAATTGGAATGAAGAGTGGAGATATTCTAAAATAACATTTCAAACTCATGAGGGTCATTATTAATTTTTGGTCATGCCTTTTGGCCTTACCAATGCACCTTCTACATTTCAAGGGTTGATTAATTCCATTTTCAAACCCCTTAGAAAATTTGTGCTAGTATTTTTTGATGATATACTAATCTACAACAAGTCTTGGAAGGATCATGTTCAACATGTTGATAGGGTGCTCAAACTATTGAAGGATAAAAATTTATATGCAAAAGCAACCAAATGTTTCTTTGGAGTACAAGAGGTCAAATATTTGGATCATATTGTATCTCATGAGGGTGTTACGGTAGACCCTAACAAAATTGAATCCATTAAGGAATGGAAAGTCCCCAAAACCATAAATAAGTTCCGAGGATTTCTCTGTTTAGCAATGTGTTATTGCAATTTTTTTAAGAATTATGGGAGAATAGAAACACCTCTAACAACATTATTGAAGAAAGATTGATTTTCATGGACTCCTGAAGAAACTAAGGCCTTTGAACATCTTAAAGAGGAAATGTACCTAGCATCAATCTTAGCTTTTCTGGAGTTCACAAAAACCTTTATTGTTGAATGTGATGCCTCTAGAAATGGAATTGGTGTTGTTTTAATGCAAGAAGGAAGACCCATTTCTTTTAAAATTCATCCAATCAATGGAAACTATTTACATAGAGCTATTTATGAGAAGTAAATGTTGGAAATACTACATGCACTAAATAAATGACAACCTTACCTAATGGGAAGACACTTCAAGTTAAAAATTATTCATGGTAGTCTTTAACACTTTTTAAAACAAATAATATCTTCAAAAGAGCAGCAAAAATGGGTCAGAAAGGTGTTTGGCTATGACTTTGAAATAATCTATGAAAAAGGGAAGCTAAATGTTGTTGCAGATGCACTCTCAATAAAGGATGAAGAGGTTGAAGAATTTCTTTGTGCCATTTCTATTATCCAACCACATTGGATAACCAAAGCAAGGGATGAATTGAAGAAGGATGAAGAAGTGTGGACACTCATTCAAATTTTGCAGGAAGATCCTAGTACATCTGATACATTTAGTTGTAAAAACGATTCCTTATGGTACAAAGATCACTTTTATATTTGGAAGAATTCCCAACTAAAACATAATATTCCTTTGGAATTGAAAACTTCTCCTTTAGGAGGACACTCATGATTTTTGAAAACTTACCACAGGGTGAAGAAAGATTTTTTTGGGATGGACTTAAATCTGATATTCAAAAGTTTATGGCAGAATTTTTGGCTTTCCAGCAAAATAAAGTTGAGACAATTAAGACTATGGGTCTTCTACAACATTTATCCATTCAGAGTCAACATTGGGAGGAGATTTCAATGTATTTTATCACAAGTTTACCTAAGTCCGAAGGAAAGAGTGTCATCATGGTAGTAGTTGATAGACTTACCAATTATGCACACTTTTTTGCATTATCTCATCTATTTAAAGAAAGTATAGTTTCTACTGCATTTATAGAGACAATTCAAAATCTACATGGAAAACAAACTATTAATGTAAGTGAAAGAGATCCCATTTTTACTAGAAATTTTTGGACAGAATTATTTTCTTATTTGCGTACTGAAATAGCTCATTTCTCATATTATCATCCTCAATCTGATGGTCAAATTGAGATAGTGAATAAATGTTTGGAAGGATATCTTCAAATTTTTGTATCTGATAAGAAAACACAATGGGTCAAGTGGTTAACTCTTGCTAAATGTTGGTATAACAATTCCTTCCATACTGCAGCAAAAATGACCCCATTTATGGCACTTTATGGATATCATCCACCATCCATCACATAATATTTAAGATAAAATTCTACGGTTCAATCAGTGGAAGATCACATCGATCATAAAAAATAATTTCTCCAACTCTTAAGGGATAACCTAAATTTGGCACAAAATGGAATGAAACAATAGGCAGATCAACAATGCAGTGAGAGAAGCTTTGATGTGAGCGACGGGGTATTTTTATGGCTACAACCATACAAACAAATTTCCCTCAAGCAAGCTATGAAGGATAATAAATTTTAGCCAAAGTATTATGGTCCTTACAAGGTGTTGCTAAAGATTGGTACTATGGTATACAAATTCGAGCTTCCTGCTTCTTCACGAGTGAATCCAATTTTCCATGTTTCATGTTTAAATAAGGTTATAGGTGAAAAAATTCTAGTTCAAACAATATTTCCAGAACTTTATGAGGAAGGACAAATCATATTGGAACCTCAAGCAGTCACGGAAACAAGAACTCGACAACTACAAAATCGACCAATTTTAGAGTATCTCATCAAGTGGAAGAACTTATCCACTAAAGATTCTACATGGGTGTATGAGAATTTTATACGGAACCATCTAGAGCTACTCAAGCATTGAGGACGACACTTTTTCGAAGGAGAGGGGCATGTTAGGTCCCTATATTACTAGTATAGTCCCTTATTGTTGTTAGTGTAACCCCCTTATTGTTATTGTTATACCCCTATAACCCCAATATTGTTATTATTTTGCCCTTACATTATTATTGTTAGGTAAGCTAAGATTATATTGCTACCCCATGGAATCCTTATATAGAAGGAGGTTTTTTCATTTGTATCATCCATGAATTGTTCATTTATGTAATTTGACGGAGGTTTCCCCCTCGAAGTGGCTTATTTCTAAGGTGTTGATCTCTCTTTTATTCTATTTTTGGAGTTGGTTTCATAATACTTTTCCCACAAATCCTTCGTTTCAGATTCCTCGGATGCATTCACCAATATTTAATCTAAGATACACAACCGTATTGTTATGTTTTCTTTCATATCTAACCTCGCCCAATCTTCATCTGACTTTTTCATCGGTTTAGTACTCAGATCTACCGTGATCCAATTTTATTTATTCACTAGCAGATCCTCCATCTTGAGCTTCCATAACTCAAAACCATGATCATTAAATTTATTTATCTTTGCCTTTCCAATACTCACCAACTTCTTTCACTGCAAAAATTGATCGTGCAAATCTCTCACTCAACAGGTATACCACAGGCCCGAGGAAAACCCCTTAGCAGCAATGACATCCCCTTGAAACCGAAAGAACTCTGATCCCAAATGTAGGTTCTAACCCTATACAAAAATTACCTGCAAATGAATTCCTAAAGACATAAAATAAAAAATGACAAGAAAATAAACATAAAACACATATACACAAATATTTTCCCCTAGATCCCAAAACCAGGGACTACGAGATTGACTTTTCATTATATTCCTTTCAATGTTACAATAAAAATATATACATACCAAAGCATTCATAAACCCAAATCCATTAACACTAGATTAGAACATAGCCATAGTTCCCTTCACCAGATCTACAAAATAACATGGGAAAAAAGCCATCATGCCCAAAACCATGTGAAAAACCCATGTAAAAAACCATAAGTATGTGCTCCCACCTAATATAGTGTCCAAAAAAATTTCCTGGGGTGCTACCCCAGACTGTGTAGGGTGGATACTTCACCCCCATGATCCCCCTGTTATGCTTGATGCAATGAATAGGAGTGATTGATAGTGGAAAAAATATAACACACACACAATAGTTTCTGGGGATGAAGACAAATAAGACTACCACACTAATATTTGGTTTTATATAAATTCGTGACTCTGATAGGGTTTGATATTAAAGAAAAAATTTAATAATCTATGCATGCACACTAGTTAACATATGGTGAATTCTTCCCTCTATTGGTAGTTTGAGTTCATATAACATTAAATGAAAAAATTAGAAATTTTATAGGTAGAGCTTTCAAAAAGAAAAAAAATCTTGTGATTTCACTTAAGTGGTGATGTAAGAACCACCCATTCCACTAACCAATTGATAGGAACATTAGAAGGATGAGCCTTAAAGTAGCACGTGAAGCACATCTTCTATAATGACAAACATTGCTACTTTTTAATTCCCTATCAAATATCTAGGAGGAGTGACACAAATGCACATAATTCCCCTATATTCTCAACCAAATTTTCTTGGTTTGGAAAATGTAGATCTAGATACATTATTATTTAATTTTGAAGTACTTTGTAGAGGATAGGGTTATTGTACCAATTCTCAAACGTTGAAATTATTTCCTCTTACTCTAAAAGGAGAAACTCTCAAATGGTTCATGAGCCTTGGTGGGAATTGCATTCAAACGTGGGAGGACATGAAGAATGTATTATTGAAGAAGTATAAAGACTATTGGAAGTGAAATGAAGCTATTTTTAGACTGAAACAAGGGGAAGGTGAAATATTTGAGGAATATGTGGAACTATTTCAATACAATCTTCAAAAATAAAAGAATAAGCATTTGAAAAAAGATATCTTCAAAACATTCCTTCTTAAAGGAATCAAAGATGAATTTTTAGAACTCTTAAACCTTATCAGAAAAGGTGATTTTTTTCAGCTATCATATGATGATGTTTTTGAATTATACATAAGGTATTCAAGAGTAATATCTAAGGCTAGTGTGAATTATATAGAGCTTTATTATTTCCTTTCCAAACATGCTACAAGAACAAGACATATAGGAGCTGAAATCAATTATTTATTTCAACATTTTAAAATTTATTTTATTAGCTGTCTAAATTAAAAATTGGATTCTTTGGAGGTTACGAAAAATCAGGAAAAATTTTAAGAAGTCTTTTTCCCTCATTGTCGAAAGGATCATCTAATGGATAGCTTCACTTTCTTAGCTAGAATGAAAACATCATATCGATGAAATCAAGAAGTTGCAACAAGCTCACAACCATGGAAATTGTGGCATACATGTATGGTTCAAAACACTTCCTCTCAATTTTATTACATGCATGGTGAATTATGGAATGATCATGTTTTAGGGAAGCCATGCCAATATTAATATAGCCCCCATAAATTTTCTCCGCAAGCTTGGCATGAATATTCTTATGACTACATGACTACTCTCCCTCATATTATGGTGCAAACATATCATCCATATTCTTTACCATCTTTTCAGCAACATCTTGCTTGTCTATCAAGATGAGCCACACAACCCAATCAACTACATCATCAAATTCAACCTTGCAATAGAAATTATATGCAATAAGCATGTATATTTCCGAGATCCACTTGATATCACAATATTTAACTTTATGCAACATACTAAATCTATTCCACTTGTTAATATTTTGCAAAAAAATTAATTGCACACACATGTGAAGCATAAACAAAAATAATCAATCGCACATAACATAGTTTTTAACCAGGAAAGGTTGAAGCTAAAAACCCCAACTATATATTATGTATCATGGAGATCATATGACAATATCATACAAAGCATACAAATATTATCAGAATATCTCAGTACAATACAATCGTCATACACTAATCAGGACCAATCTTGCAAATCCATGCACCGATCTTTGCCTCATGCTAGCCTGCCTCCACTGCGCAATCCCTGCTAAAGAATAGCTTTGAATGAATTCGAACTACCCTTTCCTTGACTGCGCAATCCTCATTGGAAACTCTAATGTGTGTGTGATGGAATCAATGCATCACTATAGTCACAACACATAGTCTATCTTGCCCTTTCACTTATCTCTCCACTAGGTATCCACTAAAACTACCATGCACTGTAGTTAACTGTTGTATTGTTCAATTGATTAATGAGTTATTATTTTTGAATTAATTAACTAATTAATTCACTCCACTATCACTACTGTATCAATCAGTTAGACTAGATATAGCTAGCTCAACTAAGTCTAACTGAGTTAAATTGAATACAACTCCATAACTAATTCTTCCAACTATGTCATAACTCTGCCACTTGAGTTCTAACTCAGTCCTCCATGCGTTAGCTCCAGTAAACCATTGGGGATTGCATAATTCCCTCAGTTAGCTGATGTGCCACATCTGTGCACTCAACTGAAGTTCTCCAAGAGAATAAGTTTTTATTTAGAGTCTGATTATTATTAAGAGCTAATAATAATCGACATGCATCTATTTTTAGATCAACGATCTATAAATAGACTTCGCCCAATATTCCAAAATAGAATTTCATCTATTTTTACAACTTGATCAACCATCCACAAATAGCGTCCTGCAACTTCTGAAATATGATCGTCATGTCTAAAAATAGACACAGTCAAAAAATAGACTTGCGCCAAAAATAGCCTACAGGCACACTTAGTGAAGGCGACTCTTTTCACTAAGCTCATCATCTTGTTGAATCTTAACACTCCCTTTCAACAAGATAGGGATTATCTTTCACCCCGATCCTGCCTCTATGGTATTCGAATTTTCTCCTAATGAGCGCCTTCGTCAGAATATCTGCATCTTGATCCTCCGTAGGAATGTACTGAAGCAACATGATCTTCCGCTGCACACAATCTCTGATATGATGATACTTGATATCAATATGTTTAGATCTATCATGAAACACAATATTAACCAAGAGTTTAATGCAACTCTGATTATCACAATGTATCACTGTGGGATCTAAATTTGAACCGAACAAACCAACCAGAATCTTCCTCATCCAGATAGCCTCGCATGCAGCTTGACTTGCTACCATGTATTCCACTTCTGTTGAATTGAGTGCCACGGATATTTGTTTCCTGCTGTACCAAAAAACTGTCGTAGATCCAATACTGAAAATCCCCCCTAACATGCTCTTTGTGACTGTTGGGCTTCCTGCCCAATTTTCATCTGTGAAGCCATGCAACTTCACCACATCTATCTATATGTACCATAAACCATACTCAAATGTGCCCCTCGGATATCTCAGGACATGCTTTCCTACCTTCCAAAAGAGCTTGGTAGGCTTAACCATCGCTTGTGAAAGCAGGTTCACCGCATAGCATATGTCCAGTCTTGTATTTAATAAATACATGAGCGAACCCATTAATTGTCGATAAATAGTAGCATCCACTACCTCTCTCAATGTAGCATCCTCTTTCTTCCAATATCCTAGAAGAGGAGTGTCGATAGGCTTGCAGCCTGGCATGTGAAACTTATCCAGTATCTTCTGGGCATACTTTCCTTGAGACAAAAATAGTTCACCTTCCCACTGCCATATTTCCAATCCAAGGAAATAATGAAGGAGGCCCAAATCCTTCATCTCAAACTCCTTTGCAATATTTTCCTTACATGAGTGTACATAAAGTACAATGATTAAAATCTTACCCTCCACCACAATCTAGTACAGGTTTTCATCCACCTCACTCTTGGTGATGCTAAATCCAGTGAAATAGCTGTTGATCCAAGTGTACCAAGCACGGGGTGCTTGTTTAAGCCCATACAACGCTCTTTTGAGCCTGCAAACATGCGAATAGCTGCTGAAGATATCAAATCCTTCAGGATGCTCAATGTACACCTCTTCCTCAATGATCCCATTAATGAACGCAATATTCAAATCCATCTAATGAATGTACCAACCCATCTGCGCTGAGAGAGCAACGATGGTTCGTATGGAAGAATACCGTGTGACAGGTGCAAAGTTTTCTTCATAGTCAATCCCCTCAATTTGTGAGAAGCCGCAGGCAAAAAATATTTCCTTATATTTCTCAACGCTCCCATCAATAACTTGCTTTACCTTGTAGATCCATCTTGATCCTACAACTGATTTCCCCGCTGGCCTTGGAACAATTTCCCAAACACTGTTTCTGACAATGGAGTCATACTCCTCCACCATGGAATCTACCCATGTGGGCTCCTGCACTTCTTCTTCAAAAGAAGATGGATCTGTCACAATACACTTTCTCATAAGAGCCATGCATCCAGTATATCGGTCAGGTGACTGTCCTTGTCTGCGCTGTGATGTAGGAACTCCTACATTCTGTTCCGGATCAAGTTTCAGTCTCTTAGCTTCTGTGGTACGCTTTCTGCATTGTATGATGTTTGGTTCTACATGAGTGGACTCCTCCACTCCATGAATCTCATCCTCTGGCTAACCCACATCCAGAAGCTCATCTTTGGGAACAAGAAGTTCCTCCTCCGCATGCAAGTGTAGCTCCCTCTCAAGCGACAACTTCATGGCTTTCACCTCATTGAATTTTATATCTCGTCGCACAACAGTCATCCGACTGTCTGGAAAATACACACGATAGTTATGGGGTGTTTCTGTGTACCCCACAAATACCCCAAGTTCTACAGTTGGCTCCATCTTCTTCCTAGCGTCCCTTGTCACATGAATGTAAACAGGTTAGCCAAAAATCTTCAAATGAGAAATATCAGGCTACTTTACAACAAAAGCTTCTTCGGGTGTACTCATGCGAAGTACTCTATGAGGAAAATGGTTTTTCACATAAACCGAAGTGTTATGTGCTTCCTCCCTCAAGGGCATTGGTAGGACCTATTCATGTAGCATCGCTTGTGCAGCACCCACGATCATTCTGTTCTTTCTCTCCATGACCCCATTTTGCTGTGGATTATGAGGCACTATGAGTTGTCTTCAAATTCCTTATTTTCTACAGAAGTATTTGAATTCGCTATAGATGTATTCACCACCATTATTGCTCCGTAGAGCTTTCACTTGCTTCCCCAACTCCTTCTCCACCAGTGCCTTGAACTTACAGAACATTGAGAACATTTCACTCTTCTTCTGCATGAAGAAGATCCAGCATCTACGTGAATAGCCATTAGCAAATATAACATAATACCTATAATTGTTTTTTTGAAGCAACCGAGAAAGGTCCACACACGTCTATGTGAATTCTCTCCAGGATCACCGAAGAACAGTTCTCCTTCTCATGAAAGGTGGTATTCACAAAATTACCCATAGTACATCCCTTGCACTAATCTGAATACGCAAGAGTACCCTTGGGAAGTCTAGTAGAAATTTGCTGCAAAATCTTCAAAGCGCCATGTTGAAGATGTCCCAATCTCCTATGCCATAATTCGCCCTCATCTCGGCTCACAGTTTCTTCTATTTTAACCATCTTGTAGAGATTCTTAATTCAAACCCCTATATTTTTGGTTTGACCGGTTGTTTTATGTCGAAGGAAGGCTTTTCCCTCACTGAAAAACAACATTATAACCATTGTCTTCCAGCATTGTGACTGAGACCAAGTTCTTCTTCATACCTGGAACATGCATAAAATTCTTCAAAAAGAATGGATTACTAGACTCCCTCTCAAAGGTAATGGTCCCAATGCTAGTTGCGTTGTATTGACCATCGTCGCCCATCTCTATATGCATCTAGAGGTCCTTCTCCTCCAAGTCACTAAACAAATCTTTGTCTCCCATCAAATGTAAAGACGCACCACTATCAATATACCACGCCAATCCCATCCAGCTTGAAACCAAGCAAGCGAACAAGGAGAAATCAAGCTCAAATTTCGAGGCTAAGGCCTTTCCAGCTGCAGATATAGTAGCTTTCTTTTTCTTCTTCTCCTGTGGATAGTTAGTGGCAAAATGTCCATGTTCGTGACAGTGAAAACACTTCACTTTGGAAAAATCCTGCTTCTTGCCTTTAGCACCAAATTTTGAAGAAGATTCCTTCCCCTTCCCTTTCCTTGATTTGGCAGCCAAAGAAAAATTCTATTCATATTCATTGTTCGATGAAGATCCATCCCTGGTACCCCACCTTATCTCCTCCTACACAATATCCGACCAAAGTCGCTCCCATCTTGGAAGTTTCTCCCATCCATTGACAGATTCTTCGTAGCTATGCCAACTCTTCAGAAGCCCAAGGAGATCCAAGCTCACTAAGTCTTCTTCATCAACAGTAACCCCAACACTTCCCAGTTCATCCTTGCAGTGGAACAAGCTCTTCAAAGCCTTCCACATTAAGAATGGAGTGGATTTTATGGGAAGGCTGGACATAATATTGTCCTTCACACCTTCCAACAGAATCCTTCTTGTCTTTGTTGTCTTGTTTTTCCATGCATCAAGTAATGGAGCATCGCTAGATCTCGACTTAGGAACATTGCTATCGATGAACTCCTTCAATCCATTATCCTCCAGCACTGCCTCCATCCTATCCTTCCAGGCTATGTAATTCAAGATCCCATCAAGGGCATACTCCAATATAAACCCATTGAAAGACATTTCGATGTATACTTGACTTCTGCACCAATAATATTCTGTAGCAAATTCGAATTGTCCACCAGCACAAACTCACTTTACAATTGCAATCTTCAATTAACAATTATTTGATACCATGTAGAAATTATATGCACTAAGAATACATATGTCCTTGATCCACCTAATCTCACACTATTTAACTTTATGCAAGATACTGAATCTATTCCACCCGTTAATATTTTGTGGAAAAATTAATTGCACACACATGTGAAGCATAAACAAAAATAATCAATCGCACATAACACAGTTTTTAATAGGGAAATCCTGAAGCTGAAAATCCCAAATATATATTATGTATCATGGAGATCATATGAAAATCTCATACAAAGCATACAAAGCTTATCACAAGCTCTCATTATAGTACAATCATCATACAGTAATCAGGACCAATCTTGCAAACCCAAGCACCAATATTTACCTCCTACTAGCCTTCCTCCACTGTGCAATCCCTGCTGAAGAATCGCTCTGAATGAATTTAAATTAACATTTCCTTGACTGCGCAATCCTTATTGGAAACTCCAATGTGTATGCGATGCAATCAATGCATCACTATAGTCACAACAAATAGTCTATCTTGCCCTTTCACCTATCTCTCCACTGGGTCTCCACTGAAACTTCCATGCACTATAATTAACTACTGTATTGTTCAGTTGATTATTGAGTTATTATTTTTGAATTAATTAACTAATTAATTCACTCCAATCTCACTATTGTATCAATCAGTTAGACTAGATACAACAAGCTCAACTGAGTCTAACTGATTTAAACTGAATACAACTCCATATCTACTTCTTCCAACTATTTCATAACTCTACCACTTGAGTTCTAACTAAGTCCTCCATGCATTAGCTCCAGTAAACCCTTTGGAATTGCGTAATTCCCTTAGTCAGCTGATGTGCAACATCTGTGCACTAAACTGAAGAGCTCCAAGAGAATAAGTTGTTGCTTAGAGTCTGATTATTATTAAGAGCTAATAATGATCGACATGCATCTATTTTTAGATCAGTGATCTATAAATAGACTTCGCCGAATATTCTAAAAATATAATTTCATCTATTTTTCCAACTTGATCAACCATCCACCAATAGGATCCTGCAACTTTTGAAATATGATCATCATGTCTAAAAATACACATAGTTTAAAAATAGACTTGCGCCAAAAATAGCCTACGGGCCCACTTAGTGAAGGCGACTCTTTTCACTAAGCTCATCATCTTGTTGAATCTCAACACATGCACTACACAATTTCTTGTTCAATTAATTCCACACCCTCACAATAATAAACTAGTAAAACATGCTTTCAGTGTTGAATTTCAAAATTTATGATGAAAAAAAAGGAGGTATGGTTAAAACATTGCTCGTTGGTATGATTGAACACTACTCTCCCGTAGGTCACAAATAATTTTTTCTTTTTTCATCTTTTTGTGGATTTGTTTTACAGAGTACCCACTTGTTATTTTTTTTCATATTTATTGGATTAAGAGAGCCTTTGCACATCTCTTCTTCCATGATTTCGTGTTTTATTACACATATATTCTCATTTTTTGCAGGTCTTGGGATGTTAAAGGAGGTCCATTTATGAATAAGTGATTCTTGAAATAAGTGATACTGAAATAAGGGAATTCCATCCATGCATTTATTCCAAAATTTATTAATATCATATCATGTCCAGTCTTTCTAGGTGCCATGATCTAAAGAAATTGGATCATAAGAGCATGTTGGAAAATGGTTCCTACTATTTCTCACAAAGATGAAGAGAAAAATGTGAAGAAGTTTTCATTGCTTAACGGATTCATAATAGGAGAAATAGAGAATTGATTTCCATAGATCCAAGTCATTGTTCCCAAATCATTTTTCCAAAAGATCATTTTTTTGTCATTCATTCACCATTGGGAGATTATTGTTCCTGGAAACAAATTTATGTTCCATTAGGAAACAACTTTGTTGCAACTGAAATCATAGTTGTTGTAACTTAAGTTATTTACTTATTCATTTTTTTTCAATAAAGTGTTGTTTATTTTATGACTTCTCTTATTTTTTTATGTTTCATGTGTTGTTTAATTCAAGGTAACACCATTTGTTCCTTCATAAAAAAAGAATAAGGAAGCTCTTAAGTTTCATATTGGTGCTTCACATCTATCATTTTATTCATCAGTCATATGAAGTATATGGTTTCCTCAATTATCATATTAAAAAATATTACGGTAAGTACTCCTAGGAATGAGTCACTATTAATTCCTCATAGTTTTTTCAAGTGACTATCACTGTTGGATAACTAATCCTTCTCGATATCACCTTCCTAGGATCACCCATTGAGTTAGATTTTGGGTGGGATTTCTATAGTCATACTTGATACTTCATGTCTACAAGATTAAAATCGTAACATTCATTTCGAGGTTGTAACATGCAAAAATGGTACTATTGGATAAATAAATCTCGAATCATAATTATTTCTATCTTATTTATAGTCGTTTTTTCCTTTGTCACAACTCTTATTTCCTAAATCACATTTTTTCCCTTAGTCATGTTTGTTGTTACCAAAGTCATGGTCATTGCTACCTCAGTCACAATTATTGTTATTAACTGATTTTCATGCTTGATTCAACACATGTAACTCTTTCCAATTATTTTTCTCCTTAGTGAATCAGAAACAATTTTAATATTCTAGGTCCTCTTTGACATAATGATTAAATAGTAAATTTATCTTTGTTTATCTATAAACCTAATCCTAATTTTTCAAGTCCCTGATCTTGTAAATTTTTTTATGATGACCATAAAATTGTACTTAAATATTTTCGTCACTATCTAATAAATTTTTCCTTAGCCCCAACCTTAAGAAAGAAAAATATATTTATCAACATTAATTTGAAGGTTATTAGTTTTTGAGAAGAAAAACTACCCACATTGAAAATAGTTAGTACAAAAACTTTTACACCATCCCTAGCTCTTAAGGAGTTGACTTTCCACCACATCTATTAAGTAATATTTTGTTGATTAAAAATAAGAATAGTTGAATTTTAAACATAAATAGTCAACTGAAGGATAGGAGGTCTCATCACGAGCCATATTACCATGATCATAGGTCCTAATATTGTGACATTACCACTACTAGTCACCAAGAACCGACAATGGCCTTCAGTTGTAAAGATGAAGGAGACGGGGTCTAATCATGAGCCAACTTGTTAACTTTTGCTAGCTCCCATGAATGGAATTCTTATTAACTGGTTACCAAACTAGAACAATGATCTTTAGTAGAAATATAAGTAAATGTAAAAGCACTTGTAACGAAGTATTTATTTATAATAGATGGGACACTGGCATCTCAATTGGTTAAAAAGGCGTCCCTGTCGAGGCTATGGATGCCTACTGGTAACAGTGCCTATGCCTATGGTATAGAAATTAATTCAATATTGTGATCCACTTGGTTACCTTGGTTCCTCAAAACTAATTGCCGATAATGCGTACTATTGCTTATATAAGGTTTGATAGAACTCATGGTTCATGTGTAATATTTAATCAATTCTTAGATGATAACGGTTATGGTTTACATATATTATTGAGATATAGATATTCAATTTAAATGTCAGGTATTAAATTTTTAGGATATTTTATACCTGACATTTTGTATCATCTAATATAGCATTAATTTTTTCTATAAGTTTCGTATATTTAACCAATGATAATTTTTTTTCTCAACAAGTCATCATTTATTCCTAGCTTAACAACACTACTATTATTTTGGGGTAGAATAAAGAGGCCCAATTATAATTGTGAATCCGAGGCCATTGGTCGGACCTTGAGAAGAAAATACTGAGATAACTAATTCTCACCACTTTTGTGCTCATAAAAGCCAAATCTTATGGGTCTTGGGAATGGATCTCTTTCTCATCATTTTACCCTCTTTTATTCCCCTTTTATCCATTATTATCCCATAGCATTCCCAACACATTTATGCTACTTTTATATATAATGAGGTAAATTAGGGAATAAATTAGTGATTGAGGCTACTCATGAGATGTATTATAGAAATATTGGTGACAGAGAAACTAATCAGTTTGGGGGTAGGAAACCATGCTACACTTTCTGATTAATTTCTTTCCACTTGCATGGATTCCACCTTCGCAGAAATTTTAGTACCAACTCAACCTCCATTAGCTTCAACAAATATCAGTCCATCCATGCCATTCTACATTTTTGTGGAGGTAAAACTTGAGGTAAAATAGCATAAGCTTTTTATTTATTAAAATTTTAGGAGAATGTCATTAAAAATCACTCAACATTATTTATTTATATTTTCAAATCATTAGTTCCACTCCTTCACCACTTCGCATTTTAATAAAAATATGCATAAGCATTCATTTTCTAGAGTGTACTTTTCGTTCATTTATTTATCATGACCATGTCATCAATACCTTTTATAATCTCTTGATATCCTTATTCAATCTCAAAACCTACCTTATTCCTTTTTGTTTTACACCAAGCAAAGATTTCAAAAACAATTGTAACAACAACCTCGAATTATTTTCTAGCATAGCATGAGGACATGATAATTTTCCAATTTGATGAAGGAATTGGTATGCATGATGGATGTTTTCTCCTTTATTCCTCATTTAAGGCATGCAATTTCATTTTTGCACAATGCATAAATTTGTTCATGTACATATTTAAAACCATAAACTAGATTCTTATGGTTTTTGGATAATGCAAAGGTATCATTAAAATGAACAACCATAGAAATTTTCAATATAAACTAGTCTGTGATGTCCTAGAAATAATGCACCATTACCTACAACTACTTTGTTGATATCTTCAAGTTCGTGCATCAGATATCTTTTCTTTTCAGATTGGAGAAGCATTAATATAGTAGAAATATTTTTGCAAAATTTCAGCAAAATTTGGTTTGTAGTTTTTGAGAAAATGTTTAATGAAGTTTTTTGTTACTAGTATGATATTTTGTTGCAACTTCATATACATATGGTTGAAAGCCAATGTGAAAATCATTACAGCTTCACCAAAATTTCTATAATTGAATAACTATTGTTTTAAATAAGAATTTGGGGAAGAGGTCTTTTGTTCCATCAATATCCTGAGTTGGGGTGAGTGTCTTGGTTATTAAATCACAACTTGGTTAATATATGGGCATTGGGTTACATGAGGACATGAAACATGTTTAGTTTGGGGGAGATGTTGGGCCACAAATTTTTCATTCTTATTATCATTTCATGACACATATTTCATCCATTTTTACCATTACTTATCATGTCATTGATCATAATTTATCATATAATTCCATTTTATAATTATTAATTCTCTTGTGGATAAGTAATATTCTCTCTCATTTATTTTTAATAAATTGATAATTATTATGCACGATTTCTCCAACGATGGTTTATTAATTAGTTTTTGATAACATCATTCACTATTTTAGCCTCCAACATCTCTTCCAGATGGAAAATTTGATCTTAAGTTCATAGTCAAATATTTCAATTCATTAATTCATTGAGATAAAACATGCAAATTTTGTGTTGGATTTTTTGGGAAAAGTTAGATGAATCTTGAAAATCCAAGACACGAGTTTTGTGTATAAAGGACCACTTTAGTTTTCAATGGGGTAGTTTTCCAAATTTACCCAATTGAGATCCCAGATTCAATTTGTTCTAGGTGAATCATAATGGAAATATCTTAAATATTTGATCTTACTAATTACATAGTTCTAATCAATCTAAAATTGTAATCGAAAATCATTATGTTTAGTTTTGTTATAATTATCCATTTTCTCTCTATACATTTAAATTATGATAGAAATTAGAGAGTGGGATGGGAAATCATTGAATTAGAGGTAAAGCTCATAGGTGTATTATATCTATTTATAATTTTTAATGAAATGATATAGGAGTGGAATTTAATTATTTTCCATTTGTAATCTGATATGAATTAATTTTCAAGACTCTTGGTGAGTTGGGCCCACTACCTTGGATGAGGTGTTCCCTTGAACATCTAAATTACTTTAGTTGTAATCTTGTTTCTTTGAATTTCAGTTGTGGTTCCTTAAATTAAATTTCCATTTTTTTTGCAAGAAATATGTTGGTTACTACATTGTGTATATTTTTTGTTCCCTGTAATTTCTAGATTTCATTTAATTTACTACTCTAGATTTCCATTTGAAATTTTTTGGGTGAAATGGGTTAAATTTCCAATTCAGCATGGTGTATTTTAACTTAGTAATGATTCAAGTTGTGGAACTACCATAATTATTTTTCTCATAATTTACTTTCTAACTTTTAAATTTAGTATTTTTATTCAAGTCCTACAATTTATTTCTTGGTGAATGAGCTTGATAGTGTAGACCACAATCATCTAGAACCAATGTTATTTGTTGGTATATTCTTGCATATATTTTGTAGACTTCCTTGAAACACAAATTATTTTCTCGGGTTGATAATTAGTGTCTAGGTAATTATTTCTTCTTTATTAAGAAAATAATTAATCAAACAGTCTCTATATCATTACTTAATTAATTATTATGACTGGTCTTGCATGTTTAGGGGGAGTTGAGACTGAAAATTATTGCATTTTACTTTATGTAAGTGGATCTTCGAAAGTACAAGCACACATATATGCATGTTTTGATCCAGACAGTCGTATATGTTTATTTGAGATGAATAAAAAATTAAACGAACTCAAGGACAAGTTATGATATGCTTCAAACAATTATTATTTGGCTCACTGGTTCTGATGTTGATTGGTTTGGGTATGTTATTGCTGAAATAATAATTAGAAGTGATATTGGCTTATGAATATGACATTTCTGATTTGATTTATTTATTTATTGATGAATTTTCTTTGATGAATTACATGGATGTGATCATACCTCACAGTGAACAGTTGGCACATGTTCAACGGAGCATTTTCTGTATTAGAATATTGTTGGCATTATGAATCCTTTAGCATTTATTGTTGCATATTTAGTTAATATATTACTGATGTTGTTGAAAATACACATGTTGTTGAAGTCTTGAATGGTGACTATATGTTGCATCATTCTATGTTGTTTTCACTATTCTTAAGTCTCATATTATTATGAAAATTATTCTTGCATGAGGATTATGGTTTGGGATAATGATATTAATACCTATGAATTATAACTCTTGATATATAAGGAAAAGGCATGTGACATGGAGAGAGGGTGATGTTTATTTATATGTTGTTTCTATAATTGCTTATTGATGCTTGAAAGCATTAGATATTTGGTCACATCTTGATGCTGATGAAGGTTGATGTTGCATTGTACCATGTCATGTCATAATGATGAGTTTCACGTTCCAAGATCATATATGGTATATGATGGTTGATGATGACTAACATGGCCTTGCTACCTCACTATTTAGGTCCTTGGTATTGGTTATAAATATCATATATGTTTCTTGATGTAAATTTCATGTAAAGAACCATTATTTAATCATTATAAAATTAACTCATGTTTGGACTATTGGGGTTCAAGACAATAATATATGTAATCCCATTTTGGGGATTTGTTGTAATGTTGATTTAAATATGTAATCCCACTATGTTGGTGATTTATGTAAGTGTGAGTCCTTGGTAATAGGAAATTTGATATTTGGTCGAGTCATATAGTAATTTATTTCATAAGATTCATCATATGCTCTGGGTAGCATGGTTAGTATACAATGTTAATATTGACCAGATCAGATCTACACTTCTCATCTATATAAAGGAAAAAATAAGTATCCATTCAACATTGGTGATCTATTTTCCCTTAATGTCAAATGGGGAGAGAAGCTTTGTGTTTGGAGAATTCTTGGTGACTTGTGAGAGAAACTTGGTATATATCCAAATGTGTTTAGAGGTATCTATATATGGTGGTAACCAAAAAAGAAAAGTGGTTTCCATCAAGTCCAAAGGGGGATATTCTTTGAATTATGATAAATGTGTCGTCCTTGATGGAAAACTACCTGATAAATATGTCAAGATGATCACAGAATGATGAGTATACAATCTAGTAAAAATATGGCAGAGTGATTGGAAAGAGGAATATCAGCTTAGAGACAGAGGGATGATAAAGGTAAATTTTAGGGAAGTATACATAGTTCCTGTAAATAAAGGCCACATACATACTAGGTATGGTGAAGAGAAGTCATGTACAGTGTCCACACCATGGTATTATCAATACCAAAGGTCACTATCATGGTATTGGCCCATAGTAATTAGCGTGACAACATATACTTGATCACATTAAAGAATACCATTAGCATTTCTAAGGGATTGTCATAAGGTATTGGCTAAGGCCTAAGATATATAACGAGATGGAGATGATGGTGTTAACTATGAAAGTTTTGTATTTTCTACGAATAATTCGATCTAAAACAGGTGTGCACCAAGGGCAAAGGAAAAGACACAGATTCAAAAAATATGAAGTATGGTATCATATGTACTCATTTATTTTTCTTGTTGAAAATATCCAACTATGATAGATATGTGGTGTTAATAATATTCTGACATGGATATGAGACAGTAAGGGTTGCGAATTATATTTTGAGGTTGCAATGAAAGAATGAATCTATGATTTCAGATCTATATGTTGGTCATTCTCTGAGATATTGCATACATATGCGGATTCAACTTTGACTAGTCATGTATATATTCTGTAGTATTCAAATATCTATATGCAGGTCTCAAGTATGAAAAGCATGTATACACAGAGGTTCTTTATAAGAGTCACGTACATCTCCTATGGTTTTGCAGTATGAGCCAATGATAATGGTTTATTTATTCTCTTAATTCTATTGTTGTGTGTCGATCAAGTCTCTCTCATGTTAGTCTATTCTTGAAAGTACTCATGGGGTTAAAATGACTACGGAATGAAGTATTGACTTCTGATGATATTATTGTGTGATTTATGTTGGCTTCAATATTTGATTCCGACAATGGTATGGTGATTCAGATATAGTTATTAATATTTTGAAATATGTACATGGAAATTCTTGAGAAGAATCAGGTACATATGCATGTGTGATTAAGAAATGTAGCATACACAATATGATGCATGCTTTATTGTGGTTTACACCGGAAAATTTGATTTTTGTGATGGGTAGAAATTTCTTCGAATATTGAAGAGTGGGTATGGGTTGATATGATATGTAGTGATCTAAATTCATTGGTTACATTAATAAACATGATGGTTCAATATTTTAGTAGTTTATTTTAGAATTGTTGGGAATGGATCCAACTTGAAACATTATGAAAATTAATCCACAACGAGATGAGGATAAATTTATTCAAAAAGGGGGGTTGTAGCTCCCTTCCAGTAGAATTTGGATAGTGCGAGAAGGTTGTAGCCTTCTGATGGTAGACGCCTACATACTGATTTTCTCCCACATTTGGTTTGCACCTAAAAATCCTGGTGTCCAAGTGCCTTGATGTGTTTCTTATGTATTTAGGATATACCTACCCTTTACTGTTAATAATTTATGCTTAATACATGTTTAATGAATTAATTATGCATTAGTTAAGGAATAAGAGATGATGAATTATATGAAATGTTAGTTGACTGGATATACACAATTTTTTTTCATCATAGTTGTGTACATATGCAGGTTCATTGAATAATAGTGACATATAGAAATTGGAATTAGAAATGGAATTTAGGAAAGTGTTAAGATATTGATTCACTGCACCCCCCCCCCCCGGTCAATATTTTTCCTAAAAAAACCTACCTTGGTGTGAATATCATGTCAACGATGGGGAATAAATAAAGGTATTCCTTAAATGGATGCATTCCCATTAAATTAACACCTTATCTAGGATGTAGATATCAAAACATTCTAGTACCTTGAAGCTTGAAGTCATCAATAGTGGCATATTTCCTCTTAATTGATGGTGGGTTTTGATCATTGTACCATATTGATAGATTATGTCGAGTGCTTGACATTGGATCATTTATTCACATTGTGTGGACCATGTTAGGTACCTTGGTTACCATTTTCACTATTTTTCATCTCCCTCGTGTCTGTTAATGGGTTACCTCCATTCCTGATAGTTGGATAGTCTCCCCACATGCTTGAAATCAACTCATTCAATCACATGTAGTATATCCACACCATTGTGGAGAGTTGATGATTATGGGGAGTGGAGATACATCACTCATGAGCATTTCCTCCCTAGAGGTTTGATTAGAGAATGAATTATGTACTTTCGGTGACATCTTTTGGGGAACTCACATCAATGTCCATCCCTAGTAATAACTATTGTGCGAGAGATCTATTTTGTATCATGATTATTCCTTGGTAACATGAGTGTGAAATATGTTTTTTTTCAAAAGAAAAAATAGAAAATTATATTAGTATATAGAAGGTTACATAGTATATTCTCAAGGAGTTTAATGAACTGCATGTTTTCTCCATTAAAAAAAGGAAAAAAAGATGGAGGTGCAGTTGTTTACAATGAGAAATTTGACCATTCCTCCCAGCCCTATCAAAAATTTCATATTAAAGAGATATTTTTTTCCAACCCTCAAGCTTCCCTAATAATAGGAAAAAGAAACACTCTAAAACAAGGGTGGGAAAACAGACCTTTTGTTGTTTTCTTCCCACAAAAATAAAAACCTGCATGGTGGAAACCTTCCCAATTGAGATTTACAATCCATAAGGAAAAAAACAAATTCACAGCAAACTCTTGGATCTCTTCTTAGGAGGAAAACAATCCGAGACAGAGAGTGGGATTTTTAAATTATAGTTTATTGGTGTAGTAATATTTTATAAAGAAACGATGAAAAAAAATGTTTGGGATAGTTCCATGCTAAAACAGAAAAGAATAACTATAACAACAGATGAAAATTATATGGGAAAAGGGAGGTTGATTGATGATTCGAGACAGCTCTCCATCAAACTCTTTTGCTACCCAGAGCCCCATATCTTGCTAAACATCCTCCGTAGATAACAGGTCTGCATCACAGTTTTGTTCCCTGTAAATCTGACAAGTATAGATTTGATTAAAATAGGATTTTAAAACTAGATCCTCATCTAATAAAGGAGTCAAAATTTAATTTATGCATATTTGAGATCCGTTAAACCATTTTATGATGTTCATAGAGTCACCAAAAATATGGGCTTCTCTCAACTCAAGGGAGGAGAGGCAGCACAGAAGCATATGAAGAGATTTAAGTTCTGCAAATTTATTTGTACCGGGCCCAAGGCCAATTGAATCTTTGAAAATCTTCCCAGAGGGGCAGTGTATGGTGACGCCTGCTCCACATCTGTTTTGTGAGTTAGATGCCCCATGAAAATATGCCCATGGGATGTATCCCCTAGTTTCTTCCACTTTTATAGCTCTAAAAAGTTGAGATTCTGAGGGGATGGAAATGAATTCAAAAATAGAAACCCCTTCTACTGCTAGTATATTGATGTAGAACATGGTGTCTTAAATAATGGCTCAATTTCTTGCGATCCAGGTTCCCCATGCTATAATGAGAGGTATGTTCCTCACCTGGTCGTTTGGTGATTCTTGCCACCGTCCATCCCATGCTTTCAATATAGTTTGACCTTCCAATTTATGAGAAAACCTAAGGAGCCACAGGGTTTCGGTCCAAAGACAGATATTGAAAGTACAAGTGAGAAGAAGGTAGTGTACAGACTCATGACTAGAGTGTGAAATATGTTGTACATGAAACCATTCTATATTATCTTAGTACCATGTATGCGTATGTCTAACTAAGCAGTGTACTTGTTTATTTATCTAACTATAATTTTGAGCCTCTATAAGTCTGGTTTAGGTGATCTCTCTATTTCTTCCCAAGTCACTAATCTAAAATTTGTAATTTATTTCGACCATCAGCTTCTATTATAACATCATACATTATAGGCCATTGTTTCTAGCTCAAAACTCTACCTCCTACAATCTAATAGATGGTAGCAACCCTTTCTAGGTCAAAGGGTCAAAATGTTCTTAGTGGAAAACTCCAAAAAATAGATTTCAATGTCAGCAATTCTCTTATCCTATTTTGTTAAGACAAATAATAGGCCTAGAAATGCCCCTTATAAGTGTACCTAGTAGCAACAAAGGCTAAAAATTCCATTTTGTCATGGTAATCTAGAAATAAAGTGAATATCCTAAATGGATAAGCTTGATTTGGTATTTTTTAATCATAACCTAAGATATGATAAAGAACATTCCTATGTTCAATGTAGCTAATCACAAGAAAATATATATAAAAAAAAAAATCTCGACAAGGCACAGAGGAGAAACAAGTGTAATGCCAAAATGTTGTTGAATTTTTTATGTGATAAAAATGTATGAGCATGTGAGATAGAGTAGTTATTATAGGTTAATAGCTTGGTTGAGTTAAAGTTTTCAAGAGGACTCTTCTATATACTCCACTCTTAAATTGGTGTGAAGTATAAAAATATTTCCCCATATTTTATTTAGTGAGGTGTCTTTACTTTTGTATTTCACGCATGATATAATTTTCACATGTTAATATTGGTGTTACAAGAAGATATAAAGTTGTTGTGTCTTTGTGTGCAAGACATAAGTGAGCAGTGGGAGCACATACCTCTAGGATCTATTCTTTCAAGATGGTTGCATCAAAAAAGAAAAGGATCTCAAAATATAATAGGTAAAATCACTTTCTTTCCTTCGTGATATGTTGATTGTAGTATTAGGGATTGTTTCTTTTACTTTTATCGCTCATCACACATACCTTCCTTGTAGGAAAATCACTATGAAATGAGTTGGGCTTAAGTTAGCATACCAACTATAGGTTAAATTGTCTCTTAAAGAAAAATCCATTTTCATATTGGATGCTTGAAGGGAAGCTCCTCTTAGATAGGATTTAATAAAATTATCAAAATAGGAACCTGTGGAGTGACATCTCCACTCTCAAGCTACTAGTGTATTCCAAATTTTGTGATCTAGAAGGGGATCCCTTTAAGAGGCATTCAAATTTCTTTGAGTAACATATTTTTGAAATTATCAACCCAAAAAATAACCTTCAAATTTTTTTGTTTGACCAAATCCCTTTAATTATAGAGTTATTCTATCTATCTATGATGGTGGACCATCCTCCTTGGGAGAAAGGCTTCTCATTCTCTGCTATCGATAAATAGTTTTTTTAGCCAGGATTTTAGTATAACCAGGGGGGATATTATGGGGTACATATAGAGTACCCAAGGGAATAATATGGTGTAATACATAAATGGGACATAGTTAACAAATAAATTGGTTAACCCACATTATGCAATGGACCACAAGTATTTATAGAATAATTTGATAAGTCCATTGTAATGGATTTATGGTATTAAAAGACCCATGGTATTACCCATGGTATCGTATGTATGAATCCTATATAAAGGCTAAAGACTCTCCATTGATACATGTCAAGTATTGGTGTTATATTGACAGGAATTATCTTTTTGAGTGATTTCCTTACTTAAGAAATAAATGTATGATGTTTCCCTACCTCAAGGGTTTTTGTAGATATAAATAAAATATAATTTCATTCTAGTAATATCTTGTGCTATCCTTTGGGAATATTTTTCAATTTTAATATATTTTTAAGTGAGATCTATTACAAGTGGTATCAGAGCTCTTTCTTGGGAAATGCGGGGAAATGTTTTTCCTTTTTTACAAGAATTTTTTGGGAAGCGAGTTTGTAGATCATATATGAAAATTTTGGTGCAAAAATTTCAAAAAAAAAAATTACAGATCTGAATTCTTGGCCAAAAAATACCCAATTTAAAAAAAAAATCAGTCGAATTGAAGTTCCGATGAGGTAGATATAACTGAACTAATATCAGTTGCTTTTTAGAAAACATTCTGACAAAAATTCATGAATCACTATAGTAATTTTTTGCACCTTTTTCTACCAAATTTATGAAAACTAATTGCAGTTTTGAGCTCCTCTTGAAAATCACCCAATTGAAAAAAAATCATTCAAATCGGAGTCCTTATGAGGGAGGTATTGATGATTTAAAATAAACTATTTTTTTTAAATAATTATGATGGCTAGATAGTTGCAATGTGGACTTGACTTTCCCAAGTGTCCATATCATGATTTCAATCACATTGGAAAATGGAGAATGGTCGTTCCATTTCTGAAAACATGTTATTCTATGGATTTTAAGCCATATTGAACGATTTGTGACAATTTTAAATTTGTTGCACACAATAGGTGACCTTTTTCGAAACTCTTATTTTTATTCATGGTTCTACAATGTTATTCTTTATAGGAAAATATGATGGTTGTACTATCAAATAATTCCTAAATATATATATATATATATATGACATTATGGAAACATTTATTATTTATTCATTTTAGAGATGAGGCTACCATATAGAGGATCTCACTTGAAACAAAGAAGTTTATAAGCCTTCTCGATGAAGAATTTAAAAGTCCTTTTACGAAAATGGTCTAATCCTAGAAGACAAGATAATGAAATACATAAGGGATTATTTTCTACGAGTATCTCCTTGTTACAAGATCATGTGTATATTCAGAAGGAGAATATAATTGTATCTATCAATCCTAATTTCAAGAATAATTTTATTAGTGTTAATTTGGAAAAATAATTACAGGTTCCAACAAAACATATTGAAAATACATAGGTTGATAATTAGGATGTTCAAATTTATAAAGTTTTGAAAATTTATATGGATAAGAATGTGTTTCATTTTGATTTTTGTACTTAAAATATGGATAATGTGGATGATTTTTTTGGATACCTTTGGATGGAATCCATTTGTACTATAAATATTAATGTGCAGAAGAAACTCCTGAAGCTCTAGTATAAAAAGAATAAAATTACATTATTGGATATTTCCATCATGAAACAGGTATAGTCTAAGAAGACCCAAGCCAAAAACTCTACAAGTAATAACACATCAGATGAGGATTTTGTGGTAGAACTAATAATGGAAGAAAATAATTAAAATAAGGTACCATAAAGGGAACCAGATACCACTCAGACTCCATTAAGTGTGGAATTGAATAAAGATACACCATTAGTTAAAACTTCAACATATCAGCACCAAAAAGAAACCAACTAGACAACAACCAACAAGGTGGAAAAGGATGAGCAACAACGACGAAAAAGCATGGAAGAGACACAAGCAGGTGTCATAATCATCCCACAACATGTCAACATAAAGAAACTATAAGAACCATATTCCATCTTCAATAAGCAAGGCAATAACTAGATCGAGTGTTCACGTTTCTCTTGGATAGCTAGATGCACGTGCATGTTACCAGTGGACTACTCTTTTGAGTAAATGCTATTATTTATGTTCCTCACATGTTTTAGGGATGAAACATTCTTAAGGGGGGCGGAACGTATTATACCTAACAAGGATAATATGGCGTATAAAAGGAGGTACCCAAGGGAATAATATGATGTAATAAATACACGGGCCATAGTTAATAAATAAAGAGTTTTTTTTTAGGCTTCTATGGTTATCATTTGTAACAGGGATTCTCAGATTACAGTGTAATAAGAATCATGTCGACATTAAAGAATAAAGTGTTTAACCAACATTATGCAAGGGACCACAAGTTTTTAGGGAATAATGTGATAATCCCATTGTAACGTATGTATGGTATTCAAAGAACCCTGGTATTTACCGATGGAATTGAATGTATGAAGCCTATATAGAGGCTAGAGACTCTCTATTGAGACATGTCAAGTATTGGTTTTGTATTAACAATAAGTAGCTTGTGGAGTGATCTCCTTTTTCAAGGAGTAGTTGTATGGTGTTTCCCTACCTCAAGGGTTTCTGCAAATATTAATAAAAATATATTTTCATTTTATGAAATATACCATACATCCATTACAATGGTTGTTTTCTAGATAAATCCCTCTTGCAAACAAGCACAATCTCCCTAGTATCCCAACAGATAACTAAAAACAAACAACCATGTGAAAATATCTTTCCCTAAGGTATTAGAATTTAGATTATCAAAACTATAAAAGATAGGATAATGCTCTTACCTTTCAATGGCTTGTTTGATGAAGACCTTTCCTTTTATCCCGAATAAATCCTTCAATTCTGAGAAGAACATGAAATCACAAACTTGCAAGGAATCAAAAGCACCCACATTATATAATAATCCAAATACTAGCTTAACAAATGATCAAGGAGATTAAGTAATAACAATTGTTATTGTTTTTAATGAATTTGAAAACAACACAACGAGAAAAAGTATCCAAATTTATTATCAAGAATATAAATATGAATCTTACAACTAAGCCTTGATGTCGTACATATTTATCTTGTATGCATTTCCAATATTTCTCCCTAGTTTGACAAGCTTTCCACTCTACAATGTCCAACATAATATTATTACCAGTGAACCCCTTAACCCTGAAGTTTCAACTCAATTTATAGGAGAAATTGAGGAGGTTTTAGATCCACCAATAGATGGATGTGGTTATCTAATGAAGGGATTAAGTTTCCTTCATCCAAGGGGATAAGTTCCATGATTAGAGGGATATAGCTCGAACTGGCATGAATCAAGAGGATTTTAGATGGAATAATACCCACCCAAATATGCTTCTAGAAGTTAATTTTCACTTTTACTTTATTTTAAATATTGTGTGCAGGTTTTAACTGAAAACATAGTGCAGATGTCTACATGTAAGTTTAGGAATATCCGAGCATGCACAAGAAGTGACCAAAAAAGGAGCACATAAAATATTTAAGAGTATTTAAGATATTTTTCTAGTTTCCAAGGCTTGGTTAAGAAACGTAAGTATTTGAATTCTAGAGAAGCATGAGTATGGATGGTGATAGATCCATATTGATTGTCAAATGTCATGGTGAAAAAATGAAGTGTAATAGATTGCCCCCTAAAGTGTGAATTCTGAGGAAATATTTCAAGAGCATGAAGTGCTTTATCATCCAAAGGATTGGAATAGAGACATGAGTTCAAAAAATGAAAGAAGAAATCAATGCAAATATATAATCGTCATTGAGGTAGGCATTCCCATACTCAGAGAAAAAAATTTAACTATATGTCTTGGTATACAAGTAACCTAGATTACATCAATATTAGAAATGGTATTGACGTAGCCTTCTATGTAATATTCCAAAAAATTAGCTCTCAACTAAATAGAATATTATAGATTATTTTGTCACTAGGTAGGTGAATAAATGGGTAGGTAGGCCCATAAATCTTCTTAGAAGCTATAAAAACACTTCAAGTGTGAAAGGAGACCATCTAAGCAACTAAATAAAGCACCTTTGAGTGTGAAAAGGGGATGGAACATGTTGAATAGGTCAACTTTGACCAAATAAAAAACGTTGTTATGGAGGACTGGACATTAAACGAGGAATAACACATTTTTGGAGGGAGATTGATTGCATGGAGGTAGTGACCTAATTGAGTGGGGTAAAGGGTAAGGAATCTCATAACTTGTATAAGGAAGAGGATGGTAGCCATATTGGTTATGATTTTGGCTTATTATTTTGTATATGGTTTGTTTAGAATTATTCCATTGTTTAGTTGTTTAGTTGAGTTTGCAGTGTTGTTTAGCACAGGGTGTTCCCAAGAGGGAATCCCATCTCTTTCCTTGACAGGCCTCTTGGAGGAGTATTGCACTACTCTTTCACACTCAAGCTGAAGGCGAAGATACATCTTTCTTCATCATTGTAGTTTCTGTAGAATATTGTGCTACGTTGAATGACGCAACAATGGAGAATTATATTGAGTGTCATCGGAGCTATTTTTGCATTGGAAGAAGGTTTACATCCATTGGAAGGCTTGTTAAGAAGCCCCTTGGGCTTTATTGATATATTTTGCATTAGGCTAAGGTGTGTTTATCCCCTACAATTTTGTTTTAGCATAGACCTACGTTATTTTAGGGCAATGTTTCAGGGGTGGTTGTAGTAGTTGTTTCGGGAGGTGATTTCCTAAGTAGAGGAGCCATTATTTCATCTGGAGGATCTATTGGAGAAGAGTTGTAGGTTTCTACATCAGCTTCAGCCATATCTTCTCATTTTTTTTGTTGCAGCATACCTTCAGCCTTAGGGTTGCAACTTACATTGGCATATTGTGTGCATTTTCTGGAAACCCTCTAGGGTTGTCTTGGAAAGCTGATCTAGTGCCCATATTTGTATGTCTAGAATCTATTGGGGCCTATATATACATTTTTATATCATTGTATCATATCTATTCGTAGGTATGCTTAATGTTACTGCGTTGTAGCAGCCTCTCCGGCATTTTGTATAGGAACAACATCTCACTTTTGAGTGTGTCTATGTATTGGAGATTTGTGTGATCATGTTATATGATCTATGCCTCCTTGTGTTGTAATTATTTGTTGCCTATATGATCAATAATATGGCTCCATATTCGTCTCATAATTTCATGTGTTAAATATTTGCGGCTGCTTTCATTTTATGCATTATATTCCTTCTCTTCCAGTTTGGGAATATTACAGTGGTATCATAGCATAATCTTGCCTCAGCCTGTGCATTCATCCAATATGTCACCATAAGGAGGAGCCTCACAAGAAGAGGAGATGTACAAAATGGAAAAATACAAGACTCCAATATTTGGAGGAAGGGAGAAAGAGGTGCTCCCAAAGCTTCTTTTTCAAACTATGCAGAGCATCCATGAAGATATCAAGAAGATGAGAAGGGAGATGTGTAGGGAATCTCCAAGGGCATTTGAATATGAAGTAAACCCTATAATTTTACATGATGGGTGTGAAAATTTAGCCACACAATCTGATCCATAGTGCATTTTTATGTCCATATTCTCAGCAAGAGAGATGGAGGAAGAAGATGCATCAGAGGAGGAGACTTTGAGTGACAATCTTCAGGAGTATGAATCCCAATCTTGGAGATTTATTAGGGGAATTTTGAGGTCTAAAATGGGCCTCCAAAGAAAAATTTACAAAAAAAATAAACTTTAAAAGGACCAATATGATTCAAGGTGATGATGTCAACCATCGGGGATGATTCTCCATTTTTTAAGTAAAAGGGTAAAATTATTAAAAATTAGTAAAATAATAAAAATACTTTTTCAACTCGTATTTTCAACTTATCTACCAAATTTTTTACTAAAATTTTGAACGATATTACTCTTTTTCTGCAAAATTTAATTCCTCATCTAATGAGTACCCATGTTTCATACTTTCAATGGACCCTCTTACAAGAAAAATGAGAAATACATAAAAAAGAATGTGATTGCAATCACGTTTCTAATGTATTTCTCATTTTTCTTGTAGTAGGACCCATCAAAATTATTATTCATGGGTACTCCTTCGATGAGGAATTAAATCTTTCGTCCAACGAGTCCTCCCACTCGAAATTTGAGTAAAAAAATTGGGAAATAAGTTGAAAATATGAGTTGAAAAAGTAGTTTTTTCTTTTTTCCTTCTAAAATTTGATGATGTAATCAAATCTTATTTTATTATTTCTACTATTATTTTATAATTTCCTTAGGAGGCCCATTTTAGACCTCAAAAATCCCCTAATGCAAGGATCACTTGAACTTCTAAGGGTTTTTCCGACTCGAGGAGAATAGAAGGCCCAACAATCACAACATAAGCAGAAGAGGTAGATTTTTTCTGCCAAATTTTGATAGGTCATATAAATGCACAGCTGTTAGCCCCTATATTACTAGTACATTCCCTTATTGTTGTTAGTGTAACCCCCTTATTGTTATTTTTGTACCCATGTAACCCCCATATTGTTATTATTGTGTCCTTAAATTATTATTGTTAGGTCGGCTAGGATTACATTGTGGCCCCACTAGGATTACATTATGGCCCCATGGACTCCTATATATAGAAAGGAGGTTTTTTCATTTTTATCATCCAAGAATTTTTCATTTATCTAATTTATTATAGGTTTCCCCCTCAAAGTGTTTGATTTCTAAGGCATTGATCTCTCTTTTCTTCTATTTTTGGAGCTGGTTTCACAACATTTGGTATCAGAGCTTTGGATTCTAGGGTTTCGCTACGCCAAACATGTCATTGTGGCATTTTATATATACGTTTTTTTCTATGAAGGTTCAGAAGTAGATATTTTTAGATCACGGAGACAAAATCATGAGGAACATCTTCGCAAAATTTCAGATCTTCGTTCGCAATATTTTCGGAGATATAATCTGTGGAAGTTAGGGATTTTTCAGGCTCCCAAATTTCATCTCAAAGAAGTGACTATGGGAAAATATTCATAAGTCTCTCTCTAGGCATCAGATTGGAATGTTCTAAATAGTGGCTGCAAGTAAATGGACTGTAGTTTCTTGTCTATCAATTTCAGAGCAGAAGGAGGAAATAGTGACACGTGGAAAGTAGTACAAGTTTTCTCTACCAAACCAGTCCATAATTAGGTCATTGTGGGAGATTGGACATAAATTTACCTTGAAGAACCCAAATTAGGTCATACCTATGGCATTCGAAAGAGGATTTAAAGGGATACATTAGGGCCAAATTCAAGATATTGAAGATCTGAAATCATCGAGATAATTTAGTTTCAATATCGAACTCCTCAAAAGCAAGAAAAATGTGTGTATTTTTTTCCGAATTGCATAAGTATTGTGTAAAAACATCAATTTCAAGTGATTCGAGGGGCCTATTGAGCATATATTTGAGTATTGGGTTCTGAAATGCCTCCTGAAAATAATTCAACACCCACTAAGCCCTCACAATACTCTACTATGACTCATGATGATGAATAATTGCAACATGATCTATCAAAATTGCAAGATCAAGTGCACCAAATTTTGCTCTCACAAAGAGCATCAAAAAATGAAATGGAGGTTTTGAAGAAAGGAATGGAAGAGAAGATGGATGGTTTGAAGAATAATATGGATGGGTTGAAGAAATACATGGAAGCTAATAGTGATGGTGTGGAAACTAAGATGGGTGGCGTGGAATACAAGATGGATGGCATGGAATAAAAAATGAAAAACAACATGGAAAACATGAAGAATGATTTTAAATCAGACATCGAAGGTTTGACAAAGTTGATACAAGAAATAATTCCTAATGGTCAAAATATGGTAGAGGAAACTCATGATGAGAACAAAATAAATGTTAATCATGATTCCATAAACTATAATGTTGGATTGAATAACCACCATATTCCAAATATTGATATGAGGAAGTTTGATGGCAAGGATCTCGTAATATGGATACTACAAATGGAGCAATATTTTGATCTCAATAATGTGAAAAACACACAAAAGGTATGCATTGCAACTTTACATTTAGAACAAAATAATTATGGTATTGATGGCTTGGCTCCCATAAAACAATTGTCACTTGGTCAATTTTTAAGGAGGAAATGATAGCAAATTACGAGGATACAAAGAGAAACACCTCCTTTAGCAAATTGATAAATCTCAAACAAAAGGGTTGAGTGGTGGAGCACATCGAGGACTTCCAAAAATTGAATATAAGCATAACTGATATTCTAGAGGAACACATGATTGATGTCTTCAGAGGGAATTTAAAGGATAACATCCAACATGAAGTTCACATTTGGGAACGTGATTCATTGGAGAAGGCCTTCAGGTTGGAAAGAAAAAATGAATGTAAAATTATGGCGACAAGGAATCCTATCACTCATATCTATAAAGATGGAAGTGTTGCTACTCCTAGAATTCCACAACCTACAAGGTTGACACCACAAAAATTGGATGAAAAAAGGGAAAAAGGGCTTTGCTACAGTTGTGATAGAAAATACACTAAAGGTCATAAGTGCGCTGAGAAGAAATTATTTTACATAGATTGTGAAGAGGAGGAAGAAAATATAGAAGAAACTTTAGAAATAGAGGATATACACGAGGAAGAAACCCTAGAAGAAGAATAAATAAGTCTTACCATATCATGTAATTCATTGGCAGGAATTACCGCTCCTAAAACTCTCAAGATAGAAGGATATATCAAGAAGAAAAAGTTAATAGTGTTGATTGATTCGGGTAGTACCATAATTTTATTCATTGTAAGGTACCCAAGGAATTGAATTTTTTCCTATACCCAGCACCAAAATTTCAAGAGATGGTTGCAAATTGAGGAACTATAAATTGCTATGGAAAGTGCCATAATATCAAGTTAGCCCTTGGGGAATATGCATTGAATATTCCAATGCTTTCCATCCCAATGGGAGGTGTTGATGTTGTACTAGGAGTACAGTGGTTACAATCTTTAGGGACGGTAGCTTTTAATTTTCAAGAAGTTTTCTTGAAATATTTTTTGAAAGGAAAGGAAATCGAATTATGGGGTACTGCAGGGAAGCCAAGAAAGATGATAAGTTGTAATGTCATAACAAAGATTCTGAAGAAAGAACAACGAGACGTAATTTAACAATTATGCTCACTAGAAGTTCCAACATCAAAATCATCTATTTCTCTATATCTCCAAAAAGTCTTGGACAATCATTCCAATGTGTTTGATAATCCCAAAGGACTCTAACCTATTCATGATCATGATCATGCTATTCATTTGATTCTAGGAAGTGTTCCTCCAAACACCAGGATTTACAGATATCGTTATGTCCAAAAGAGTGAAATGGAACGTATGATTGCACAAATGTTAGAGGGTGGTATAATTCAACCTAGTCAAAGTTTTTTCTCTGCTCCAGTAGAATTGGTGCACAAGAAATATGGATCATGGCACATGTGTCCAGGTTATAGGGAGCTCAATAGGCTCACTATTAAAGATAAATTTCCCATTCTTGTGATTAATGAATTATTGGATGAATTACATGGAGAAAATTGTTTTACCAAGTTGGATATTTGTTCAGGATATCATCAAATTAGAATGAAGACTTGAGATATTCCAAAAATGGCATTTCGAACACATGAGGGTAATTATGAATTGTTTATGATGCCTTTTGGCCTTACCAATGCACCTTCTACATTTCAAGGGTTGATGAATTCCATTTTCAAACCCTTTCTTAGAAATCTTGTGTTAGAATTTTTTGATGATATACTAATCTACAATAGGTCTTGGAAGGATTATGTTCAACATGTTGACAGGGTGGTCAAACTATTGGAGGAGAAACAATTATATGAAAAAAAATCCAAATTTTTCTTTGGATTACAAGAGGTGGAATATTTGGGTGATATTGTATCTCACGAGGGTAGTAAGGTAGACCCTAACAAAATTAAAGCCATTAAGGAATGGAAAGTCCCCATAACCATAAAGCAGTTGCGTGGATTTCTCGGGTTAACAGGGTATTATCATAGGTTTGTTAAGAATTATGGGATAATAGCGGCACCTCTAACAACATTATTGAAGATGAATTTTCATGGACTCCTAAAGTAACTAAGGCCTTTGAACCTCTTAAAGAGGCAATGTGCCTAGCACCAGTCTTCACAAAAACCTTTATTGTGGAATGTGATGCCTCAGGAAATGGAATTGGTGTTGTTTTAATGCAAGAAGGAAGACCCATTGCTTTTGAAAGTCATTAAATCAAACGATAGTATTTAAAAAAGGATGTTTATGAGAGGGAAATGTTGGAAATACTACATGCACTAAAGAAATGGAGACCTTACCTAATGGGAAGACAGTTCAAGGTAAAAAATGAGCATGATAGCCTTAAAATCCTTTTGGATTAAAGCCTATCTTTAGAAGAGCAACAAAAATGGGTCACAAAGATGTTGGGTTATGACTTTGAAATCATCTACAAAAAGAGAAAGCTAAATGTTGTTTCAAATGCACTATAAAGAAAGCATGAAGAGGTGGAAGCATTTCTTTGTGCGATTTAAATTATCTAACTAGATTGGATAACCGAAGCAAGGGATGAATAGAAGAAGGAAGAAGAAGTCTGGACTCTCATTCAAAATTTGCAGCAAGATCCTAGTACATCTGATACATTTAGATGGAAAAATTATTCCTTATGGTACAAATATCACTTATATATTTGAAAGAATTCCCAACTAAAAAAAAAAATTCTTTTGGAATTTCACACTTCTCCTTTAGGAGGACATTCAGGATTTTTAAAAACTTACCGTAGGGTGAAGAAATAAATTTTTTGGCATGGCCTTAAATCTGATATTCAAAAGGTTATGACAAAATTTTTGGTTTTCCAGCAAAATAAAGTTGAGACAATTAAGAACCTGGGTCTTCTACAACCTTTATCAATTCCAGGTCAACATTGGGAGGATATTTCAATGGATTTTATTACAGGTTTACCTAAGTTCGAAGGAAGTAGTGTCATAATGGTGGTAGTTGAAAGACTTACCAAGTATGCACACTTTTGTGCATTATCTCATCCATTTAAAGTGAGGACATTTGCTAAATCATTTATGGAAAAAATTAAAAAGCTACATGGAAACCCGAAGATTATTGTAACTCACAGAGATCCCATTTTTACAGGGAATTTTTGGACGTAGTTATTTTCTTGTTTGGGTACTCATCTAGCTCATAACTCATCTTATCATCCTGAATCTGATGGTCAAATAGAGATAGTGAAAAAATGTTTTGAAATATATCTTCGTTGTTTTGTATCTGATAAGAAAGCATAATGGGTCAAGTGTTTACCTCTCGTTGAATGGTGGTATAACACTTCCTTCCATACTGTAGCAAAAATGACCCCATTTATGGCACTTTATGGATATCATACACCATCCATCACATCTTCTTTTAGGGAAAATTCTAGGGTTCAATAAGTGAGGATCACATCGAGCATCAACAATAAGTTCTCCAACTCTTAAAGGATAACCTAAATTTGGCAAAAAATCAAATGAAACAACAGGAAGATCAACATCGCAGTGACAGAAGTTTTGATGAGGGAGACAAGGTATTTTTATGGCTACAACCATATAGACAAATGTCCCTCAAGTAAGCTAAAAAGGATAATAAATTATCACCAAAGTACATGGTCCTTCCAAGGTTTTGCAAAATATTGGTACTATGGCATACAAATTGGATCTTCCTGCTTCTTCATGAATGCATCCATTTTTCCATGTTTCATGCTTAAAAAAGGTATATGGGACAAACTTCCAGTTCAAACAATATTGCCAGAACTTGATGAGAAAGGAAAAACCATATTGGAACCTGAAGCAGTCACGAAAACAAGAACTCGATAGTTTTGAAATCGATCAATTTCAGAGTATCTCATCAAATGGAAGAACTTACCCACTGAATATTCTACATGGGAGGATGAAAATTTTATACAAAAGCACCCAAATCTACTCAAGCGTTGATGACAACACTTTTTTGAAAGAGATGAGCATGTTAGGTCCCTATATTACAATTATAGACCCTTATTGTTGTTAGTTTAACCCCATTATTGTTATTGTTGTACCCCTATAACCTCCATATGCTTATTATTGTGCCCTTAAATTATTATTGTTAGGTCAGCTAGGATTACATTGTGGCCCCACTAGGATTACATTGTGGCCCCATGGACTCGTATATATATAAAGAAGGTTTTGTCATTTGTATCATCCAAGAATTGTTCATTTATGTAATTTATTGGAGGTTGCCCCATTGAAGTGGTTATTTCTAAGGTGTTGATCTATCTTTTTTTCTATTTTTCGAGTTGGTTTCACAACAACAACCAAGGATTGGATAGAGTAGCTAGACTCTTACTTGAAGCTACATCAAGTTTCAGAAGAGGAAGCCCTTAGGATAGTCACGTTGCACCTTGAAGGTAAGGCTTATACTTGTTGGCTTTATGAATATTCTTCATTTAATCATGCAAATATAGCTAATTATGTAGGATTGAATAAGAGATTAGTGAAGAGATTTGATGAAAAACAACTTGAAACATCTATGATTAAGCTAGCCAAACATAAACATTCAAAACCTTTGCATAAGTTGGAAAGATCCATTGCACCAACTCCACTTCACATTTCTATTGAGGGGGATGAAAAATTATATGATACCTTTCCAAGGGCAAGATCCCCATTGCCAGAAGAGCTTTCTTTTCAAAAGGAAGGCATGAAGATTTCTCCTTCAAGGGAAGACCAAGATCTAGGGTCTCACATTGTTGATGAGGTATTCTCAAATATTAATGAGGAGGAAGAGAAGAGAGGAATTAAGAATGTTGTCACTTCAGGAGGAGAACCATAACCACATGGAGATGGGCATGAAGCTATTGCTTCAAGTGGAGGAGCTTTTGCATCTTTGCAAAAATTTCCCAAGGAACATCATGTGACAGAAGTGATGGGTAGTAACACCTTGAACAAAGGAGGAGAATAAAAGGCGGATCAACATCAAAGAATGGGGAGAATGCACCCTTGTTTATTTCAAGAGGTTTATATATAGAAGAAGGAGACTATTTTAGGTAGTGAAAGGAGGGATAAGTTAGTCCACTCACCTATACAATCTACTTTATAATTTGATGTCTCATTACATGGGGGCATTCCACATGGGAGACCACCAAATCAGGATATGAGAGACATATCACATCAGGTTGCATCACTCATTGATTTAGGAGGGGTGTGAACCTTGGGAGGATTTGGCACAACGCAGAGAGTCTTGGGTAGGCCCAAGGAGGAGGGAGAAATTCTCCCAATATCATCATTACCCACTCTCAACAACTATTCTACGCTAAGAGAAGATGTTTCTGGGATGGTGAATGGCACCATTATGGTGCAAGGAGACTACTCCATGGCTTTGGAGGACCGGAGGATACTTCCACATAGGAAGGAATATTCCCTGTTTGGTAGAGGATGGTGGCCACTCATGCATGTACTAGCCAAACTTAGGGGGTTTTGGAGAAGTGAAAGCTTCCTATGGGAGACTAGCCTCCAAAATATTCCACCTTCACTTGAGCATGAGAAGCTATGGGAGGGGCAGCAGGAACATTTCTATAGCATACCGGTGCTTTAATTTGGCATGGGGGATATTAAGGAAGAAGGTAGCCACATGGGAGGGGCTACACAATATATATTAGCAGTGGCATCATTAGAGTGTTTAGACCCTTATTGGAGATCCCAGCTATTGCTGGAATACTCTAAGGACCTCCTTACATCCAAGGTTCTTGATGACCAATTTTAATATGGGAGATATACAGTGAGAGATGCGGTCATCTTTTATTATGATAGGATCTTTTTGGCTAGAGCCTTAAAGTTCAAGGATTTACATGTAGCCTAAGAGATCTTGGTTTCTAATCCCACTGGTTTCATTATAGCATACCATATTATATTGGAGGGATTCATGTGGGAAGACTTCAAAGGGGAGATGCAATATCATATGAAGAAGTGCATAGATTGTTTGGAGGGTGAGAGGAAACATAACTCTTGGGAATAGTTATCATCACCACCTCCCTACTCATTGGGTGTGAGAGGGATCTCGTCGATGAACTACCTCACCAGTTTGAACCAAGTGTATGGTAAGGATTGTATTTCTGAGCATCATGATGTATTTACTATATACTTGCATTTTATTACTTCTCATGTGCAGGACATTACTCCAAGAGGGGGCACTCTTCCTTATTGGCTTTGTGAGTTATTTGGGATCATGGGCAGTGATAATTTTGATCACTCCCTAGGAGATTTTGGGGAGATAATGCATTCTTCATGGTGTGCTTCATTGACACCAAACATCATACACCTTTTCCAAGCTTGCAAGAAGAATGGGGAAGTAAACAAGTGGTGGAGGGAACACTTGTTATATCATGTTCTATGGAAGCTAGGAGTAAAACTTCACTGGTTTCACTTGAGGGACCATTGCCCTTCAGCATTACTACAAATGAAAGCTAGCATGACCTTTATTTTGATTCCACATGTTCATGATGTTATTATCTTTGTTGGGAACATGTTTGGAGAGAAGGTACATTGGTTGGATGTGTTCATTGGGAATGAAATTTCCCACTGCTTTTATAATTCATGCTTCAAGGGGAGTGTTATCACCAATATTGTACCTGATTGGCTGTTGATTAGAGAACTTTAGTGTAATTATTTCAAAACAATATTGTGATTGAGGCTTAGCCTCCTCAATCTAAGAGGGCTCTCTCAAGGGTTAATGATATGGAATAAAGATATAGGGAGATGGATAATTTTGTTGTTTGTGTCTTGGTTTTGTATGTTTGCAGGTTGAAAATATAAAGGCTTGCTACCATTGGGATTATGGAGTTAGTGACAAGTATAAAGATAATAATGGCTCTCCTTGTGGAAGCTGAGGCTTGTATATATTTCAATGAAAAAGTAGCACATTCAGGAAAATCCCAATAACTTGAGGTTCAAAGGAAGTCAGAGCATGTGATACATGAGTTCTGAGTAATGATGCATCAAGGTATTAGAAGAACAATATTAAAAGAGATTCACCATAGCTCGATACTTAAAGGATGTTAAAGCATAAACAACCATGAATTATGAGTAATAAGAATTAAGACGTTGTTGGCTCGAGGGGTCCTGACCTAGGTTCAGCGTGAAAGGTTTACCAACAAACCCCTATACTACTGGCCCTTTCGGTAGTGACCTGCTTGCGTAGGTCAAAGTCTCACCCGAAGTAGTATGGGTGGGTGTTGGAACCAGGCTTTTGCACCCTGAGAAAGGATGGGTAAAGAAAGCAGAGCTGCACTAGGTCCTATAATCCCCGATTACCTTGTTCTGTGCAGGGCTAATTAAGTCCCTATTCCTATCCACGTGAACTAGATTTATAGCTATATGCTTGTTATAACATCAACACAGTAGTACATAAACAGAACATCATAGATCTAGATCCAAGAACGCAATATATAGATATTTCGCAGCTTAAGGACATAAAATGCATAATACAACAATTATCAATAATTCACATAACAATACTCATAGATTCAGTTATCTAACAATCTTAAGCATTCATTCATTCATAAATTCTTCCTTACAATTCCCTTCCCAACCTACGCACACAGCAGCAGGGTTCGCACATAGCCGGACTTGGATCTCCGTGCACACAGCCATGAGGATTTCGTTCCCCAAAACCCAAACAGATAGCTTAAATCATAATCGCATCAATAGATCATCATTTATTATCCTTTATAATACAAAATTCATCTCTATTTATAACAATCTAGCCTCAACTTTCCTATGGTATGCAACCCATGGTTTTCGGACCCCTAGTTTACCCTTTCACCCATTACAATGCTTTCGGGACTTTAACCTGCCCCAAAACCCCTATGCTAGATTAAATATAGTTAAAAATATCCAAAATGGACCAATTTTGCTGCATGTTAGGAGACCCTGTTCCAATAGTCCCCCAACACAATCTTGTGAATCATCCCAAGTCACTACAGTGGTGCGGCTTCGATTTGCTCGCCCAAGGTAGCCAGGATGCAGAGGAGCGTTGGGAGCACTTCCTTACTCTAGGCCATAGCTCATTGCGAAATTTTGACCACTGCTAGGGAGGCTGGACCATCTGGGGCCGCAGTAACCCGTTCTAACAGCCGATGGAGGCATGCAATGGAAGACTAAACATCTTCGGCGAGCTAGAGTGCGGTGTCGACCCATGGTTTCAACTGTTTTCGAATGACATGCTTGCTGTGGAAAAGGTTCCCAATCCTATCCAAGATGGCTAGATGCTGTGAGGAGATGGTGGAGGGTCAGGAGGCTCTGACTTGGTCCAGAGCAGCTTCTGCTTGTTGTAATTCTGTCTGGATATGTTGAAGTGTGGAATGGTGCCGCACTATTTTCCAGAGTTGTGTAGCTATTTCGACCAATTGTGCAACCTGCATCAACTGCTTCTAGATAATACATGTTGCGTCCATGACCACTGCAATCCGCTAGTCCCATACTTTCGGGGGTATGTCATACTATTGTTGCGTGGCCTGATTATGGTGGCGAACTTGGCGCAACACTCTGGTTTACAATCCTCATAGCTTTGTGCGAGATAGCTACGCTAAATCTATTTGGATGTCCCCGGTAGTTGGATCAGCAGTGTTAACTAGGGCAATGCAAGAACACACATTTCTTCTGCTGGGTGGTATTCTGGAGTTGCGGAGAAGTCGCATCATTTCCCTGTATCACAGCATTCCGTCTGTGCATGGCTTGCAGACAATCCTTTCTGCCAGAAGCCAGTGCTCACCCTTGTGAGTCCACTCAACATTCCCAACCTCTCTGGTTGGGTCCATCTTAGCAACAAGAAAATGGGCAACCTAGACAATCTTAATGAGCAAAAAAAACTAGTACCCAGATAGTAGGAGCATGTTGTAGGGTGAATAAATAGCCTGGTGTGCAATTATCCAGCCAACCGCACACCGTCCAGAGCTATTTAATGCTGGAGTAGCACATTCATGTGACTGACCATCGATCGGGTGGATCAATCTTACCATAAATGGCTGCATTGATGATTTGCCACCTATTTTTCATACTTGTAAGATCCCTTTTTTATTAAATCGGGATGTGTTGATGGTCGTCCTTCGTGCATGAGGTCGTTTCCATGGAATGTCTGACCATGGATGACGCCTGCTTGTTGTTGCATAACCTAAATGAAGGTCGACGTGAGGTGTGTTTGCAAGTTGGCCATCAGCATTTTCGAGTCATGCGCTTCACCCTTGGTTGGGACGTCCCTGCACGATAGGGCTGCGTCACACGTCCTCGTGCCATTTATTACTTTAGGCGTCCAAAAATTCTTCAAATTACACGTGGGTCCAGGCGAGTCCGTAACCCAATGCATCCCTAGAACAATGTTATCGATGAAATAGGTAACTTGACCTCAAAACGTGAACTCTAGCCCAAAAAGACTCAAAAAACACGGAAAAACACCCCAAAAACAAAAAAAGTGTATTCCAGAACGCACTTGGTTTTTTTTTAAGGTCAAATTTCAACATTTTATAAAATTATGCTAAAAACAAAATTGTTTCTTGAAAAAAGGATTGAAAAAACACCCTTGAAACAAAACTAGTTGATGATGGAATAAAAAAAAAAATTTGTGTCATATTTTTGACATTTTTAAAAATAAAAATAACATTTTTTAATTTTTAAAATTCAAACATTAAAATAAACCTAAAATTTAACAAAAAAAACTAAATTTAAAAAGTAAAAACATTTTAAAGCTTAAAATTTAAAAATATATAGGAATAAAAAAATAAAAATAATTAATTTAAAACATTGAAGATATCTAAAATTTTAAAAAACTAAAATTAAAAATTAAAAAAAAAAATTAAAGATTAAAATTTCAAAATATATAGAAATAAAAAAATAAAAATAAACAAAATAAAAGTATTAAATTAAAAATAAAAACAAGTTAAAAAAGAAAAGAAATTATAAAAATTAAATATAGAAATTAAATTTTAAAAAGAAGAAAAATAAATTTTTTATTAAATTAAAAAAAAAAATTAAAATAAAAAATGAAATTTAAAGAAATACATTAAATTTAATAAATTTAAAACTTAAAAAAAAAATTAAAAATAAAACATATGTTATTTAAATTTAAAAAGTACATTATTTAAATTAAAAAATGAAAAATTAATTAAAATAAAAATGAAAAATAAACACAATAAAAATATTAAATTTAAAAAAATATATATTATAAAACAAATCAATTTTAAAATAAATTAAATTTAAATTATAAAAAATAAAATATATATATATATATATATAAACTTAAATTAAAAATAGATATATTAGATTTTATTAAATTTAAAAAAAAGGGTTAATATTAAAATAACAAATAAATTTAAAAAAGAAAAATATTAAATTTTAATAAATGAATGAATATACAAATAAATTTTGAAATAAAAAAATAAATTTTAAATATAAAGAAAATATATATATATATATATATATATTTAAAATAAAAAGTTAAAAAACTTTAAAATCAATTAAAAATGAAAATTTGAAAAAAAAAAAATTAAATAAAATATATTAAATAAAAAACAAATTAATTTGAAAATATTAAGTTTAAAAAAAAAAAAAAAAAAATCTAATTTTAAATACACAATTTTAATTGAAATAAAAATATATATATAAATTTTTTTTGTAATTAAAAAAATAATAATAAAAAAATTAAAAATTAAAAATATATATATATTAAATTAAAAAAAAAAAATACAAAATACAAAATTTATTAAATTTTAAAAAATTAAATGAAAAAACTGAACATAAAATTTAATAATAGAAAAAATAAGAAAAAAAAAAAAAAAATCAATTAAATAAATAAAAAAATACAAAATTTAATAAAAATTATTAATAAAATTTAGAAAAAAAGTTAAAAAACAAAAAAAATGAATAAAATTTAAAAAAAATAAACAAAAAAAAACAAAATTAAAACAAAATTAAATTTCAAATATAAAATTTAATTTAAAAAAAAAAAAATAATTTTTTAAATTTTAAAAAGAATTTTTTTTAAAAAAATCAAACTAAAAAAAATATTAAAAATTAAAAAAAAATTAAAAAAATAAGAATTTTTTGATCGTGGTGGCGCCGCCAATTGCCCCCGGCCTGTGTGGTGGCAGTGGTTTGCCGCCGGGTGGGCGGAGGCCGCATGTAGTTTCGCCCGCCCAAATGGCTCCATTTCCTCGTCGCAATCATGAGGTTTAGAGCCCCGGGGAATCGCCATCCTGTGGCAGGAGGCCGATTCCCGGAATCACACTCTTGTCGTGGGAGCAGGAGGGTGATTCCCGGAATCGACCTCGCGCCGCGGCAGGGCGATTCTCGGAATCGGCCTCCCGCTGCGGCACGGCGATTCTCTGAATCGGCCTCGCGCTGCGGGAGGGCGATTCTTGGAATCGGCCTCCTGCCCAGGTGCCAGCAGAAGCCGCCTACTGGGCGAGATTTCAGCCTCCCGCCCAGGTGGCGGTAGAGACTGGCTGTTGGGCGGGCAGGCGGTTGCATGCAGCCTCCCTGCCCACCAAGCGGCTGGCCTCCACCGCCGCCTAGGCGGGAGGCCGATTGGCGGCGCCAGCACGATCAAAAAATTCTTTTTTTTTATAATTTTTTTATAATTTTTAATATTTTTTAATTTGATTTTTTTATTTTTTTTAATTCAAAAAATTTAATTTTTTTTTTTTTAACTCAAATTTTTTATTTTAAATTTAATTTGTTTTAATTTTTTTTGTTCTTTTTTTAAATTTTGTTTTTAAATTTAATATTTTACATTAATTATTTTTAAAAATTTAAAATTTATTTATGAAATTTATGAAATTTTGATTTAATTTAATTTTTTTTTTAATCTTTTAGTTTATTTAGTTTTTCATTTTTAAATTTTATAATTTTTTTCATTTAAAAAAAAGAAGAGTAAATTTATGGATATTTGTTTTTTAATTATTTGCATCTCGTTTTTTTCATTTTTTTTGTCTTTTAGTGATAGTTTTTTTTATTTTGATTCTTTTATTTTAATTTTCTTCTCCAATTTTAAATTTTGTTTTTTTTTTTAATTTGTTTTTGTTGTTAATTTTAAAATTTATAATTTTTTTTCTTATTATTATTATTTTTTTAATTTTTAATTTTAAATTAAATTAAATTTTTTTTGTATTTTAATTTTTTTATGTAAATTTTAATTTTGTAATTTAAATTATTTTTAAATTCTCTATTTAATTTTTTTTTTTTAATTATATGGGTTTTTTTAATAACTTAGAAAAAAATTGTTTTTGATGTTTTTTTTTTTTTGGGTTAATTTTTGTTTTTTTTCTTTAAATTATGTGTTTTTTTTTTCAAATTTTGTCATTTCTTTTGGTTTAATTTTCGAATATTTTTGTTTTTTTTTGTTTTTTTAATTTATTTTTGTTTAAATTTTTTATTTTTATGAGTTAATTTTGTTTGTTTTTACATTTTTATTGGTTTTTTTTATTGTTTTTATATATATTTTTTTATCTAAGTTTTGTGTTTTATTACCAACATGAAAATCACCACTCAAAAAAAAAAAGGTTGATGCTACATCAATACGTTTCAAAATTAGCATGAAAATCACCACTCTAAAAAAAAAAAAGTTGATGCTCCGTCAATACGTTTCAAAATTAGCATGGAAATCACTAACATTTTAAAACAAATATTCATACTTCATAAATAAAAATATTAGAGTGTCAAAAATGTGCACAAAAAAAAGGGGGTGATTCTGCATCACCACTTTTCAAAATCGAGTGCTTTTTATGCTACCAAAAAAGGTAGGTAATAGTGCGGTTACCTATTTCATCAGTAACAGTGTTCTAGGTTAGCGGTACCTCGGCAAGCCTGTCTGTGCAAGGTTTCATCACACCCTTGAGTGTTGTATGTAAGAAAGTATCCGTGTAGATCGGCTGACCTTAGAGTCCATCTGGCAACTGGGGTCCCTATGTGCAGGATCACGCTTCTCCAATACTTCTCCTGAGTGAAGAATACCAGTCCTTCCGTAGTTGCTCCGTGCATTGTTAGTGATAGTGCCCCTAGCTTGTGTTCTGTGGGAATCTTAGGTTCAACAGTATTCTGACTATCATCTGTGTCCTCCTATCAGGGCAAGTTCCTTTCCGTGCTAGAGATGCGATGAAAATTCCTAACAGTCTAAAGACATCGAAGCGCTGAAACCTCGTGCAATCATCCTTGCCAATTTTCCAGCTCCTCATCAGATTTAGAAAAAAATTCATTGTACTTTTCCTAGTAGAGCATTCCTTCATCCATGGGGTTAACCCAATCTTCATCCTACATAGTTAATTTATAAATGTGATCTAATTCCTCCTCCTCATAGGCTGGCTCTGTATACCACGCACCTTTTGCTGGATCTAATGGTACTATGACACGTGTACCTTTGCTTTGAAACACCATGTTGTGCTTCTTGAGATTGATGACACCCCCCACATCAATTTCCTAGTCCAGTCCAAGGAGCACAGGGTAGGGATCCACATCTTCCACAATTTCTATGACTTCAAAGTTAGCTAGGACCCTTACCCCTGCGATGTCAACCATGAATTTTGGTAACCTCCCTAGAGGAATGATTTTTTGTTGATTGGCCATTCACAGCTAGATGGTGGACCATTCTAATTTAGGTTCTCCCATTCATTTCCATGTCTTCTTTGGTAATACATTTGCATCTGACCCCAGATCTAAGATAACCTGATCCATCTCGTAGTCACCAATATGCGCAGTCAATCGCATCTCTCTTCTGGTGCACTTCTTATAGTTGTATAGTTTGTGTAAATCCTTGGTCTCAGGGATCAAATTGGTCCGAACTGCACAGGTATTCAATAGTGCTTGGTGATTTTCTATAGCCTGTGGATTTTGCAACAGATTCAGACATGCCTTTAAAAAGGGCTCAACCCCTTCCTCTATCTGAGGTTGCGTTGGTGGCTACGTGGGGATTGTCAGTGGTGTTTTTTATTTGAAAGGCACTCCTTCCTGGGAGGTAAGCTCCTCTTTTTCTCCCTAGGTGACCAGCCCACTGCGTGTCATGACTTTTACACAGGGATCTGCCTTTCTTAGCTCAGTTTAAACTCTTTGTACATTTTGCGTAGGGGTGGGCTGCTTTTCCCTGCATCTTGGCTATTAAAATTGGGCAGTCCTCTACCTCATGGTCCAACTGGCTACAATATTTGCATGATGTCCTGGTGCGATTTGGGTATTCTTTGCCAAAGTGCCCTATTTCCCCACAGTTATAACAGATTAGCTATCCATGTCCTCATCCTGTGCTTCCTCCCCGACCTCCTCTGCCTCGGGCTGGTGATCCTCCAAAGTGCGCAGAAAATATTGGTGACACAGGGTCCAATTGTACCCTATATAAGTTCCCATGATCCATCATTAAGTCATAAGTATTACATTTTTGCTCATCATGTCCCATTGATCGGCAGAATCAACACCATTTTTTCTTTAGTTCTGGGACATACGCACCTAGCCAAGGGCAATGGTTCGTATCATGTAGTCCTACTACCTAAAAATAATCACACCATAGCGCAGGTCCGCTTGAACCTAGTCGTAATAGGACGGGTTCCCTACTAGCCCCTGGGCGTACCAAACAAGGTCCTCCTGCTTGCATGTAATCCCTCAGCAGAGGGAACTGATACTTCATATGGCCAGAAACCCAACATCATATGCACCAAATATCTGCGCAACCATCCTTTCCTCGCTCTCTTCGCATGTTCTGTATCTCCATATGCATAGCCCAAATTTTTTCTTGGATTTGTTGTACCCCGTCAAACATATCTTGTCAAGGGGCAGCCCCTAGTTTCATAGCAACTTCCACAGCCTTCTCCTGCGACTCAGAGGTCTGATGACTCATTGGCATGCGCAGGTGAGGTAACAACATAGTGATGAACCATTTCGTATGTTGTCTATCATCATATTTGAATCCTCCTTCCCTGATTGCTTTCTTCAGTCACTAATCAGCCTCCCATATTGACTCAAACGCACCTTGTTTGAAGTCCTTTACTTCTGCTACCAACTGGGAATAAGATGTCGGCTTCCTGAACTGGTGCTTCAAAGCATCCTTGATATCTTGAATAAATGCGTTCCCATTCTAGGCAATATACTGCATATATCAGTCTAGGGCACTGTCCTCGAAGGCCAACGACAGTTGCGCCCTTTTTAGCATATCACTCGCCACATTCTGCGTAGTCCATACAGAGTCTACAACGAACCAAAAATAATACATATCCTCATCTCCTACCCCCTTGAAGGTAGGTAGTTTCAGATGCACATCGGCATCACTTTCTAGGGAGGGTGGCAGTATAGGCAAATTCTAACCTTTGCGTGGCCTAGGTGGCGATGTAGCTGGGGGATCTTGCACAACTGGTTCCTGCAACAGATTGCAGGCAGATCTCCCTCCATCAAATTTGGTCCAATAATATTTACCACCGCGTTTCATGCTCTCATATGATCTACAATGGCCCGCTAGTATGACTACATAGAATACTCTTTTCACACAATAATTTCTTGATCAGCAATCGTAACGTCCTCAGAAATTTCCCTGAAACCCTTTGAGGAATCGTCATTTGGCCTCAGAGTATTATACAAACCAATCAATGGAAAATTCTATCACAAATCCTCCTAGCACACTATCCACCCAGTGATCCACTGTACGCGTGATAGTATTATCAGTTTTTCCCAGCTTCTTGAGCAGCTTTGGGGCCCACTGAGTGACTCGCTCATCCTTCCAGCACTTTCGGAATTCCACAAGTGTGGCCAGCCACTCCTGGAATTTGATCACAAAGGTTACAAAGAATATTTTGTAGCTTTCAGTAAGAATGTACCTATTTTTCCACCTTTTTGCCGTTAAATTTTCACTGTGATTTTCTTTTACTGCGAACTCCTAGATCTGTCTTTCGAACCAGTCTTCAATATCTTTTCTTTTAGGCTTCCATTATTCTCTTCTCATTACCCAATTACTCTCTCATACTTCTTCTGGTCCCAGGAACGGAACCATTTGTTGGCTCGAGGGGTCTTGACCCAGGTTTGGTGTACAAGGTGCTATCACTCAAATTTTCCTTGAAGTTGTTGAGAACAGGAAAGGGGTCTGAGGTAACCACAAACCAACTTTTAGGTACAAAATCTAGCCAATCTGTACCCAGAGAGGGATCTCTTTGTAAAATTTAGCTTTGTTTTAGAAAATATTAGGCTAGTTATAAAGTCCAAGGGTTTTGTTTGAGTTTGGGTGGTGGAATTCAATAGTTGAGGGCAAGATTGAGTAGTTTAGTCCATTGGGCTAATGGAGTCACCAAAGGATAACTTAACTGGATTAAGTCTCTTAGCAAAACATCGTTTCAGAGGGCAAGATAATTAAACAGAGAACAATTATAAATCTTAAAGTGAATGGAATGGAATATAAATGGAGGATAGGCAATTAAGAATATTTCAACACATTTATAAGAGGGAAAATTGAGTGATTATTAACAAAGAAAAATTAAGTATTCTTATTAAATAATTAAAATTCTTAAATCAGTAAAACATGAGAAATTAAGAATTCACTGTTTAAACCAATTTAGAAGAAAACATTTAGAACAATAATGATTAAAATCAGATTACACTTAAGCACTTTCTGATTTATTCCTTTTCATTAATCATTTAGAAATGAAACACAAATGATAGAGTAAACAAATATATAAAGACTTCAACACATAAGAGATAGATGACTTATTGATCCGTAGTTTGACACATGAATCCTATAAAAAGTCTTTCGCATCAATTCTACATCCAGCTAGCTTCACAAAATTTCTCCAACAACACTTTATTCCAAAATAGCCAATGTTACAGCAAAGTCTAAAAATCCACCCCCTGAATACTTCGATTAAGGGAGTATTTATACAAAAATTTAGAAAAAAATATCTCATAAAAACTTGAGATATAATCTAGGATGACTCATAAGTAAATTACAATAAAATAGAGACAGATGGTCTCGTAAATAAGAAAAATGGTAACTGATGTTGTGTTGTTTCCTTCTTTTGAGAATGTGCTGGAGGCAGGCCCTATGCTTTAGCTTATTGCTGTCCTCTCCAGTAATTTTGTGATGGCTACTTCGTTTAACTGATAATCTTTGACTGCTCTGATACACTTTGACCTTTATTCATCCTTTTATCCTTCTAACCCTTGACTTACTATAGTACATAATCAAAAATTTAGGTAAGGATAATTTTTACAAAAGTTCTAACAGTTCCTCCCACCATTTATCTTCTGGTATCCTAGTCCTTTGCAGATTTCTGAGTGTTTCATCAGTCTCTGTATACCTAAATAAAGTAAGTTGAACAGGGAACAAATGCTTTACTTCATGCTCAAGATAAAACAAAATTTCCAATCTATCATGAAGACTTTTTCCGGTAGGAAATGTTGTTGTTGATGAACTAGTTGAAGTACTGGCCTGATCATCAGCATGCTTGTCCAATTTTTCAACATAACTTTCCAGGTCCATCAATTTATCTTCTGAATCTAAGGCACTGGGCAATCGTTTATTCAACAAAATATCAAATCTTTTTCTGAAGGCAGTAATTTCTTCTTGCATATCAGAACATCTTTGTTCTAAATTCTGCATCAGAGTTCTTTTGGTAAAAACTCTTTTTATTTCCAAAATGGTTCCTGTCCTGTCTTGAATGCCAAGTTCTTCAAGTTTCTACCTGTTCTAAGTATTTAGAAAATGGATGAGTTCATTGACTTCATCAGGCCTATTTCTCAATTCTTCTCTTGCTCTTAGGACTTCTTCTATAGCCAATTTGACTAAATCATTTTGTTCATGCATTATTTGAATCGAAGGCCAGACATCTCTTACTGACTGAATGATGTTGTCCCAAAGAATTTCATTTATTTCCTTTAAAGGTTTCTCCAATGTGAGATCCTTTTCCAACTTGATGACCAACTTTTCTAATTTGTTGACCTCTCTTGTTTTATCTGCAACATTCATTTTTGACAGATCATATTTCTGTTCCAAATAGGTGAGTTGCACCTTTGTTCTCTGTAGCTCTGTCACTTGGAGTTTCATTTCCTCCATTGACTTTATTAATTCTTCTGCACTTAAATTTGAAGTATTTACCTGTGACAATTCTGTTGGTTGACCTGTTGGCTGACCTGTTGTTGTAGTACCTGCAATCATTTCAGTTGTAGAGGCTGGAGTATTTGATTGCTTATCTTTCAATGCCTTTTTAAGCTCTTTTTCTGTTTCATTAAGTTTCTCATTCAGTTTTAAGAGAAATTCCATTAATTCTTCTTCAGAATTTTTCTTTATAATTTCTACAGTCTAAGGATGTCTTGATGCTGGTAACGTTAATTGTTTTCTCAAAGCTGCAATGTCATCATCTTTTTTCTTGATCAAAGCTTCTATACCTTTGACATCCTTGGGTTTATGACCCAAACCAATAATGATTTCCTCCAAAGTTTTTATCCTGTTATCTTTAGCCTGAGAAGATGCTTTTTCAGAACTTAGCTGAGCATTAGTATTCTCCAAAGAATCTTGCAATTTATGGGTCATCATTGATTTATCCGTCAGAGTAGAATAAATCATCTCACCTGTCTGTTTATGCAGCTCAATTTGATCCAAAGGATGGATATCCTTTACTAAGACTTCAAATTTTTTTCTAATATAGTCTGCAGCTGTTTGAGGTTGCTGCACTTTGGGTTTGAAGTGACTCATTATCATTTTACCTTGTTGAATGTCATAGGCTGACATCAATATTTGTTGCTTCTTAGGAGCCATCTTCAAACATTGATTTTACACTTGAAGTCTGAGAGGATCATTTCTAGCCTTTATATTTATGAATGTTCTTTTAATGTCCCAGGCATCTTTCACTGGTGGTTTGAAAGATGACACTTCTGCACTTTGCTGCTTTTGCAGCTCCTTTATTTGTAAAGTAGTGGATGTTCCATTGATTGAACCTGTTTGCTGTCTACCCAATTCCTCTTGTGTTTTACTATCAGGGATTTCATGAATAGATTCCACTTCTGGAAGAGCATTCAATTTTTTTCTTTTAACATTAGGTTTTCCAGAAGATCCAGTGACAGGAGTAGCTGCTTCAACATCTCTTTTCTTTCCCTTTTCTACATTAAGAGGAGTTTGTAAAATTGACACTTCTGCCACATTGGTTTGAGTAGGAGGAATCTGTACTTGACCCTGTTCTTTATAAGTCTGAGGCTGTTCTGTCATTGTGAATTTTCTATAATTCGGATATCAAACTCTTTCTCTTTTATTTTTGATGCTATTGTTCCAAATCACTGATTTCATGTAGATTTTGTTGAGAATTCCCTGCAGAAGAAGAACCAATAGCTGGTATCTGTACCTGTCCAAAAGAGTCTAGCTCAAGTATTATTTCAAGGTCTTTCATTACATTTTCAACATTGACCTGCTCAGTATCATGTTCTACCAACGTCCCTTCCATCCATTCATCTTTATTAGCATACTGTTCAATTTCATGGATTCTTTGATGAATGTATGGTGATAGTTTGTTTTTCATTCTTCTATCACAATTGAAGCTATTTGGGTCATAAGGTACCCAGTAGAAACTTTTTTGTAATTTAAGATAATCTTCTAATATCCTTTCAGCTTCCTTTCCAGCATCTCTAGAGTTGCAGACAAAGGGACCTAGATAACTTTTAATCCTGAGTTGAGCCTTTTTCTTTGCATTACAAAAATGAACTATATCTGAATTGATCATTTGCCTGAAATATTCTAATGCAAAGAGTCTCATTGGGACATATTTTTGAAACTTGAATGGGCATAATTCACATCCATAGATTATGATTTCTGTGTTATTTTGGTATAGGTACCAGTCACCTATCCGATATTTCTTTGAAAGTTGAAGAATTTTCTTGATTTTATTGTTAACCCTTGGAGGAGAAACTCCTGTAAACAAGGTGGTTGCAGGGTGTATGAATAGGTCAACAAATTCATTGTAGGAATAAGGGGAATCAGGGGAATTATGAGTAATGGCATACCAAAAGATAACAGACCTAGGATTTCCTTTGGCATCAAGCTTTTTGACATGGAAAGGGAAACTTTCATATTGGTAATAAAGCATGAGATGATAAATAAAAGAGGAATACTTGAAGACTCTTTCATTCTCTAATCTCATGAACTGATCATGGATTTTTTCTGCAATGTAAGAAGCAAAATCATACTTAAATGCAGGGGGCTTTCTAGGGGTGAAAATAGACAACAATACTAGGGTTAATTGATCAACATACTCACTAGTATTGAAACCCATTATAGAGGAAATCATATTCATAATAAGTCTGCCCTCATTAGTGAAAAAAGTGTAACCATAAGGGGGAGGGCCTTTGGGCTGATGTTCTGGAAACATGAAGGTCTGGCAAAGACGACTTATCTCTTCATGGGATAATTTGGTAGATTTCTCAAGTAATTCTCCCATGGAAAGGGGAGTGAGGGCTTGAACAGGTTGAAATTGCAACATCTCGTTGATAGACTGAGCAGTTATGGGAAAAAGGATAGTCTGACTCAGGGACAAAACTGCTCTTAGATTGGGATCATAGTTTGCATGAAAATAATGGATTATTTGAGGGAAAATGTGGACTGAGGAGAGAAGGTACATGGGAATATTGGATTCCAATAATCCAAAAATATTAGAACCTTTCAAGTAATTATCTTTGCAGTAGCAAAAAATTCGAAAGGGATTTTCATTGAGAACCAGGTCTTTAATTTGGAAGTCTCTGTCGTCTAAAGGAAAATAATCTAAGTCTCTATGAGGGGCATTCAAGGGTGCGACATTCAGAGCCACAAGAACCTCCATTTCTGGTTCTTTTGGATTCAGAAATGAATTCGGGGTTTTTTATGAAAAATGTGTACAATCACAGGCAAATGTAGTTTTGGGAACTCTTCTGAACTCTGTTTCAGTTTTCTTATAAAATTCAAAACAAAAACCTGGTTTTTTTACAGAGTTTGATGGGAATTGAGGTAAATACCTATTATCCCGGGGAATGAACAGCAATTGGAACAGGTATTAGCTATAGCAGATGAATTCTGGATGCTTGAATGCAAATTTCTTCAGCACGACAGTAGTTGGAAAACTTTGACAGTTAAATTCAAAATTTTTTGCCCGGGACACTGGTTACTGCATAGGATAATGAAAATGACATGGGTTCATTTGTTTTATTCGCAAAGTCAAAAGGTTGGCGGGTTTTTGATTGATGATGTCATCAAGTATAGATGCTTTATCAGAGGAGACAGGCGGTAAGTGGTTTCCATTGCACCGCTTTTGGGACAAGGCGGTTTTGAGCAGATGGGCAGCGATTCCATACGATGAACAACGCGTGGCATTGTACGATCCAAAAAACTACTTGGCCATCGCGCATTATCATTCGGACGTGGATGGCTAGCGATATGGATAGTAACTGTTGATCTCAGATTGATTGATCAGACGATTGTCGGGAAAGTGATATGACGGGAAGTTAATAGGGCGGGCTCGATGTGATTTATTATGAATTAATCACATCGGGAGAAATTTGATTGGCAGATAAAGTTATTAATTAACCTGGAGGGTTAATTAATCCTTTTATAAAGCACGGAAAAGTGATCGGGAAAGGTTTTAAACTGGGATTTAACCAAGGTTAAGACTTACAGTTAAGGGATGTGTATCATGAATTTTAAAAAAGGTTTATAGTTTTAACCTTGGGTAAAGGGAGTCATGGAAAAAATACACAATGGAAAGGTTACTTTGAAGTTTGGTTTGAGCAAAAATTTGTTATTCTAAAACACGTAATAAAATTTTAACTGTTTTTTCTTCACTGTATTTCTATTATATGGTAATTAAATCAAAGTAATCTAATTACCATAGGGAGTGGGATTAATATAAAGATATATTTTAGCCAAAAGGGAGTATAATGAGGGTGTTTTATTCAAACATGTGGGGATAAAATACTTTGACTAAAATTATAATAAATGGGTTTTTGGATATTTTATAAAAAAGGAGTTATATATAATAGGAGAAGGTCATTCTTATATGGATTTAAATAATAAATTAGAACTTAGTATGGAAAATGAAATTAAGCGCTAAGTGTAAAGCATTAGGTCAATGTCTCTAACTTATGCTTTTATGAAATAGGGTTTTTATGAAATATTGCATGATTTTCCTAAGTGAAATGGGATTTTACTTAGGAAAAGATTTCTTAGAGGTGAATGAATGTTATGATGAATGATTTTAAGTACTTAGGCTTTTCCAATTATTGGGCCGAGGGTCTGGTCCCTCCAAAAGTCAAGGAAGTGCCTTGAGCCCCTTTAATTTTCAAATACCTTAGTACTTAGGGGAAATTAGTGAAGTTTTTAGGGAAAAATGAGAAGGGAAGTTAATAATTTGACTTTTCCTTACTTGAAATTCTTCCAGTATATTGTTTGCCTTTGCACTTGTGATGAAATTAAAAGATTTAACACATCTAGAGCCATTATCCATCACATGTAATTCTGCAACAACATCTACCTACCCTACCTACTTTACTCTACCATTTTTTCTTCTTTATTAGGGTGCACTTAGACTGACAAAATCTCATCACACTTTTTCTTTTTACATATGAAAATCTATCTAATTCTAACCTTATTACATCCAGGGGCTCATATTAAACTGTTGAGCTCCTTTTGTTTACTCTACCTATCTACTTATCTGCCAAGATTAAACAATTTGGTCAGATTTTATTCTCTATCTCTAAAACATAAAATTGAAAGATGAACTAGCCAAGCTTAAACTATTTGGTTATTCATAAATTGTGGCATGAAAAACAAGCTGCACAGAATTTTATTTATTACAAAAGAGTAGAAAGTAGTGGCATTTGGACATGCACACTTTCCTTGGCCTTTCTTTTGGTGGGGTTTATTTTCTTTTACTTTTTTGGGCCATTTTTATTCTTTTCACCCTTTCATTTTTATTTTAGGGTATACCCTCTTTACATTTTTTATATTTTTTGATTTTTTAAGAATATGGAAAACCTTTGCAAAAAGAAAAGGTATGAACATATTACATAGTCCATTAAGTCAATCATGAAATATGACACCTATTAGTATAGGAGTCTAACATTGGCTCCACTTGGGGATGGCTTTTCCTCGTGAAAAGTCAAGAATAGCAGGTCAATTAGCCTCAAAGTAGTTATGACTAAACCATGGAATCTTCTTCAGCTTGTTTCTTTATTGTATGTATGATAGTAACATTTCTGAAGCTTAGGGCCGTCTCTTCGGGCTTCAACTTCAGCAAGTTACTATCGACTTAAAACTGTGACATTACAAAGGATATAGTATGTACGTTTTAAGAATCAGAATTATCCTAATAAATACGATCAAAGTAATGCTTTAACATTCGAATATTAACTGGCCCTTCTTCAGTCTCTGTTCCATCCAAGTTTTTTAGAAAATAGGTATTATTTCCTTGTAAAGCATGAATGATGTAAGGTCCTTTCCATAGGAAATCAAACTTCCCATGTTTTCCCTTATCCTCTCTTATGGAATCCCATCTCAGAACTTTGTCTCCCAATCGAAATTCTTCTGCCTTGGTCCTTTTGTCAAATATCTTCTTTAGTTTCTCCTGCAATACTTGGGATCTTCGATAAACTTCTTCTTTGGTCTGCTGCAAATTGATGGTTTGATTTATTCTTCTCTGAATATCATTTGGTTCAACTTGAGCTTCTTGAAGTAATTTCATTACAAGAACACCTAAATATGAAGGAAATACAACCTCAATACCATAAAATAACTCATAAGGACTTGTCCCAATATATTTTTTGGTGGTGAGTCTGTCTACCCACAATGCATTTGTAAGTTTCTTATGCCAATTTTTTTGTTTTCTTCCAATAATTTCTTAATAATATTAATGAGGCTCTTATTCAAAGATTCAGTCAGTCCATTACCTTGAGGGTAATAGGCTGTGGAATGGCCTAGAGTGATATGATATTTACTATAGAAAATTATCATCTTTTTCGATTTGAAAGCAGCAGCATTATCAGTTATAATTTTTTCAGGACAACCAAATCTTGATAGTATATTGGTTTCTAGGAATCCTATGATCATAGAGTCATTGGCTTCTCTGGAGGGAATTGCTTCAATCCATTTAGTAAAATATTCTATGGCAGTGAGGATCCATTTGTGTTGGCCAGAAGAAGAAGGATGAATTTCTCCAATGAAATCCAGGCCCCATTGTTGGAAAGGTTTTTCAGTGGAAATTGGTTTCAAGGGTAAAGGTAATAATTTTCTCTTGCCTTCAAAAATTTGACATTTATGGCAAGCAGTGAAAAATTTCTTTACATCAGGGAACAAGGTTGGCCAATAAAATCTGGCTCTTAGGATCTTATCTGCAGTTGATTTCCAATAAAGGTGGCCACCACAGTCTCCTGCATGGAATTCATTGAGAGCCTTGTCAGCTTCATCTTTTAACAGACAATTTAATAAAATACCATCATGATTTTTCCAAAAGAGAACACTATCTAAAATACAATACTTCAAAGATGTCATCTTTAAAAACCTTTTTTTCATTCTAGATAAGCCTGGAGGAGCCTGCAGGTTTAACAATACATAATTTATATCAGCATACCAAGGTGAATCTAAGAAGGCCTGGCTGATTTGTGGAGTCACCATCTCCTGTTCATTATCCAGTTCATTAATATCTAAGGCTTGGCAATTTGTTTCTTTCATGAGTTGAGCCAATCCCTGTCCTTTTATTAGTTTTGTAGGTTTAATATCAATATCATACTCTAATATGGTAGCAATCCATTTACCTCTTTTTCCCTCAATTCCATATTGAGTTAAGATGTCCTTGACAACAGCATTTGGTACATAGGCTATCACATGTGAATACAATATATAGATTCTCAAATCTTTGATGGCTTTTATGAGTGCAAAATCTTGTTTTTCCATGATATTGTATTTTAATGATGCATCTCTTAGTGCTTTACTAAAAAATGCTATAGGTTTTTCACATCCTTGATCATCCTTTTGTAAGAAAACAGCTGCTACAGTATGTTCTGATGCAAATGAAAATATTATGAAGTCTCTATCAAATTGTGGACTGGTAAGAACTAGTGTTCTAGTCAAAACCATTTTAATTTCTTCAAATGCTTGTTTGGATTCTACTGTCCATTTAATACTCGAATCCTTTCTTAACATGTCAGTAAGCAATCTAATTAATTCAGCTAAACTAGAAATGAATCTTCTCAAAAAATTTATTTTTCCTATGAAAGCTTGTAGTTCTTTGATATTTCTGGGATGAGGTATCTGCAATATGGCTTCAATTCTAGCAGGATCAATTCTGATACCATCTTTGGAAATAATATGACCCAAGAGTTTACCTTCTTCAAGACCAAATAAGGAATTTTTTGGATTCAAAGAGATACCATACTTTCTGCATTTTATGAAGACTTGTTTGAGATGTTCCAAATGTTGCTGATCTGATTTAGAAAAAACAATTAAATCATCCAGATATATAACAAGAAAGTCATGAATTTCTTTCGCAAATGCAATGTCCATTTCTCTTTGGAAGGTTGCTCCAGCATTTTTGAGTCCAAATGGCATTTTAACATATTTGAAAGTACCCCATGGTGTTGTAAAAGCTGTTTTTTCTTGGTCATTGGGATGAACCAGAATCTAGTCGTATCCTGAGAACCCATCTAAAAGATAAATCCTTGAAGCACCTACTACCCTTTGCAAAATGTGATCCATTTTGGGAAAAGGATAATTATCCTTCAGAGAAACCTTGTTTAAATTTCTTAAATCAACACACAATCTGATCTCTCTAGTTTTCTTCCTAGTAGGGACTAGATTAGACACCCACTCTGAAAATCTAATTGGAGCAATTATACATGCTTCATACATTCCTTTGATTTCTTTTTCAATTGAAGGCAATAGTACAGGGTTGATTCTTCCGAGTTTCTGCTTAAATGGTTATTGATATGGTTTTAGAGGTATTGTATGTTGAATTATAGATTTGTCATAGGATTTCAAATCTTCATAACTCCAGGCAAAGACATCCTGAAATTATTTTATTAGTTCAACATATTTTGATTTTTGATCTGGAGGCAAAGATTTAGATAATTTTATTATTTTAGGATTTTCTTCAGTTCCTAGATTGTATTCCTCCATATCAGCTTTCAATGGTTCCATTTTAGGTTTTAGTGGAATGTCATTAGAGTCAAAAAGATCTTCCAAAGGAGTTAATCCTTTAGGTAAATGATTATCTTTCAGATTAATGATTCTAGATTCATCTTCTATAATATCATCAACCTCCATTTGTTTGAGGTCCTGCATGTCTTTTTTGGTGAAATTCGTTGGATGAAGCATTTGAGTTGCACTTTCTTTCGAAATGTCTGTTTCTTGTTCATTTATTTGATCAGATTCATTGACTGTATCTTCATCTATGCTACTGTTAGAAAATGCATTCTCTAAAGTCAAAAAATTGTTAATCTGGTTGTCATTTACAAACACTTTCCAATTCTTAAAATTATCTAGTATAGCAGGTCTGTGTTTAATCTCAGTTGTGAACTGATGATTAGGTTCAAAAGGTAATTTACAAGTGCTAGCAAACATTACAAGACTATGAGCATGCAAATTTTGTTTTCTGGGGATTTTTGCAAGCTGAGCCTGTAGAAAAGTATTAAAAATCTTTACAACTGTTCCTCTATATTCTCTTAGTCTGGGATCTTTTGTCGAAAATTCACCTTTGATCTGTTGAATGATTAAATCAGAATCTCCTATGACATATACTCTAATTTATCCTAAATTTTTGACAAGTTTAAGCCCTAACAAAAGAGCTTCATATTCTGCCATATTATTAGTTAATTTAAAGTTCAATCTATAAGCATGGCCTTTAGCGTGATCATTTTCAAGGTTATGTATCCAAATTCCACCTCCTGCTCCTAACTTATTAACTGAACCATCAAATTCTAAATGCAAAAGAATTTCATGTACATAATTTTTGTCAGGTGTTTCAGGAACTTTCTTAACAGTGAGATCTGATTTTTTACTTTCTTCAGGTTTTTCTTGGGTTTCTGATGTTTCCTTTTCCTCAGATATTTCTTGGATTTGAACACTAGATTTATTTGCATTTTCTTTTGGTTTAGATGCTGGTGCTTCTAGTTCAGTGGGAATATCAGTTTCAACATTATAGAGAATAAATTAGTCCATATCAGAGTGTACTGAGTAGATAGGGAAATTTTCAGGTTTCTCCTGACTACTGACTACATATTTCATCAAGGTTTCTCTGTATAGTATTTTGGGTTGGTCGAATACTGAAATAGTAGCATATGACATGTCTAATTGAAGAGATCCTCCAAGTTTTGCACCCCAGGATCTAGACAACAACATACCATATTTTGGAGAAATGTCTGCAACTACTATATCCATCAAAATGGTTTTCGCAGGGTATTGAACCAATGTAACACACAAATCTTTACTTAATACCAAACATCTCACCTGACTTGAATCAAAAGAAAAAAAGATCTTTATATGGTCTGGTGATGTCTAGATTTAATCTTTCCATTACAGCCTTGGGCATTAGATTATGAGATACCTCATAATCAAGCATGGCATTATGAAGTATTTTATCATGTATATTCAAACTCACATAAAATGGAGGAGTTCCTCCACTTTCTGGTTTTCCATTTACTTCAGGGCCAAATAATAATCTAGGTTGATCATCAAAAACATTTATTGAATCATGTTTATCTAATTCAGACAATGGAACAACTATCTTTAATTTTCCTACTTCATCTTCCAGATTAAAAGGTTTCTCAGTTTGAGTCCTTGTATTTCGAACAGTCGAATTATCTTTTTCTATGTTTTTAGTGGTTTTCTCCTTTTCAGGAGTGGGTTTGTGTGCTGAAGTTGTTTCCTAATCAACTTCTAGAGGTTCCTCTACATTTTCTTTGGGAGGAAAAGTATTGGAAATTTGTTTGTTATTCAGTTGAGTATCAGATACATCTTCAATTATTGGGTGGGTAGGGTTAGGATCTGATCTGGAAAGAATATTTACAGGGGCAGTATTAATTTTACCTTTGAAGGGTTGTTTTGTAGTTTTATGTTTACTTGTTTCTGGAACATCAACTCTTCTGCTCCTCAAATTGTATTGCTTATGAACTTCGTAGATAGTTGTATCATATCCTTATTTAAAGTCAAATGATTCTCCTGACTGGGTTTGAAATTTCTTAAGAATATGAGCCTCTTGATCCTCTTGGGTCAAGAAAATTTATGGTTCATTATCACCTTCAGTGACATTTTTTATTTGAACATATTCAGTTGGTTCTTCAGAAGTTGAGCCTTCGACATAATTTTCCTGGAAAGGGGGCCTAATATTTTGGTCAGGACCAGTTTTTCTAGTATTTTGATTTTGGTTTCTTCTGAAGTTCGGATTTCTCACAGTATTGCTACGTTGACCGTCCCAAGGAGCTTTATTCTTTTCAATGGTTTCTACTCTATCTCCTAGCCTTTCCATTCCTTTGATAATAGCATCTAGTTTCTTCTCAAAAGCTGTGGGTTCTTCATTTATAGGCATTCTTCTTTCAACTCTGGCTCTAGCTCGTTTCTCTATCAGGTTAGCTTCAACACTAACAACTATACTTTTCATTTCTTCTAAAGTTTGAGGAGCTCTTTCCCTAAGTTGATACGCTATATCAAAATCAAATCCATCAAGGAATTTGATTAATACTGAATCTGGAGGAGGTTTAAGATTTTGGGGAACAACATTGTAGGCTTCATTGAATCTGGTGACATAATCTTGCACAGTCTCATTTGGTCCTCTCTTTAGTTTTCCAAAGTCTGATAAGATTTGAAGAGGATCTTTCTTCTTTTCCCATCTATTTAAAAATGTTCTATAAAGAGCTGGTAAGTCAGCAACGTTTTTTGTGGGAAGAGCCCTAAACCAGGTTCTGACTTCTCCAGTAAGACTTTGGACAAAAATTGTCATTCTTACATCATCAGCATCTATTTCATAAATTTCAAAATAATCGGTCATCTTATTAGTATGCTGTTGTGTAGTGTAAGTGCCAGAACCATCGAAAGGAGTGATCTTACTTTGGTAATCTTGAGGCATAGCCCCTAGATTGGCTGGTAACCTTAAGGGAGCATATATGTTTGCCACTGGAAGAGGTAGTGGGATAACAGGTGAGGTTGGTCTATGAGTGGTGGATGGAGGAGTAGAAGGGGTAGTTTGAGGTTGAGATGTTTGATGAAATGATGATGAACTTGGAGAAGCTGAAGTAATTACAGAAATATTTGAAGTTTATTCAGAGGTAAACTCAGAATGTATGGAATCTCGCAAATTCTTGTCAAGATGTGAAGTAACAAATTCAAATTGTAAATATTCAAGAAATACTGGGTCTGGAACCAAATTGGACAACTCAGATTCAGAAAAATTTACAAATAAAGATGTTTCAAACTGCTCATAAAAAGGTTCATCCTCAAGATAGATCCACTTCACTGGACAAGATATAGATATATAGAGAGGTCGAGAACTTCCAGAGCTTTCTTGACTATCTTGTCTTCTAAGAATTCTGGGAATCAGATTCGGATTTTCAAACACACGCGGTGGATTTGGATGAGGATTAGCCCTAATGTAACGAGTACTTTCTGAAGCCAGCTGTGATATTTTTGGTTTTTTGGTTTAAATGAATTGAATAATACAACTTCAATAATCTCTTTAAGAAGTTTCAGATATTGGATTTAAATTTTATTAAAGATTTTATTTAACTAGAGGAACTGATCAAATGTCTGAAACCAAAGTTCAGTTCATAAACTAGACCAGAGATAGATGGAAGTAGCATTTATTTACTATGAAATTGCAGATCAAAAGAAGTTCAAAGGCTACCTGGCTAACTTCAGGCTCCGAATGTAGCTTATAAAGTAAACAAAAGTAACAATAAAATTATTCACATCCCCAGTGGAGTTGCCACTATGTTATTACTCAAATTTTCCTTGAAGTTGTCGAGAAGAGGAAAGGGGTCCGAGGTAACCACAAACCAACTTTTAGGTACATAATCTAGCCAATCTGTACCTAGAGGGCTCTCTCTATAAAATTTAGCTTTGTTTTAGAAAATATTAGGCTAGTTATAAAGTCCAAGGGTTTTGTTTGAGTTTGGGTGGTGGAATTCAATAGCTGAGGGCAAGATTGAGTAGTTTATTCCATTGGGCTAATGGAGTCAAAAATGATAACTTAACTAGATTAAGTCTCTTAGCAAAATATGGTTTCACAGGGCAAGATAATCAAACAGAGAACAATTATAAATCTTAAAGTGAATGGAATGGAATATAAATGGAGGAAATGCAATTAAGAATCTTTCAACACATTTATAAGAGGGAAAATTGAGTGATTATTAACAAAGAGCAATTAAGTATTCTTTATTAAATAATCAAAATGCTTAAATCAGAAAAACAGGAGCAATTAAGAATTCATTGTTTCAACCAATTTAGAAGAAAACATTTATAACAATAATGATTAAAATCAGATTACACTTAAGCACTTTCTGATTTATTCCTTTTCATTAATCATTTAGAAATGAAACACAGATGATATAGTAAACAAATATATAAAGACTTCAACACATAAGAGATATATGACTTATTGATCTGTAGTCTGACACATGAATCCCGTAAAAAGTCTTTCGCATCAATTCCACATACAGCTAGCTTCACAAAATTTCTCCAACAACACTTTATTCCAAAATAGCCAATGTTACAGCAAAGTCTAAAAATCCACCCCCTGAATACTTTGATTGAGGGAGTATTTATACAAAAATTTACAAAAAATATATCATAACAACTTGAGATATACTCTAGGATGACTCATAAGTAAATTACAATAAAATAGAGACAGATGGTCTCGTAGATAAGAAAAATGGTAATTGATGTTGTGTTGTTTCATTCTTTTGAGAATGTGCTGGAGGCGGGCCCTATGCTTTGGCTTATTGCTGTCCTCTCCAGTAATTCTGTGCTGGCTGCTTCATTTAATTGATACTCTTTGACTACTCTGATACACTTTGACCTTTATTCATCCTTTTATCCTTCTTACCCTTGACTTACTGTAGTACATAATCAGAAATTCAGGTAAGGATAATTTTTACAAAGTTCTAACAGTTCTTCCCACCATTTATCTTCTTGTATCCTGGTCCTTTGCAGCTTTCTGAGAGTTTCATCAGTCTCTGTATACCTAAAGAAAGTAGGTTGAACAGGGAACAAATGCTTTACTTCATGCTTAAGATAAAACAAATTTTCCAATCTATCATGAAGACTTTTTCCGGTAGGAAATGCTGCTGTTGATGAACTAGTTGAAGTACTGGCCTGATTATCAGCATGCTTGTCCAATTTTTAAACATAACTTTCCAAGTCCATCAATTTATCTTTTGAAACTAAAGGACTGGATAATCCTTTATTCAACAAAATATCAAATCTTTTTCTGAAGGCAGTAATTTCTTCTTGCATATCAGAACATCTTCGTTCTAAATTCTGCATTAGAGTTCTTTTGGCAAAAACTCGTTTTATTTCCAAAATGGCTCCTGTCCTGTCTTGAATGCCAAGTTGTTCAAGTTGCTGCCTGTTCTGAGTATTTAGAAAATGGATGAGTTCATTGGCTTCATCAGACATATTTCCCAATTCTTCTCTTGCTCTTAGGACTTCTTCTATAGCCAATTTGACTAAATCATTTTGTTCATGCATTATTTGAATTGAGGGCCAGACATCTCTTACTCACTAAATGATGTTATCCCAAATAATTTCATTTATTTCCTTTAAAGGTTTCTCCAATGTGAGATCCTTTTCCAACTTGCTGACCAACTTTTCCAGTTTGTTGACCTCTCTTGTTTTATCTGCAACATTCATTTTTGAGAGATCATATTTCTGTTCCAAACTGGTGAGTTGCACCTTTTTTCTCTGTAGCTTTGTCACTTGGATTTTTATTTCCTCCATTGACTTTATTATTTCTTTTGTACTTAAATTTCAATTATTTACCTATGAAAATTCTGTTGGTTGACCTATTGGCTGACCTGTTGTTGTAGTACCTGCAATCATTTCAGTTGTAGAGGCTGGAGTATTTGACTGCTTATCTTTCAATGCCTTTTCAAGCTCTTTTTCTGTTTCATTAAGTTTCTCATTCAGTTTTAAGAGCAAGTCCATTAATTCTTGTTCGGAATTTTGCTTTATAATTTCTACAGTATGAGGATGTCTTGATGCCGGTAACTTCAATTGTTTTCTCAAAGCTACAATGTCATCATCTTTTTTCTTGATCAAAGCTTCTATACCTTTGACATCCTTGGGATCATGACCCAAACCAATAATGATTTCCTCCAAAGTTTTTATCCTGTTATCTTTAGCTTGAGAAGATTCTTTTTCAAGACTTAGCTGAGCATTAGTATTATCCAAAGAATCTTGCAATTTATGGGTCATCATTGATTTATCCGTCAGAGTAGAATAAATCATCTCACATGTCTTTTTATGCAGCTCAATTTGATCCAAAGGATGGATATCCTTTGCTAAGACTTCAAAATTTGTTATAATATAGTCTGCAGCTGCTTAAGGTTGTTGCACTTTGGGTTTGAAGTGACTCATTATCATTTTACCTTGTTGAATGTCATAGGATGACATCAATCTATGTTGATTCTTAGGAGCCATCTTCAAACATTGATTGTACACTTGAAGTCTGAGAGGATCATTTCTAGCCTTTATATTTATGAATGTTCTTTTAATGTCCCATGCGTCTTTCACTGGTGGTTTGAAAGATGACACTTCTGAACTTTTCTTCTTTTGCAGCTCCTTTCTCTGTAAAGTAGTGGATGTTCCACTGATTGAACCTATTTGTTGACTACCCAATTCCTCTTGTGTTTGACTATCAGGGATTTCATGAATAGATTCCACTTCTGGAAGAGGATTCAATTTTTGTCTTTTAACATTAGGTTTTCCAGAAGATCCAGTGACAGGAGTAGCCGCTTTAGCATCTCTTTTCTTGCCCTTTTCTACATTAAGAGGAGTTTGTAAAATTGACACTTCTGCCACATTGGTTTGAGTAGGAGGAATCTGTACTTGATCCTGTTCTTTATAATTCTGAGGCTGTTCTGTCATTGTGAATTTTTCTGTAATTTGGATATCAACCTCATTCTCTTTTCCTTTAGATGCTATTGTAGCCAAAGCATTGATTTCCTATAGATTTTGTTGAGAAGTCCCTGCAGAAGAAGAACCAATACCTGGTATCTGTACCTGTCCAAAAGAGTCCAGGTCAAGTATTTTTTCAAGGTATTTCATTACATTTTCAACATTGACCTGCTCACTATCCTGTTCTACCAATGTCCCTTCCATCCATTCATCTTTATTGGCATACTATTCAATTTCAGGGGTTATTTGATGAATGTATGGTGATAGTTTGTTTTTCATTCTTCTATAAAAAATGAAGCTATTTGGGTCATAAGGTACCCAGTAGAAACTTTTTGGTAATTCAAGATAATCTTCTAATATCCTTTCAGCTTCCTTTCCAGCATCTCTAGAGTTGCAGACGTAGCTTTTTTTTCTTTACCCATCCTTTCTCAGGGTGCAGAAAGCTAGTTCCAGCACCCACCCATTCTACTTCAGGTGAGACTTTGACCTGCACAAGCAGGTCATTGTCGAAAGGGCCAGTAGTATAGGGGTTTGTTGGAAAACCTTGTGTTAGAATCCTATACCAATAGGTGTCATATTTCATGATTGAATTAATGGACTATGTAATATGTTCATACATTTTCTTCTTGCAAAGGTTTTCCATATTCTTAAAAAATCAAAAAATTTAAAAAATGTAAAGAGGGTATACCCTAAAAGAAAAATCAAAGGGTGAAAAGAATAAAAATGGCCCAAAAAAGTAAAAGAAAATGAACCCCACCAAAATAAAGGCCAAGGAAAGTGTGCAAGTCCAAATGCCACTACTTTTTACTCTTTTGTAATAAATAAAATTGTGTGCAGCTTGTTTTTCATGCCACAATTTATGAACAGTCAAACAGTTTAAGCTTGGCTAGTTCATCTTTCAATTTTATGTTTTAGAGATAGAGAATAAAATATGACCAAATTGTTTAATCTTGGCAGATAAGTAGATAGGTAGAGTAAATAAAAGGAGCTCAACAGTTTAATCTAAGCCCCTAGATGTAATAATGTTAGAATTAGATAGATTTTCATATGTAAAAAGAAAAGTGTGATGAGAGTTTGCCAGTATAAGTGCACCCTAATAAAGAAGAAAAAATGGTAGAGTAAAGTAGGTAGGGTAGGTAGATGTTGTTGCAGAATTACATGTGATGGATAATGGCTCTAGATGTGTTAAATATTTTACTTTCATCATAAGTGAAAAGGCAGACAATATACTGGAAGAATTTCAAGTAAGGGAAAGTCAAATTATTAACTTCCCTTCTCATTTTTCCCTAAAAAATTCACTAATTTCCCCTAAGTACTAAGGTATTTGAAAATTAAAGGGGCTCAAGGCATTTCCTTGACTTTTGGAGGGACCGAACCCTCGGCCCAATAATTGGAAAAGCCTAAGTACTTAAAATCATTCATCATAACATTCATTCACCTCTAAGAAATCTTTTCCTAAGTAAAATCCCATTTCACTTAGGAAAATCATGCAATATTTCATAAAAGAATAAGTTAAAGACATTAACCTAATACCTTACATTTAGCGTTTCATTTAATTTTCCATATTAATTTCTAATTTATTATTTAAATCCCTATAAGAATGACCTTCTCCTATTATATATAACTCCTTTTTTATAAAATATCCAGAAACCCATTTATTATAATTTTAGTCAAAGTATTTAATCCCCGCATGTTTGAATAAAACACCCTCATTATAATCCCTTTTGGCTAAAATATATCTTTATATTAATCCCGCTCCCTATGGTAATTAGATTACTTTGATCTAATTACCATATAATAGAAATACAGTGAAGAAAAAATAGTTAAAACATGTTTTATTATGTGTTTTAGAATAACGAATTTTTGTTCAAACCAAACTTCAAAGTAACCCTTCCATTGTGTATTTTTTCCGCGACTCCCTTTACCCAAGGTTAAAACTACAAACCTTTGTTAAAATTCCCGATACACATCCCTTAACTGTAAGTCTTAACCTTGGTTAAATCCCAGTTTAAAACCTTTACCAATCACTTTTCTGTGTTTTATAAAAGGATTAATTAACCCTCAAGGTTAATTAATAACTTAATCCGCCAATCAAATTTCTCCCGATGCGATTAATTCATAATAAATCATGTCGGGCCTGCCCTATTAACTTCCTGTCATTTCCCTTTCCCGAAAACCGTCCAATCAATCAATTTGAGATCAACGGTTATTGTCCATATCGCTAGCCATCCACGTCCGAATGATAACGCGCGATGGCCAAGCAGTTCTCTGGATTGTACAATTCCACGCGTCATTCATCGTATGGAATCACTACCCATCTGCTCAAAACCGCCTTGTCCCAAAAGCGATGCGATGGAAACCGCTTACTGCTTCTCTCCCCTGACAAATCCTCCATACTTGATGACGTCATCTATCAAAAACCCGCCAACCTTTTGAATTTGCGAATAGAACAAACAAAACCGTGTCATTTTCATTATCCTATGCAGTAACCACTGTCCTAGGCAACGAATTTCGAATTTAACTTTCAAAGTTTCCTAACTACTCTCATGCTGAAGAAATTTGCATTCAAGCATCCATAATTCATCTACTATGGCTAATACCTATTCCAATTACTGTTCATTCCCCAGGATAACAGGTATTTACCTCAATTCCCATTAAACTCTATAAAAAACTAGGCTTTTGTTTTGAATTTTATAAGAAAACTGAAACAGAGTTCAGAACAGTTCCCAAAACTACATTTGCCTATGATTGTACCCATTTTTCATAAAAAACCCCAAATTCAATTCTGAATCCACAAGAACCAGAAATGGAGGTTCCCGTGGCTCTGAATGGCGCACCCTTGAATGCCCCTCATAGAGACTTAGATTATTTGCCTTTAATCGACAGATAATTCCAAATTAAAGACCTGGTTCTCAGTGAAAATCCCCTTCGAATTTTTTGCTACTGCAGAGATAATTACTTGAAAGGTTCTGATATTTTTGGATTATGGGAATCCAATCTTCCCATGTACCTTCTCCCCTCAGTCCACATTTTCCCTGAAATAATCCATTATTTTCATGAAAACTATGACCCCAATCTAAGAGCAGTTTTTTCCCCGAGTCAGACTATCCTTTTTCCCATAACTGCTCAGTCTATCAATGAGATGTTGCAATTTCAACCTGGTCAAGCCCTCACTCCCCTGTCCATGGGAGAATTACTTGAGAAATCTACCAAATTATCCCATGAAGAGTTAAGTTGCCTTCGCCAGACCTTCATGTTGCCAGAACATCAGCCCAAAGGCCCTCCCGCTTATGGTTACGCTTTTTTCACTAATGAGGGCAGAATTATTCTAAATATGATATCCTATATAATGGGTTTCAATACTAGTGAGTACGTTGATCAATTAACCCTAGTATTGTTGTCTATTTTCACCCCTGGACAGCCTCCTGCAGTTAAGTATGATTTTGCTTCTTACATTGCAAACAAAATCCATGATCAGTTCATGAGATTAGAGAATGAAAGAGTGTTCAAGTATTCCTCTATTATTTATCATCTCATGCTTTATTACCAATCTGAAATATTCCCTTTCCATGTCAAAAAGCTTGATGCCAAAGGAAATACTAGGTCTGCTATCTTTTGGTCTTCCATTACTCATAATTCCCCTCATTCCCCTTATTCTTACAATGATTTCTTTGACCTATTCATACAACCTGCAACCACCTTGTTGATAGGAGTTTCTCCTCCAAGGGTCAACAGTGAAATCAAGAAAATTCTTCAACTTTCAAAGCAATATCGGATAGGTGACTGGTACCTATACCAAAATCACACAGAAATCAGAATCTATGGATGTGAATTATGCCCATTCAAGTTGCCAAAATATGTCCCAATGAGACTCTTTGCATTAGAGTATTTCAAGCAAATGATCAATTCAGATATAGTTCATTTTTGTAATGCAAAGAAAAAGGCTCAACTCAGGATTAAAAGTCAGCTAGGTTAGGTCCTGTAATCCCCGATTACCTTGTTGTGCACAAGGTTAATTAAGTTCCTATTCGTATGCACGTGCACTATATCTACAGTTATATGCTTGTTATAACATCAACACAATAGTACATAAACAGAACATAATAGATCTAGATCCAAGAACGCAGTATACAAATATTTCGTAGCTTAAGGACAGAAAACACACAATACAACAATTATCAGTAATTCACATAATAGTGCTCACAAATTCAGTTCTCTAACAATATTTTGCATTCATTCATTCATCAATTCTTCCTTACAATTCCCTTCCCAACCTGTGCACACAACAACAGGGTCCACACACAGCTAGAGTTGGATCTCTGCACACACAGGCAGTAGGAGTGCATTCCGAAAAACACAAACAAATAGCTTAAATCACAATTCACATCAATAGCTCATCATTTCTTATTATTTACAATAAAAAATTCATCTCTATTTATAACAATATAGCCTCGACTTTCCTATGGTCTGCAACCCATGTTTTTTGGACCTCTAGTTTACCCTTTCACCCATTACAATTCTTTCAGGGCTTTGTCCCACCAAAAAATCCCTGTGCTAGATCAAATCTATTTAAAAATATCCAAAATGGATGAGTTTCGCAGCATGTTCAGAGACCCTGTTCCAATAGACATTGAAGAAAACCTTTCAAAGATAGGACCTAAAACTCATTTGACCATAGTTTAATACTTAAATGAAGTGAGAGAATGAAAATACATGAATTTAGAGTAATAAGCATTAAGTCTATGGAATAAAAGAACATTTCAAAGATAGGACATAATCTCATTGAAATACACTAGGAATCTCAGGTGAAGAAAAATTTATTTCTTCTGTATATATCAGTAAATCCAAAGCTTTACAAAAATAGTCTGCTGAAATGACATTTTCCAACACTCTATACATCGAAGTACTCACTACTTATAGGCATATAGCCTTTACATCCAATATTCCAAGTGGCTAGATCATTAAACTCTATTATTGACACCAAATCTAACCACTAACTAAATATTTTAAACTAGAACAGACACCTTTCGAATTAGGAGTTAGAGTCCTACTATGACTCAAACACCTAATCATTAAATTTAATATAAATATGATCCAAATATTCCTCGAAAAGAATTAATACTCTGACTATCTTGATGAAGCTGCTCTGCCTACTATTAAGGAGTTGTTAGTTTGATGATATGGTAACCTAGTGAACTGTTATCTTCGAACAAAATATCTCCAATTAGAAAACTTGTGATATGATACTCTTTGCCATTTTCCTGATACTCTTTTTCATTCTGATGGAGAAAAGCTTTTAAAAATATGTTTACTTTTCTCCTTCTTGCAAAATTAACCACCAAAATTGACCTTGCTATCAAAACATAGTTTTGGGCTACTTTCGTAGCTAGTTAAATAGCACAAAAAAAAAAGGTGATGTGTGGTAATCCTATGCTATTATTTACCATTAGATGATGTTAAGTAATAAAAAACCATTAAACATAATCCTCAAAACTCTTCACCCCTATCAGTTTAAGTATCTTAAAACCGAAAAGAATTCTTTAGAAATTCTGCTGTAGAAAATGGGCTTCAAGCATGGCTTACGCTGCGGAATTTCATAAATTTTTAGAGTTTTGAAAAAACTTAGGATCTGAGCTCTAAAAAGATCCATGAATATACCTGCATGTAAATTATGATCATATAAGACAAAAATGTTCTATAATCCTTTGTTACCTTCTTATTTACCAGTTGTTTCTTCATAAGCAGTTTTAGTAGTTTTCTCCATAGTTCCTCTTTCCAAACCTTTCTTCTCTAATTTTGTCTTCATCATCTATATATTTTCTTTCAACTCTTTGAATTGTCTCTGAAGAATTTTCCTCTCTACCTATAACCATAAATTTCTCTACCTTGTGTGTTTCATCATGATGCGTAAAGGCTGTGATTTCTTCAATAATTTTTTGGCCTTTCCAATATAATTTTCAAAATGAGTAACCTGATCATTCATGATCTTTTCCACCTCATCTATCATTTGTCTATCTTTCTTGTATCTTTACAACTCTCTTTTTGTTTCAGAAAACTCTTCCCTAACTGCTCTTAACTATTCTTCAAGAACTTCTTTTTCAATTTTCTCTATTACTTTTTCCTTTCCATTTCTTTGTTTGATTGTTTCCTCCTTATCTTTAAGCTGTCCCTTTGGAAAATATGCTTCATATTTCTTCTGATTCTTTCTTTTAGATGGAAATTTTTTTCCATTAGTAGCCTTTGTCTCAATAGGGAATATGACTATGACTTCTTGTACTTCTACCATTTTTCCTTTATGTTCCTTCTACTCCTTATTTCCAATGGTGATAGTCTTAGAAAATTGTGATCTAGGGAAGGGCTTTCTATGTTTAAAAAGGAAACTTGAATTTTCTGAATAAAAATATAATTTCTTGGCTATAATCTGTTGGGAAAAATACTGAGAGGGGGGGGGGCTGAATCGATATTATTTAAGACTTATTCAAACTTTTAATTTTTCATTCACTAAAACCCATACGCTATTTTGCTGAAGCCAACTAGCGTATACACATGGATATACTTCATAAAACTCGCGTATACACAAAGATCTTATTATGCCATTAATTCTTCAATTATATCATTCCATCATTCATTCATTAGATGTTCAATAAACTGTAAATGTGTGCTGTAAGAACAGAATAAATTATCACACATAAGCAACACACATGAACACCAGGATTTTAGGTGGAAACCCAAGTCGGGAGAAAACCACCGCTGCCGTTGTCTTAGCTTTCAATATTTTATTATAAAGAAAACATATTACAACAATGTGCTGGCGCAGACTCATACCAGCATGCAGGCACCCACCTGCGCTCGTTTACCAACCTCTCCTAGAAGGGAGCTACGACCCCCTGCTCTCGTTTACCAGCCTTTCCTGGAAGGGAGCTACGACCCCCTGCTCTCATTTACGAGCCTTTCCTGGAAGGGAGCTATGACCCCCTGCTCTCGTTTACCAGCCTTTCCTGGAAGGGAGCTACGACCCCCTGCTCTCGTTTACCAGCCTTTCCTGGAAGGGAGCTACGACCCCCTGCTCTCGTTTACCAGCCTTTCTTGGAAGGGAGCTACAACCCCCTGATTGAAGGCTTCGACCTTCAGCACCTCTACGGACCACGTTTCATCAATTTTCAGACTGGATCCAGAAGTTTCAACGCAACCCTTTATTCAATTATCAACAAACATATTTTTCCCAAAACTTCATAACAGAACAGTGAGACCACTATAACCAAAATATCTGAAATAACCCAGACTTCAGAGAATATATTCATTCAACATCCCATGTATCCTTCTGTGTATATTATTCTTCAGAAACTCCAACTGTCATATGCACCGGATCCATATGTGTTCTTTAGTAGACATCTGCTATCTTTTCATCGTTTCTTCTATTGAATACTCTCACGACTCATCACCTTTTAGATCAATGTCTCGAAGGGTGCATCATGGACTCAGAATCATCAATTAAGTGCGTTGTCTATCCATACGGATATTCCATAGAAGAATTCCTTCTTCACCACTGCTTGCACAACCCTCTCCATCGAATAATGATCTTTGTCCTTTATATAGATCTCACCTTTCTCAATACCATGAGTCTAAAACCACTCAACCGTTAATGGTATTCCTTTAGTTTATCCCCGGGGCTCTTCGATTTCTTTTTAATTTATTTTATTCAAACTAGGAGATTCAAATTATCTATGTGCGCCCAACCTTTAACCCAAAGTTTAACCCTTTGGATTTTATAAACAATATCCAACGCTTTTCCATACGCAAGTGTCTTGTTGATGTGGTGAGTTCCGCAAATGGAACAACCATATATCTCAATCGTTTTTGTATTAATAATCGTGCCAATCCAATTTGAAAACCCTGACCTCCGTTCTTCCATGCACGAATCATCCCATTCGGGTCCTTCAATAATATTCAATCTTTTATCTCTGCCATATAATATTATAACTATAACCCCAATGGTTATTTTAAAACTTTACACTGTCCCCGTAACATTTCTTTTATTCAAATTTCATTCTTTGACCCTGGGCCCACATCGCAGATGGCCATTTGCGACGGCACGATCAAAAAGTGCACAAAGTTAACATTTGCGATTTGCGATGGGATCGCATCGCAAATTGGCGATCAACCATATGGTAGAACACTTTGTAATTGCGATATTGCGATATTGAGATGGCGTGATGATCGTATATCGCAAATAATCCATATCAACAAGACACTTGAAGCTTCAAAACTGCGCTTTGTGATTTGCGCTCAAGTGGTAGGGACCACTTGTCCTGCCACATTCAAATATTTAAAGTCTTTCCACTGGTTAAACATACTTTCATGAATTTTCTTCATACTTGGTTATTGAGGGCTTAAATTCCCGAAATGACTATCTTGAATACCTCTGCTCCTCCATAAATTAGATTTACCGGAATAACTTCGTTCCACTGTAAAGACAACTCTTCCCAACACCATAATCAACTCTCCTCTGCAATTTGTGGCTACGGCCCATGACAATTAATTCATCTTACATTTCTCCCTTCCTTCTTGAATGCGTGTTGTTGTTCACCAAAATTTTGCTGCGCCTTTGTACTCTTACCATTCTGTCTCTGCTCCTTCTGTTCGTCCTCTGTTCTTTTCTGCTGACCTTATGTACTGATTGTAGATACATCAGATTTACATCATTAACAAGTTCATCAAGACATATTCCATCAAGGAAAACTTCATTACGTAGGTTGCCATTATCTTCATCAAGTGGGTTGCCATCAAAGACAACACTCAGCACCATATTGAAAACATAAGCCCCTTCCCTTTGACATTGGATCCTTCTGCCTTGAGTTTCTTTCACTAGAGGGGTTTCTGTAATGTCTATAGCCTCCAAGATGTCTTCAATCTTGCCTTCTCCTGCACAAGTTTCCTTTGTGCCTCTTTTATAACTTTTTACTATAGGTTTAGTCTTCCTAATTATGACATTCTTTTTAGCCTACTTACTAGTTGTCAGATGTGATGCTATCTCTTGGATGCATTTAGATTCTTCCTCCATGTGTTTAGCTATAGATTTTAAACCTTCTTGTTGATTCCCTTCTAATTTGCAGTAGCAATCAACTCTTGCCTAGAAGAAGGAGTTTTGAATTTAGAGGCTTTCCTTGGAGATAATCCATCCATTTCATAACCATTCATAAACAAGAACGATGCCCAATCTCTGTCTAGTTTACTTAATTCTTCTAATCCTAGTAATTTCATCAATCCATGGTGAAATATGGAAGTTTCACTTCTTTTAGGTTACCTTGCATTTTGTCTACCATTTTTCCAAGACTTCTAAAAAGGTAAAAAGTAATATATATCAGCTTTTTCTCTGTAAAATGAAGTAACATATTGAAGTGATACATGTAAATTGTTTGGAATCTGCCTTCACATGTAAAATATTTTTGTATGACTGTTAATAATTTAGAGTAGTTATCTCTAAGGCAAGTTCTGGGAATCCCTACAGTCATATTTTTCCCTACATGTTCAGGATTTAGATAATCATCACACCTTCTCAAATTAAACTTTGTAGCTTTAAAACATTCTTATCTAGTCCTAGGGAAACATGTTGCTTTATAAATACTACCAGGAGAAATAGGCACATGAAGAAAGCCAACCTTTGTAGATGTTCCTTTGAAATTGAGTACGAAGTCTTGTGATACCTGTTTGTGATGACCTTGCAACTTTTGACAGAATTGAATGTAGTCCACTCTTGTAAAAATATCAACAAAGTATGGATCTTCCATGATGAAACTTGGACTTGTAGGTTCGGACCTGAATGGAAAACCTCATTTATTCACTTTCTTAGGTGTAGCCATTTCTTCTTGTTCTGTAGTGGTGGCCTTCTTTGTATTCTTACACATGTTCAGTAAAAAACCTTTGATGACAACGAGCTGCTATGGTAAAGAGGGCTGACATGAGAGAGGGTTGCTATGGGAGATGCAAATGATAGCAGGCTACTTTGGTAGAAGCTTAGAAGACAGGAAAATAAAGGGTGAGAAATGAGGGATGAATTTGAAAAAATAAGATGGAATTTATTAAGGGAATGGTGGCTAATGCAAAAACGTGCCAAAGAATTTCAATGATGACCCTATTCCAACAGCATGACCTCGAAACCCTCAAATTTCAACAACTCATCATTATGCAGAAAATCATTAAAAGATGACAAAGCTTTCATAGCACATTTATTTTTACAAGTGTCAATTTTGCTATGGAACTACTAGGTGTTTCCACCAAAAATATCTATTAGTTTAGAGCTAAAATTGTTACGGACTCAGAAATATTTTGACAAGTGGCCAGATTTGAGACTTTAAGTTGATTTAAAGTATATATTCATGATTTGTTCCTTTGATATGACTTGAGATCATCCCTAACAACTTAAGACAATATTTGAAACCTATGCTAATCATAAACTTATCATTTCATGATGCTATTCAATCTAACCAATCTAAATGCAAACTTGACACATTTCAAGTTATGATTTTGAAATTTTAGGGTGTGATAACAGGGAGTATGGGAGATGATATGATGACTACATTAAATCAATTTTTTCTAGATAAGGTGAGAGATATGATTTTTTCGAGCACTTGAAAGATGCCTCTCATGAACATTTGGGAGGAACTCTTCTATGAATTACCATCCTGGAACATGATTCATTTTATTTGGAAGATAACATGGAGATGGTAGTCTCTCATTGGGAATGAGATTCCCTATGCTTGTCATCACTCCTACCTTGAGGATGCCATTTGACAACAAGAATTTTTCCATATAGACCTTCCATTTTCTCATGATGATAGCCATTTGGTTTATCCACCAAAGGCCAACCTGCACATTTGGGAGGAACCATTAGGAGACAAAATTGCTGTAGAATATATGAAGTAGTGGTGGAGTATATTTGATGAGGATGCCACAAGAGGAGGAGTGGAGAATTTTTCTCAACCCTTACAGTTGCTTGAGGAAAAGCAACATTTTGGACAGGATGACTGTAATATTCCAAAAATTTAGCTTTCAGCTAAATGGAATATTATAGATTATTTTATCCATATGTGGGTGAATAAATGGGTAGGGAGGCCCATAAATCTCCTTAGAACCAATAAAAACACTTCAAGTGTGAAAGGATACCATCTAAGCAACTAAATAAAGCACCTTTGAGTGTGAAAAGGGGATGGAACATGTTGAATAGGTCAACTTTGACCAAATCAACAAATTTGTTATGGAGGAGTGGACATTTAATGAGGAATAATGCAGTTTTGGAGGAATATTGATTGCATGGAGGTAGTGACCTAATTGAGTGGGGTCAAGGGTAAGTAACGTCATAACTTATATAAGGAAGAGGATGGCAGCCATATTGGTTATGTTTTTGGCTTATTATTGTTTTTATGGTTTGTTTAGACTTCTTTCATTCTTCAGCTGTTTAGTTGAGTTTTCAGTGTTGTTTAGCATAGGGTGTTCCCGAGCGGGAATTCCATATATTTCCATGAGAGGCCTCTTGGAGGAGCATTGCACTACATTTCCACACTTAGGCTCAAGGCCAAGCTACAAATTTCTTCATCAACGTAGTTTCTACATAATATTGTGTTGTGTTGCAGGGTGCAGCAGTGGAAAATTATATTGGGTGTTTTCAAAGCTAATTTTTCTGTGGAGGAAGGTTTCCATCCATTGGAAGGCCTATAAAGAAGTCCCTTGGGCTTTATTGATATATTTGGGATCAGGCCAAGGTATATTTATTCCCTACAGCTCAGTTTCACTACATATATGTGTTTTTTTAGGGATGATTTGTAGGGGTGGTTGCAGTAGTTGTTTTGGGAGGTGATTTATTTAGTGGAGGAGCCATTCTTTCATCCAGAGAATCTATTGGAGAATATTTGTAGGTTTTTACATTATCTTGTTATGAAAATAGCTCCAAAAATAGAAGGAAAGAGATATCAACACCTTAGAAATAAGCCACTTCGAGGGGGAAACCTCCAATACATTACATGAATGAACAATTCTTGGATGATACAAATTAAAAAACCTCTTTTCTATATATAAGAGACAATGTGGCCACAATGTAATCCTATTGGGGGCACAATGTACTCCCAGCTGACCTAACAATAATAATTTAAGGGCACAATAATAACAATATGGGGGTTACAAGGGTACAATAATAACAACAAGGGGGTTACAATAACAACAATAAGGGTCTATACTAGTAATATAGGGACCTAACATGCCCCTCTCCTTAAAAAAAGTGTTGTACATAAGGCTTGAGTAGCTCTGGTTGCTTCTGTAAAAAATTCTCATCCTCCCATGTAGAATATTCAGTGGGTAAGTTCTTCCACTTGATGAGATACTCTAAAATTGATCGATTCTGTAGCTGTTGAGTTCTTTTTTTCGTGACCGCTTCAGGTTCCAATATAATTTTTCCTTCCACATCAAGTTCTAGAAATATTGTTTGAACTGGAATATTTTCACCTATAACCTTCTTTAAGCATGAAACATGGAAAACTGGATGCGCTCGTGAAGAAACAGGAAGCTCCAATTTGTATGCCATAGTACCAATATTTTGCAACACCTTGTAAGGACCATAATACTTTGGCAATAATTTATTATCCTTATTAGCTTGCTTCAGGGACATTTGTTTTTATGGTTGTAGCCATAAAAATACCCAGTCTCCTACATCAAAACTTGTCTCACTGCAATGTTGATCCGTCTGTTGTTTCATTCGATTTTGTGCCAAAATTCAGGTTATCCTTTAAGAGTTGGAGAACTTCTTGTTGATGCTCGATGTGATCTTCCACTGCTTGAACCTTCTAATTTTCTCGTAAGTATGATGTAATGGATGGTGGATGATATCCATAAAGTGCCATAAATGGGGTCATTTTTGCTGCAGTATGTAAGGAAGTGTTATACCACCATTTAGCTAGAGGTTACCACTTGACCCATTATGCTTGTTTATCAGATACAAAACAACGAAGATACCCTTACAAACATTTATTTACTATCTTAGTTTGACCATCGGATTGAGGATGATAATATGAGCTATGTGCTAATTAAGTACCCAAACAAGAAAATAACTCCATCCAAAAATTTCTAGTAAAAATGGGATCTCTTTCTCTCACAATAACCCTTGGGTTCCCATGTAGCTTTTGAATTGTATCCCTAAATGTAGTATCAACTGTACTTTCTTTAAATGGATGAGATAATGCACAAAAGTGTCCATACTTGGTAAGTCTATCAACTACCACCATGGTGACACTCTTTCCTTCGGACTTAGGTAAACCTGTGATAAAATCCATTGAAATCTCCTCCCAACGTTGACCTAGAATTGATAAAGGTTGTAGAAGACCTGGGGTGTTAATTGTCTCAACTTTATTCTACTAGAAAACCAAAAATTCTGCCACAAACTTTTGAATATTAGATTTAAGCCCATCCAAAAAACATTCTTTCTTTACCCTGTGGTAAGCTTTTAAAAATCCTGAGTGTCCTCCTAAAGCAGAAGTGTACAATTCCAAAAGAATATTTTGTTTCAGTTGGGGATTCTTACAAAGATATAAGCGATCTTTGTACCATAAGGAATCATTTTTCCAACTAAATGTATCAGATTTACTAGGATCTTGTTGCAACGTTTGAATGAGTGTCTACACTAATTTGTCCTTATTCAATTCATCTCTTGCTTTGGTTATCCAATATAGTTGGATAATATAAATGGCACAAAGCAATGCTTCCACCTCCTCATTCTTTCTTGAGAGTGCATCTACAACAACATTTATCTTCCCTTTTTTGCAGATTATTTCAAATTCATAACCCAACATCTTTGTGACCCATTTTTGCTGCTCTTCTAAATATAATATTTTTTTCTAAAAAGTGTTTAAGACTATCATGATCAGTTTTTATCTTGAAGTGTCTTCCCATTAGGTAAGTTTGACATTTCTTTAGTGCATGCAGTATTGCTAACATTTCCTTCCCATAAATAGGTTTCTGTAAATACTTTCCTTTGATTGGATGACTTTCAAAAGCAATGGGTCTTCCTTCTTGCATTAAAACAACACCAATTCCATTTCCTGAGGCATCACATTCCACAATAAAGGTTTTTGTGAATTCTGGCATAGCTAAGAATGGTGCTAGGCACATTTCCACTTTAAGATGTTCAAAGGCCTTAGTTGCTTCACGAGTCCATGAAAATCCATATTTCTTCAATAATGTTGTTAGAGGTGCTCCTATTCTCCCATAATTCTTAACAAACTTGCAATAATACCCTATTAACCCGAGAAATCCTTGCAACTGCTTTATGGTTGTGGGGACTTTCCATTCCTTAATGGATTTAATTTTTTTAGGGTCCACCGTAACACCCTCGTGAGATACAATATGACCTAGATATTCCACCTCTTGTACTCCAAAGAGACATTCAGATGTTTTTGCATATAATTGTTTCTCCTGCAATAGTTTTATTACCTTGCCAACATGTTGAACATGATCCTTCCAAGACCTATTGTATATTAGTATATGATTAAAAAATACTAGCACAAATTTTCTAAGGAAGGGTTTGAAAATGGAATTCATCAAACCTTGAAATGTAGAAGGTGCATTAGTAAGGCCAAAAGGCATGACCAAAAATTCATAATGGCCCCCATGAGTTTGGAATACTGTTTTTGGAATATCTTTAGTCTTCATACTAATTTGATGATATCCTAAACGAAGATCCAACTTGGTAAAATAAATTTCTTCATGTAATTCATCAAATAATTCATCAATCACAAGAATGGGAAATTTATCTTTAATGGTGAGCTTATTGAGCTCCCTATAATCCGGACACATGTGCCATGATCCATCCTTCTTGTGTATCAATACTACAGGAACAGAGAAAGAAGTTTGACCAGTTTGAATTATACCCGCCTCTGACATTTTTGCAATCATATGTTCAATTTCGCTCTTTTGGACATAAGGATATCTAGAGCTCCTGATGTTTGGAGGAAAACTTACTAGAATCAAATGAATAGAATGATCATGATCACAAATAGGTGGGAGCCCTTTGGGAGTTTCAAACACCTTGGAATGATTGTCCAAGACTTTTTGGAGATCTACAGAAAGTGATGATTTTGATGTTGGAACTTCTAGTGAGCATAATTATGCCATTACGCCTCGTTGTTATTTCTTTAGAAGATTTGTCAAGACATTAGAGCTTATTATATTTCTTGGCTTCCCTAAAATGCCCCGTAATTCGACTTCCTTTCCTTCTGAAAAAAATTTCCAGAAACGTTCTTGAAAATTAAAAGCTACCATCCCCAAAGATTGTAACCATTGTACTCCTAGTACAACATCAGCACCTCCCATAGGAATGGAAAACATTGGACTATTCAATACATATTCCCCCATGGTTAGCTTGATATTATGTAATTTTCCAAAGAAATTTATAGTTCCTCCATTTGCAACCATCACTTGACATTCTAGTGCTTGGTATAGGAAATAATTCAATTCCTTGGATACCTTACAATGAATAAAATTATGTGTGCTACCTGAATCAATAAACACTATTACCTTTTTTCTTCTTTATATGTCCTTCTATATTGAGAGTTTGAGGAGTGGTAATTCCTACTAATGTATTACACGATATGGTCAGACTCATTTCTTCCTCTTCTAGGGCTGGTTCCTAGTGTATATCCTCTTCTTGTTCATTTTCTTCTTCCTCTTCACAATCTATGTAAAATAATTACTTCTCAGCACACTTATGACCTTTAGTGTATTTGTTATCACAATTGTAGCAAAGATATTTTTCTCTTTTTTCTTCCAATTGTTGTGTCAACCTTGCGGGTTGTGGAAATCTAGGAGTTGCAACACTTCCATCTTTATAGAAGTGATTGGTAGGCTTCCTTGTCGCCATAATTTTACTTTCAATTTTTCATGCCAACCTGAATGCCTTCTCCAATGAATCAGGTTCCAAAATGCGAAATTCATGTTAGATGTTATCCTTTAAAGTACCTATGAAGAGATAAATCCTGCCTTCCTCTGAAATATTAGTTACCCTTATATTCAATTTTTGGAAGTCCTCAATGTCCTCCCCCACTGAACACTTTTGTTTGAGATTTATCAATTTTCTAAAGAAAGTGTTTCTCTTTGTATCCTCATAATGTGCTATCATTTCCTCTGTAAAAATTGACCAAGTGACATTTTTTTACGGGAGCAAAGCCATCGATACCATAAAAATGTATTTTTTTATAAATATTATGTTGCAATGCGTACCTTTTGTGTGTTTTTCACATTATTGAGATAAAAATATTTCTCCATCTGTAGTATCCATGTTACAGGATCCTTTCCATCAAACTTCCTCATATCCATTTTTGGAATATGGTGGTTCTTTCCTCCAAAATTAGATTTTATGAAAACACGATTAACATTTATTTTTTTCTCATCATGAGCTCCCTCTACTATCTTTTCACCATTAGGAAAAATTTCTTGTATCAAATTTTTCATACCTTCCATGTCTGTTTTTAGGTCATTCTTCACGTTTTCCATCTTAGCTTCCATGTCACCCATCTTATATTCCATGCTAGCTTCCATGCCATCCATCCTAGCTTCAATGTCATTCTTCAAACCATCCATGCATTTCTTAAAACCATCCATCTTAGCTTCCACACCTTTCTTCAAAACTTCCATGTCATTTTTTGTCGCTCTTTGCGAGAGCGAATTTAGTTGCACTTGCTCTTGTAATTTTGATATGTCATGTTGCCATTCTTCATCTTCATGATTCATATTAGAGCCTTATAAAGGATTAATAGGTGTTTGATTATTTTTAGGGGCCATTTTAGAATCCAATACTGATATATATTCCATAATATGCCCTTGGTATCAATTCAACCTGATTCTTCAAACAAGACTTATGCAATTGAGAAAAAAAAAATACACACCTTTTACTTTCTTTTGAGGAGCTTAATATTGAAATTGACTTATATATATACTTGCAGATCCTAAATATCTGAAATTAGGCCATGTATTAGTCCTCTGAAGCTTCTTTCAAATGCCATAGGTCTGACTTGATTTGGATTTCTCAAGGCAAAGTTATGTCCAATCTCCCAGAATGGCCTAATTATGGACTATTTTAGTAGAGTGAACTTTTACGACTTGCCAAATGTCACTGTTTTCTTATTTGGCTCTAAAATTTATAGACAGGAAACTACTATCTATGTACTTCCAGTCACCTTTTACAAAATTCCAATCTGATTCTCAAAGAGAGATTTATGAAGCTTTTCCCACAATCACCTCTTTGACATGTCACATGAAACTCGAGAGCTTGAAAAAGACCTACCTTCCATAGATCATATCTCCACAAATATTGTGAACGAAGCTTTGAAATTATGTGAATATGTTCCTTGGGACGTTAGCTTCGTGCTATAAAAATTTCAGCTTCTGAACCTTTGTAGAAAAAAATTTATAGCGAAAATTATACGATGAAATTTTTACGTGAAATTCAGAAGCATGCAAAATGACCTAACTTCCATAGATCATATCTCCTAAAATGTTGCGAAATGAGCTCTGAAATTGTATGAATATGTTCCTCTAGATTTTGGCTTCACACTCTAAAACTCTTAGCTTCTGAACCTTTGTAAAAGAAAAGTTATAGTGAAAATTCCACGATGACCTGTTTGGAGTAGCAAAACCCTAGAATCCAAAGCTCAGATACCAAATGTTGTGAAACTAGCTCCAAAAATAGAAGAAAAGAGTTATAAATGCCTTAGAAATAAGCCACTTCAAGGGGGCAACCTAAAATACATTACATGAATGAACAATTCTTGGATGATACAAATTACAAAACCGCCTTTCTATATATAAGAGTCCATGGGGTCACAATGTAATCGTAGTGGGGGCACAATGTAATCCTAGCCAACCTAACAATAATAATTTAAGGGCACAATAATAAAAATATGGGGGTTACAGGGGTACAATAATAACAATAAGGGGGTTACAATAACAACAATAAGGGACTATAATAGTAATATAGGGATGTACCACAGCTTTAGCCATATCTTCTCATTTCTTTTGTTACATCATACCTTCAGCCCTAGCATTATAGCTTACATTGGGATATTGTGTGCATTTTCTTGAAACCCTCTTTGGTTGCCTTGGAAAGTTGATCTAGTGCTCAAACCTATATGTCTAGAATCTATGGGGTCCTATATCATTATTTTTATCTCATTGTATCATCTCCAGTTGTAGTTATGGTTAATATGACTACATTGTAGCAGCCTCTTATCTCACTTTTGAGTGTGTCTATGTATTGGAGGCTTGTGTGATAAAATTTTATGATTTGTGCCTCCTTGTGTTGTAGTCATTTGCTGCATATATGATCAATAATATGGCTCCATATTGGTCTCATAATTTCATGTGTTAATTATTTGTTGTTGCTTTCATTTTATGCACTATATTGTTTCTCTACCCATTTGGGAATATTACAGTATATTATGAATTATTGTACTTAAACATGAATACATAAATCCTCACATTGTTATGAAACTAGCGCCAGAAATAGAAGAAAAGAGAGATCAACACCTTAGAATTAAGAAACTTCACAGGGTAAACCTCCATTACATTACATAAATGAAAAATTCTTGGATGATACAAATGATAAAACCTTCTTTCTATATATAGGAGTCCATGGGGTCACAATATAGTCCTAACCCACCTAGCAATAATAATGTAAGTGCACAATAATAACAATATGGGGGTTACATGGGTACAACAATGATAATAAGGGGGCTACACTAACAAAAATAAGGCACTACACTAGTAATATAGGGACCTAACATTCCCCTTACCTTCAAAAAAGTGTTTTCCTCAACGATTGAGTAGCTCTAGATTCTTATCTATAAAATTCTCATCCTCCCATGTTGAATTTTACTGGGTAAGTTCTTCCACTTTACGAGATACTCTGAAATTGAACGATTTTGTAGCTATCGAGTTCTTGTTTCCGTGACTACTTCAGGTTCCAATATGATTTTTCCTTCCTTGTCAAGTTCTGGCAATATTTTTTGAACTACAAATTTGTCACCTATAAATTTATACATGCATGAAACATGGAAAACTGTATGCACTCGAGAAGAAGAAGGAAGCTCCAATTTGTATGCCATAGTGCTAATATTTTGCAACACCTTGTAAGGAACATATTACTTTGGCGATAATGTATTATCCTTCTTAGCTTTCTTGGGGGAAATTTGTTTTTATGGTTGTAGCCGTAAAAATACCCAATCTCCTACATCAAAACATTTGTCGCAACGACGTTGATCTTCCTATTGTTTCATTCGATTTTGTGCCAAATTTAGGTTATCCTTTAAGATTTGGAGAACCTGTTGTTGATGCTCGATGTGATCTTCCACTGCTTGAACCTTAGAACTTTCTCTTAAAGATGATGTGATGGACGGTGGATGATATCCAAAAAGTGCCATAAATGGGGTCATTTTTGCTGCAGTATGGAAGGAAGTGTTATACCACCATTCAGCCAGAGGTAACCACTTGAACCGTTGTGTTTGTTTATTAGATACAAAAAAAAAAATATATCCTTCCAAACATTTGTTCACTGTCTCATTTTCCCCATCGTATTGAGGATCATAGGATGAGCTATGAGCTAGTTGATTACCAAAACAAGAAAATAATTTTGTCCAAAATTTTCTTGTGAAAATAGGATCTTTGTTGTTTACAATAACATTTCAGTTTCCATGCAGGTTTTGAGTTGTTTCCATAAATACAGTAGCAACTGCACTTTCTGCAAATGGATGAGATAATGCACAAAAGTGTGCATACTTGGTAAGTCTATCAACTACCACCATGATGACACTATTTCATTCAGAATTAGGTAAACCTATGACAACGTCCATTGAAATATCATCCCAACGTTGAATTGGAATGTTTAAAGTCTTTAGGAAACTTAAGGTCTTAATTGTATAAACTTTATTTTGCTAGAAAACCAAAGGTTTCGCCACAAGCTTTTGAATATCAGATTTAAGGCCATTCCAAAAAAAATCTTTCTTCACCCTGTGGTAAGCTTTTAAAAATCCTTAGTGTCCTCCTAAGAAAGATTTGTGTAATTCCAAAATAATCTATTGTTTTAGTTTGGAATTCTTACAAAGATATAAGTGATATTTTTACCATAAGGAATCATTTTTTCAAATAAATGCATCATATGTATTAGGATCTTGCTGAAACTTTTGAATGAGTCTCCACACTTCTTCATCCTTATTCCATTCATCCCTTGCTTCAGTTATAAAATCTAGTTGGATAATAGAAATGGAAAAAATAAATGCTTCCACCTCTTCATCCTTTATTGAGAGTGCATCTGCAACAACATTTAGGTTACCTTTTTTGTAGATGATTTCGAATTCATAGCCCAACACCTTATGAAAAAAAAATTATTGTCCTTTGAGGATATTATTTGTTCAAAAAAGTATTTAAGAGTATCATGATCAATTTTTACCTTGAAGTGTCTTCCCATTAGGTAAGGTCGCAATTTCTTTAGTGCATGTAATATTTCCAACCTTTCCTTCTGATAAATAGCTTTCTGTAAAAAATTTCCTTTTATTTGATGACTTTCAAAAGAAATGGGAATTACTTCTTGCATTAAAACCACACCAATTTCATCTCCTGAGGCATCACTTTCCACAATAAATGTGTTTGTGAAGTCTAGCGTAGCTAAGACCGGTGCCAAGAAAATTTCCTCTTTAAGATGATCAAAGGCCTTAATTTCTTCAGGAGTCCATGAAAATGAATATTTCTCCAATAATTTTGTTAGAGGTGGTTCTATTCTCCCATAATTATTAACAAAATTGCGATAATATGTTGATAACTTGAGAAATCCTCGCAACTAATTTATGGTTGTGGGGACTTTCCATTCCTTAATGTATTTAATTTTTCTAAGGTCTACCTTAACACCCTCATGAGATACAATATGACCCATATATTCCACCTCTTATACTCCAAAGAAACATTTGGAGGTTTTTTCATATAATTTTTTCTCTTCCAATAGTTTGAGGACCCTGTAAACATGTTGAACATGACCCTTCCAAGACCTGTTGTTGATTAATATATCATAAAAAAATACTAACACAAATTTTCTAAGGAAGGGTTTGAAAATGGAATTCATCAACCCTTTAAATGTAGAAGGTGCATTGGTAAGGCCAAAAGGCATGACCAAAAATTCCTAATGACCCTCGTGAGTTTGAAATGTTGTTTTTGGAATATCTTTAGTGTTCATTATAATTTGATGATATTTTGAACGAAGATCCAACTTGGTAAAATAAATTCCTCCATGTCATTCGTCCAATAATTCATCAATCATAGGAATGGGAAAATTATCTTTAATAGTGATCTTATTGAGCTCCCTATAATCCGAAGACATGCCCCATGATCTATCCTTGTTATGCACCAATACTAATAGAGCAAAGAAAGAACTTTGAATAGGTTGAATTATACCTTGCTCTAACATTTCTTCAATCATACGTCCAAGTTTTCTCTTTTGGACATAAGGATATCTGTAAGTCCTGTTGTTTGGAGGAAGAATTCCTGGAATTAAATAAATATCATGATCATGATCATGAATACGTGGGAGTCCTTTGGGAGTTTCAAACACCTTGGAATAATTGTCCAAGACTTTTTAGAGATATGGAGAAATATATGATTTTGATGTTGGAACTTCTAGTGAGCATAATTGTGCAATTACACCTCGTTTTTATTTCTTCGGAATATTTTTCATGACATTAGAACTTATTATCTTTCCCAGATTCCCTGTGATACCCTATAATTAAACTTCCTTTCCTTCCAATTTTTTTTTTTAGGAAATTTTTTTAAAAATTAAAATCTACCGTCCCCAAATATTTTAACCATTGTACTCCTAGTACAACATCAACACCTCCCATTGGAATGGAATGAATTGGAATATTCGATAAATATTACCCTATGGTTAGCTTTATATTATGGAATTTTCCAGAGAAAATTATAGTTCCTCCATTTACATCCATCACTTGACATTCTGGTGTCGAGTATACAAAGCAATTAAATTCCTTGGCTACGTTACCATCAGTAAAATTACGGGTACTACGCAAATAAATAAACACTATTATTTTTTTCTTCTTGATATTTCCTATTTTGAGAGTTTGGTAAAATGCATTACATGATATGGTAGTACTCATTTCTTCTTTCCCTAAGGGTGGTTGTTAGTGGATATCCTATTCTTTTGAATTTTCTTTTTCATTTTCTTCCTCCTCTTCATAATCTACGTAGAATAATTTCTTCTCAGCACAGTTATGAAATTTCGTGTATTTTCTATCACAACTATAGCAAATCCCATTTTCTCTTTCTTCTTTGAATTGTTGTGATGTCAACCTTGTAGGTTGTGGAAGTCTAGGAGTACCAACACTTCCATATTTATCAATGTGAGTGGTAGGTTTCCTTGTCGCCAGAATTTTAAATTCATTTTTTCTTTCCAACCTGAATGCCTTCTCTAATTAATCAGGTTCCAAAAAATGAACCTAATGTTGGATGTTATCCTTTAAATTCCCTATTAATACATCAATCATATGTTCCTCTGGATTACAATTTATCCTTATATTCAATTTTGGAAGTCCTCAATCTGATCCACCACTGAGCCCTTTTGTTTTAGATATATCAATTGGCTAAAGAAGGTGTTTCTATTTGTATCCTCATAATTTTCTATCATTTCCTTTGTAAATATTGGCCAAGTGACATTTTTTTTACAGGAGAAAATCCATCGATACCATATAAATGTATTTTTTTCTAAATATAAAGTTGTAATGCATACCTTTTCTGTGTTTTGCGCATTATTGAGATCAAAATATTGTTCCATCTATAGTATCCATGTTATGAGATCCTTGTCATTAAACTTCCGCATATCGATCTCTGGAATATGGTGGGTATTTAATCCAACATTAGAGTTTATGAAATCATGATTAACATTTATTTTGTTCTCATCACGAGCTTCCTCTACTATCTTTTTTCCATTAGGAATAACTTCTTGTATCAACTTTGTAAAACCTTCCATATCCAATTTTAAATCATTCTACATGTCTTCCATGTTGTCTTTCATTTTTTCTTCTATACCATTGATCTTCGCTTCCATGTATTCCATTCCATTATTCAAGCCATCCATATTAGATTCCACAACTTTCTTCAAAACTTCCATTTCATTTTTTGTTTATCTTTGCGAGAGTGAAATTCGGTGAACTTGCTCTTGTAATTTTGATATTTCATGTTACACTTCTTCATCTGCATGAGTCATAGTAGAGTATTCTAAGGGCTTAATGTGTGTTGAATTATTTTAGGGGACATTTGAGAACCCAATATTGATATCTATGCTTCAATATCCCCTTGGAATCACTTCAAACTAATTTTTCAAACAATACTTATGCAATTTGAAAAAAAAAATACACACTTTTTTCTTCCTTTTGAGGAGCTTGATATTGAAATTAAATTATCTCTATGATTTCAGATCTTCAATATCTTAAATTCGTTCCTATGGTATCCCTCTGAATCTTATTTCTAATGACACAAGTCTAACCTGATTTGGAGACTCAAGGCAAAATTATGCCCAGTCACCCACAATGACCTAATTATGGACTAGTTCGGTAGAGTGAACTTGTAGGGTGTGCCATGTGTCATTGTTTCCTCCTTCTCCCCTAAAATTAATAAAAATGAAATTATAGCCTGTGTAATTTTGGTCACTTTTTACAGTCTAATCCGATGCTCAGAGAGAGAGTTATGAAAATTTTCCTAAGGTCACTTATTTTAGATCAAATTTGGGAGCCTGCAAAAACCCTAACTTCCACAGATCATATCTCCAAAAATATTGCTAACAAATATAAGAAATTTCTACACAAAGCTCCTAGGGATTTCAAATTCTGATGATAAAAATTTCATGTTCTGAAACTTTGTAGAAAAAATGTTATAGAGAAAATGCCATGATGACCTGTTTAGAGGAGTGAAACCCTAGAATCCAAACCTTTGATACCGAATGTTATGAAAATAGCTCCAAAAATAGAAGAAATAGAGATCAATGCCTTATAAATAAGCCACTTCGAGGGGGAAACCTCCTTTACATTACATAAATGAAAAATTCTTGGACGATATAAATGACACAACCTCCTTTATATATATAGGTGTCCATGGGGTCACAATATAATCCTAGCCAACCTAACAATAATAATGTAAGGGCATAATAATAATAGTATGGGGCTTACAGGGGTACAAAAATGAAAATAATGGGGCCATAGTAAGAACAATAAGGGACTACACTAGTAATATAGGGACCTAACATGCATCCTGGATAGTAGAAACTAGATCTAGTGTATTGATTTTCGCTTGTTGAACTAGTATGAATCTAACCATGTGATTGATTGTTTTGAAATCGAGCATGGTAGAAACCACTTGATCACCAGTCAATGATGAAAACCGTTAACAAGTATGAGTGAAACCACCAGTAATGAAATTCTTTCTCAAAATACCTTAGTACAAAATATGAAATGGGAATGAATGATTTGCAGTCTAACACTCATACTGTAATTCGATTGAAGTCCATTGACTAAAACCTATCGTCGAAGGCGAGAAACCTGCCATTCAATACAAGAAAAAAGGACATGGTGAGGATCATGCTTGTGATAGACCTTTAAGGTCTGTCACCAATGTCACATATGGTGACGGTCCTTAAAAATGCGCCACTGTAAGTGTATATAGTGATGTTCCTTTAAGGTTTGTCACCAAAGCCATTTGCAATGACACTTTTGGTGAGGGTCGTTAAAGGCCCATCACTAATTCTCTCTTTTGTGACACTTCTAGTGACAGAATTTTAGTGACCCTGACCAATGATCTTTTTGTTACTTTTGGTGACAGTCAAAAAATGTTCATCACCATTGATCATTCCAATAAGATTTTGATGATGCTATATGCCTGTTAATATATTTGTTTTCAAAATGTAACGATTGAAGGCCATTATTGTGGAGTATTCTTTATGATATTTCCAAGCGCATAGTGGTTATAATTAGTCAATTTGTTAAGAAGTAATTAGTGTGTATCATTTCCCTCAAGTAATCACTAGTCAAATAGAGTTTTCCTATGAGTCAACACATGATTCATATCTATTAAGTTTATTATCTATCCAATTCCCTTTAGATAAAGTTCCACTAGCTTGTGTAGGAAATATATTATTTAATACATAATCAAGCTCTGAAAATTATATTAATGAGAAATACCTAACACTCCTCAAAAATTCAGGCACACCTTAAATTAATGCTTTGTTACACACTAACACTTCTTAGAACCTCACAAGTCTTGGAACATATTTGTACCTAGAACATCTTGTCATGACACTGACACCCAAGCACATGGTGACATGCACTAGCACAACATGGAACTCTCCTAGCATGTCTTGGCATGCATGTAGTCCCTATCATGCCATGGAACACCTTGGTTGAATGCATTGACATACATTAGCAGTTGGCACACAATGCCACGTGACATGTATTGGGACCTATTATTCGTGTGACTTGCATACCCCTTTTGAAAAAGATAAAGTCTTGAATTACTTACCCTCTTATGTGTTCATTTACTTACATATTAGATTGGTTCTTCATTTTGTTGCCTTGACACTTCTTGAAACATATTGACATACCCTGGCACCCTACACGTGCTTAGTACCTGGCATGTATCGGTATATCTTGGCACTATTCAGCACATATAATTAGCACTACCTGGAACTCCCTAGAAAACTTTGGCACTTCTTTACATGCCTTGATATTCCCTAGCATGTCTTACCAATGCTTAGCATACCTTCTCACTCCCTCCTTGGCATGACAACTAGCAATAATTAACACTAGTCCCTAGCACACATTCCTTATATTCATTAACTTCCATGAATTTTGACCTAGTGCTCCCTTAATTTTTTGTCCTACTACTCCTTAACTCTCCTAAACATGCATTACCACTCTCTAGCACACCTTAGCAGTCTTCAACATGAAATTCAACATCATAGCATGGATAACGCTCCATTACACATATTGGGGCTTGCCACATGCTGGCACTTGGAAATTATTAACATGTATGGAACACATTGAGACACCTTGGTATGATTTGTCATGGTTTAATATTAAATTTATTTGAGACAAATTTTTGGAAAGTAGAAGAGATCCAACAAAGGAATACTTGGCACTTAGAATGCACTAAGACTTTGCACTTGGCACCTATTGGCACCTAGTGTTGGTGTGCCTAGCATGCCCCTCTTAGAAAAGGTAAATTGATGACTTATTAACCCTCTTATGTGTTCACTTCCTTGTAGTTTAACTTGTTTCTCTAATTTTTTGCCTTGACGGTCCCTGAAACGCATTGACACACACTTGCACATCTTGGATGGCCTTATCACTTGGCAAATCTTATCATGTTTAACATGCCTTCGCACTATCTGGCACATATTAGCATTCCCTAACACACCTTGGCACTCATGTCCTCACAGCTAGCCTTTTCATTTTTTCATGACTTGGGAACCTATTGTACGGTACAACAACCCTCCCCATTTCAAAATTTTAGAACAAATTTTATTTTAGAAATAGGTCCCCTTTCTTTTAGATGGAAATAAAATATTTTGAGGAAATCCGACTATTTTAAATAAAATAATAAAAGGATTCATTGTTTAAAATTAATGCATCGCATATTGCATATTAAATCAAAAAAAGTAACATTGAATTTGTTTCGATGTGATCAATCATAAGTCTTATATCACATCGGCACAAAGTGTAAATGTATTCATGTTAAAACACCCGATGCGATAAAGTAAATCGAAATCACAAATCGGTAGAGTCTTAAGGTTTTACATTTGTTTTTCAAAACTCCAATGCGATGTAACTTATCGCAATCACATTTCGAAAAGGTTATCATTCATTAAGTCTATTTCATAAAATTCGATGCAATACAACTCATCGCAATCGCATTTTGTAAAAGAAAATATCACTTGTTTTATAAAAGTGTTGATACGATGGGTCCGGCCATAATTGCAATCTCATTTCAGTGAAAAATCATGGACAATTCAATTCCTTTGGAAATATATGATACGATATACCTTTATCGCTAATAAAAAATCGGTGGAAAATATGAGAGGTATTTCATCTTCCTTTCAAAAACTTCGATGAGATGGGTCGTCAGTCTTTATTAATTGCTATTTTGCGCCACACATGTATTTATCGATTAATCGCAATCGGAAAATTCAAAGGGAAAAATTTTACATTAACATTTCAATATCGTCGATCTCTAACTGTATGAGTATCATTAATTGGAAAATCAAACTAATTATGGTAATTGATTCTTATGAATGCGTGAATGTGACTCTCATAGAAGGCATTTAAGTTTAATAAGGATTTAATCAATTGGGATAATTAATAAAAAAAAATTGCAGTAAGCTACCTCCTAACATCATTTTTTCCTGCAACTGAAAGGTTTGTCTCATTTGTAGAAAATAGAACATCTATCCATTTTGTTCGCTGAACTAGTGAAACGATACCAGGCGAAGAAGATGTCTAAGAAGATTAAGAAATCAAGAACTGCTACTGCTGCAAAGACTGCTACCATTACCACAATGCCAAAAGAAAAACCAGCTAAAATCAAGCTGGTTATAGATACTGCATGCCAGGGTCTCATGAAGCTTTCTTGGGAAGACGTTTATAACCTGATTGTAAAATAAGACCCTATAGTTATAGAGGTAAAGGCAACAGTGCGAGATGAATAATCGAATTCAGATGACAATCCTCTCAAGTAACTCGCAAATTCTTTTCTTCATAGAATTGCGGTTCAGGCAAACGTATTCCCATATTATGACATAATACGATGGGTGGTAGGCAATACCACCATCACAAACAGAAAATTCATGACATTTGGGGGTAGAATGTTTGGGTCTTTTAGAGTGGAAGATATCAAGGCAATGTACCATCTACCAAATCCTCAGAAGATCTACAACAAAGCCTTCATAGCAGATTTTACCTCAAGCAATGAAATTGAATCAGACCCAATTAAAGAATGGAGAAGAGCTCCAGAAAAGCATAAGCATGAGAATTTAGGTATGTATTCCGTAGAGTCTCTTGCACCCCTGTATTGCTATGCTACTGCAATGATGTGTAGACTTTTCAGGCATGATAATTCTGCAAGGTTTTCAATTCAGATGGTACCCTTAATTCATGCTGCTATAAATTATGAGATTATGGATTGATCAGTGACTCTTTCTGATAAAATGGCTAATAGAATTATGGACTACAGAAAGAATAAAAATATTGGAAATACTCCCCCATTTCATTTCTTTGCCTATATCTTAGATGCTCTATGTTTTAATTCCGAATTCCCTATTCTGGGTTGGAAATGGACTCCAGAGGAACCTGTTGTGATTCACATCTACCATAAAATTTTGTGGAAGGCTCATTTCAAGAACCATGTATATAGAATTTTCCACGACTTCATGTTACCTATTTATCAACCATTTTTAACCAATTTCCTTCCCGGCTCTCTAAAAAGGAAAAGCTTGATATATCCCTCATAAAAAATTGGTTTGGAGAAGAAAATTTTACCTATATTATGGTTTTTGGAAGCATTTTTGAACCCCATGTATTACCTCTATATGTCCCTGATAAAATTTTAGCTCAAGAAATTTCTTATCAGTTAACGAAAAGAGGGATGTCGAGATGTTTGAAGAATTCCAAAAAATTGATGTGGCCTACCATTCCTTGCCATTGTGGAATCTATACTCTTAATGATTTTAAACATGTTGAAAAAGAAACCCTTAAGATAAGCAATCTTAAGCTTGCAACCATTCTAGGCAGACAATATGATCCAAATAAAGTGGCTTTTGATTTCACAACTTTGGTCCAAATTGATAAATTTGAGCATGAGCATGATGTCTTTGATGATTTATTTGTCTCAATTGAGAAGTTTCCCTGAGTATATGATCTAGCTAAATCCAATTTTGAAGCAGAATATATGAAAAAATTTATGTAGTTCAGAAGTTAGAGATTACTTAAAATTCCCCTTGACCAGTTGAGGATTCCTTTACAATAAAATGAATGTATGGAAATAGAACAAAAGTAAAAGGAAGATGCAGCTAGAAAAAAAGAGAAAGAAGTGTATACCAGCAAAATTGATATGAAGACTAAGAAGGAAAGAACAGGTAATAAGCCTAGTGTGCATACATAAAAGGAGAATATTGGCAGCAAGGCTAATGTACAGTCTGAAAAAGAAGATACAGACAATAAGCCTGATAATCAACTTGAAAGAGAAAAAACCTCACAAAAAGAGGGAAATTTTGTTGAAGTAATTATTACCTCCCATTTTCTACAACAGTATGAAAAAATCGCTCAGAAAATAGGAGAACAAAGCAATCCCCAAGTTGATAATTTGAATAACAAGGATATGGAGATCATTCCTGATCATCCATCAGAATAAATTGTGTTGAGATCCAAAGACATCGCTCCTCTGGATATCTTTTATAGTCCGAAGCATAGGGTTGTTTTCAGAAAACAAAGGAAAAGAAGGAAGGTATTTCAAGGACCACTTGCAACTTCACAAATTGAGTTAATAAATGTTGTATGGAAGAATACTGAGGTAAATCCTTTAGAGGATCTTACAAAATTATCACAATATGCAGGTGCCTATAGTGCAGCCACTATAGATAAAGCTGCTGAAGTCAATCAAATGATAAAGCAAAATGAGTTACATATATCATTGATAGAGGAGAAAACAGCAGGTGATCAACAAAATATTTTGCAGTTGGAGCAGCAGTTGGAAGAAGAAAGACTCGGGGCCAAACAATTGGAAGAAAAAATGAGTATTGAAAAGCAGAAGCTTGATCAGCAAGCTTTAAATAAACAACAACAGTTGTCTCAAGAGGTATCCAAATTACAGACTTTGCTGCAAAATGAGAAAACTGTCAAAGTAGAGTAAGAAAAAATATTTCAAGCAAGATTGGATAAATTTAATGATTATCCTAAAATTGACCAATTTAGAATAGAAGCTCTGAAAACAAGTAAACTATTGTCTCAGTAGTTGGATGATCTGTGTTCAAAAATTGCACAAGTTGAACCTTTATGTGAAATAACATCTTCCCTCATTGATGAATCGGTCAGTACCAAAATTGAATTTGGGAATGCAGATTATAATATCTCAGATTTTATTTCATGGTAGGACTCAGAACAAGGAAAGAAGGAAAATCTTCCCAGGATCGAAGAAAGGCATAAATAATTTTTTTTGCTGAATGGGATACACAATTGATTAAAGAAGAACATGCTACATCAAGGGCCAGAGCCATAATGAACAATATGACACAATTAGTAAATGATAGATTATATGCTACTAATTTAATTTTAGATTGTACTCCAGGTAAATTGCCAAGGATGAAAGAAACTAATACTAGATGGAAGCAAGAAATAATCAACAGGAATCAAAAGATCACCAAAATACAGGAAATTACATGGGATGCCTTATGGACAGATTTGATCAAACCAAAAATTTAGTAGATGGAAATCAAATGCCTTTCTAATGCAATAAATTACATCATTCCAGAGCTATCTGATGCCACATACACTAGTCAGTTGAATTCAAGGCTGAGTCATCCAACCGAAGTTAAAGATATACTTAAAATTTTCCACCTCAGCACATTTAATACAGAATAAATTCAATGAATCTTTTTTATTTGATATTGCAAGTCTTTTCCTAGATCTCCAATGATAGTTTCTAGCATAAGTTATAGTTAGTTTGTTTTGTTAATTTCCTATTTAAACCCCTTTCAAGCATTTAGAAAGGGGTCTTGAATTTGTAATATTTTTGCTTTGGATAATACAATTTTGTACTCCATTGACTATATTATTTTTCATAAAGGATCACATTCTGTGATTTTATGGTGAATTATCTTTGAGAGTTGCATTTTTGTACCTTGAAGATTTTTCTAAGTTAAAGCACAAGATTCCTGTGATTTCATGGTGAATTATCTTTGAGAGTTGCATTTCTATACCTTGAAGATTGTTCTAAGTTAAAGCACAAGATTCCTATTATTTCATGATGAATTATTTTTTAGAGTTGCATTTTTGTACCTTGAAGATTGTTCTATGTTAAAGCGCAAGATCTGGATATCGAATTGCATCAAGAAAATATCTCAATGAATCTGGTATTTCTATCGATTTACTATTATTTTATTTATGTAATGAAGTATTCTTTTTGAAATTTGTTATCATTTATATATGCTTGTTTCTCAAATATTTCTTTATCATATCATTTATGAAGATATAGAAATATTCATCTATCATAGTATGTGAAAATGATATATAGAATTATGAATGCGATGTGCTATTCTAACTCTATTTAATTTCTTAAAAAAAGTTATCATTATATGATATTGCATCTTTCTATTGAATAATAATACATTTTCATCGTTATTTGTTCAATTGAAACAACCTTTAAGTCATATTGACATTTAATACCCGGGTTAGTTTTAGAATTATTTTTAAGTTATATATTAAATTAGATAGATTAGCTCAATTAGTTAGTTCCATTTATCCACTTACACAAATACTCCATCACCAATCCATTTATTATTAGGAAACTGGTCCTATAAATCCATTTGGAGCCACCACACCAAACGGAAAAGGAGTTGTCGCAAGGTCTGGACTAGGTGGTTTTCCCCTAATGTTTGAAGCAACAATTTTTGAGGCTTCAACATTTTTGGCACTAGAAGGAGGGCCTAAGCTATGAATGGCAAGAAAATCCAAATCCACAGGCCATTCCAAGAGAAATTCACCCCCATCACCTTCTTCAACTTCCTCTACATCTCAAATATCTAGGGAAGAAATTGAGAAGAACATCAATACAACCACTACTAAAGCTTTAAAGCTGTCAGACAATCAACCCCCTGAGTCCCCTGAAATATAGGCTTTAGTTCATAAATTACAAGGGTTCTCATTATCGTTAGAAGAGTCTGAATTATCCGAAGGTAGTGTTACTTCACAATTTGTTTCTTCCAAACCTCTCACTAGGTCACAAAGCGAAAAACTTGGTATTCATCCAAAGGAATTTCCTTTACCTAGTCGAGTTAAAATCAGAAAAACACTGTCGGAATCAGTTAGTGATATTATTTCTTCATCAAAAACTCACTCATCCGCTTCCCAGACTCAATCCCACAAGAGTATAGTTATTCCTGCTAATGCCTGATTTGGACCTTAGGCTGAAGAAAGGCAAATCAAGGTAACATCTAAACCACGCTCAGCCTTGTAGCTAGCCCTAAAAGGTTAGGAAAGGGCTCTCTCCGTGAAAGGATATTCAACAAACTACAATTATGAACTAATATTAGGCTAGGTATAATAATGGGAAATGTTTAAATGAATTAAATTTTTAGGGATGTATGGAACAAATGGGATAGTCTGAATCGGGGAATTAAATGAGGGATACAGGTTATTTCATGGGGCAAGGTAGGCAGGAAATTTTAGCAATTAAGTTTAATAAATGATTGAATGGAAAGACAGGTGAGGAGCTAAAAAGGGCATAGGAGATGGATCCTTTTCAAACAGAAGAAAACACAAAATATTGAATGATTGCCCAAGGAAGAGCATTAAAATGGATTCTACCTTTCTATCTTGAAAGCATTCAACCAGAAATGTTTATGGACGAAAGGTAAAACATAGCAAATTTTACATATGAACACAAAGGAGAGAACAAATTCTAAAACTCATACCACATGGATCCCACAAATCAGAGCTGCATTTCTTATTAATTCCCTGTCCAAAACTGTTTCAGCGGAGCACAGAGCGTCCTCCTTGATTTTCCACACTATTCCCTTACTTCTGATTTCCAAATTGATTATAAAATGATATAAAATTACATTAAATATACCTGAATTGTGGGAAGTAGATCCAAGGAAAAAGGGAGTTATTTTCTAGCTCAAGAACTGAAATCTGAACATGGAAAAGGAACCAATAGACTGCCCCTAAAAATAAGGAACAGTAATACATTTTGACCATCAAGAGATTCACTGTTACACTGGATGAAAGAAAAATAGGAAATCTGAAAAACAAAATCTTGTTTTACTGCTATTGTAGAGTTCTTTCCTTTACTAAAAATTTCATATATGCTGAGAAATCCATTTGAAAAAATAAAAACTGAATTTATGCCTTTAATGAAGAAAAATACTCATTTTGAGTGGAAGGAGTGAAGGGGAAGGAGGTGGGTTCCAAATCGCAATCGCAATCGAAAGATCGGGGAGGAGTGACATACAATGGACAACTTGCGATGCATTTAATACATAAGGGAAATCACAATCAGGGATCAGAGGAAAGGGGAAGGTATATTGGGAAGAGGCATAAACTTCGATGTGATTGGAAAGGTCTAATAGGTTAATACAATAAAATAGCAGAGAAATCATTTTAAAAGAAATGAAAATCGTTTTCCACTTCTTACAAAGGGAAAGCACCAAATTTCATTTCAAAAGGGGGAACGGATCAAGGTGGGATTGGTATGTAGCGCAATCACAATTGGAAATCGGGTGTGGAAGAGGGGCGAATATACTTAGAACAAGGGACAAAAAACTCTGATGAGATTGGAAAAGAGAAATGGGTTGGATGCATAAGTCAAAGGAGTAATGGGAGATCCCTTTAAAATAAATGAAAATAAGTTGAGCACCTTTACAAAGGGAAAGAATGATTTTTCTTTGAAAAGAACGGGGATCTTTTGGTGGGACCTAGGGAGATAATCACAATCACAATCAGAATTGAAGGGACGTGTTACGGCACAATGTGATTTTCATTGATGCGATTGGGGATAATCGATGAGGGGGGGAGGCCTTTGAAAAACTAAATAAAATAAAATTTGAGATTTACAAAGGAAAATGGATTTTTATTATGAATGGGTGGAAGATTACGTGGTAGGACCCGAAGGTCAATCAGAATCTAGATATTGGAGGCAATTTTTTATTTAAAAATGGTGATTGTGATGGAGCGAAGGGCTTTGGGCCATCCAATTGGATGAGCAGATCGACGGCGGAGGAGTAATTGGGTGAAGTCAATCAGGATGAGTCAATCAGATGTAACACTTTATGAAATCAATGATTGCGATGGAGAGATTGCATATGGGTCATCAGATATTTGATCGGATCAATGGTCAAGATGACATCGAGCGAGGCTCAATCGGAGGTATGGAAATCGGGAGCACTCAATCGCATCGGAGTTTTTGTGAACACAAAGGTCAATCAAAATGCCATGTTAAGTGTTGCGATGCGATCAGGAAAGGGAAGGGAATGAATCAGCAGGGGTTTTATAATATAAAACCTTTAAAACTCTATTGTAAAGTTTAAAAGGCATGAGGGGAGGTGGTTTATTAAATCACATATGTGTTTAAAATATTTTAACAATGCGATTTTTCCATCGCATGGGGAAAAAGGGGCTTATAAATTAAAATATTAAACTTTAATGAAATAAAGTTTTAGGAAGAAATGGGAAAAGGGGATGGATTACGTTATAGGGGAGCTTTATTCACTTAGGCATAAATTTCAATCCAAGAGTGAGTTTTGAGAGTGTAATATACCATTGGAAAGCTCTTTTCAGGCTCTTTCTGATGGATGTACTTAGAACATGATTCTGGACTAAAGATGTTACAGAAAACGTCTCTGAAAGGTAGGGTGGTGACTTTGTGGAGATAGAAGCTTCTGAAGTGTGACTTATTACATATGATGACATAAAATTACATAATAGATGATAATAAAAGTAATATAGCATGTTTTCACCTCAAAAAATGGTTTTGGGGTGAAAATTACATCAAGCTGAATAGAACATTTCTTTTATCTTCCCAGGTGCTATGATTTTGAGTTGATTGACTTCTTCATGTCCTTGCGGATATTTATTGACACTTGACTCATTAACTTTACCATGATGATACCCTAGAAACTAATGAGACCAACTCTATGACCTAATAACATGACTCACAGAATGAAAGTGACTCATGACTAAAGACCATAGAGAGGAGAATCAACAAGTTTCACATGAGGTAAAACTTATGAAAGACTACTACCATCAATGAATCCATGACCTAGCTGAATGATGAAATTTATGGTATGGGACTCCTAAAATGCAAACAAAGAAGAGAAATTTTGATCACTGATGGAAATATGACTAAATTGACACTAACATTGGCTCCAATGGTGATTATAGCTCCTTGCAGGTGTCAAGAACACGGTAGACCAAGTAGCCTTATCCATTGGGCATGGAGTCAAAAATACTGAAAAATGACACTATGGAGACTGAATTGGACTCAAGACTAAGACTATAAACTAAAATAAAACCAAACCATACACATATCATTCAAGTTTTATAGCCTTCACCTCTGCATCAAACTTCAATGACTGTGTACTTGAAATCTGACCAAAAATAACATGGTATATACAATGATTGTGACACAATTTCTGATCCATTATCTCCAACGAAGGTAGTGCTTCAAAAGCCTACCATTCACGGCTCCACCAGGGAAATCTTGGCCATCCATTTTTGAAAGCAAGAAAGCATTATGTCCTCTGTATGCTGAAATCTTGTATGGTCCTTTCCATAGGTTGTCGAACTTACCATGCTACCCTTTGTCCTCATTTCTTGCATCCCATCTCAACACCAAAACATCTAACTGAAACTTTTCTTCTTTGGTATTATGATCATAGATCTTCTTTATTTTCTCCTACAACTGAATAGCATTCTGTGATACTTCCTCTCTTGTTTGATGAAGGTGGATCATCTAATTGATCCTTCGCTGATTTTCATCATCTTCACTACCAACTTCTTGTAATAATCTCATGACTGGAACTGTAAGTGATGTAGGAAATACAACATTAGTACCATAAACCAGTTCAAAGGGTGACATACCTATGGATTTCTTATTGCTAACTTTGTCTTCCCACAATGCGTTGATGAGCTTTTGATACCAATTTCTTTTGTTTGCCTCCAGCATTTTCTTAATTATTTTTATCAAAGATTTATTCGATGATTCTGCTAGGCTGTTACCTTGTGGGTAGTATGTTGTTGAATGACCCAACACGATATTGCATTTGTCGCAGAACTCCACCATATTCTTAGATTTGAATGTTGTTACGTTATCTGTTATAATTTTGTGAGGGCAGCCAAAACGAGATAGAATATTTGACTCTAAAAATTGAATCATTACCATATCAGTTTCCTACCTTTCTGGAACGACCTCGATCCATTTAGTGAAGTAATCTCTACCAGTCAAGATCCATCGATGTTGCGCTGATGATGCGGGATGGATTTATCCTATGAAATCGAATCCCCGCTGCTAAAAGGGAGTGTTTACTGAAACTGGTTTCAAACGAAGAGGAAGCAATTTCTTCTTCCCTTGGAAAATTTGACATTCATGACAACTCATCACTATTTTATACAAATCTGAAAATAACGTGGGCCAATAATATCCTGCTCTCAACACTTTGTTAGCTGTATTTTTCAAAAAAAAATGATCACCACAATCACCTTTGTGAAAATCATGCATTACCTTCTGAGCCTCATCTTCAACCAAAAAATTGAGCAGAATAACTCCTGGATATTTCCAATAAAGAGCACTATTTAAAATACAGTATTTAGCAGACTTAAGTTTTAGTGATCTACCTTTACCTTTAGAAATTCCTGGAGGAGGTGAAATATGCTAAATGACATAAACAATATCTGAATATCATGGGGATTGTAGAAAAATATCTGAAATTGGAACAAGCAAACCTTCATCTTCATCCTCTAACATTTCTTTTATGAGGTTTATATCCAGGGCATGTAGATTTGATTGGGCCATTAATTTTTCCAAGCCTTGGCCTTTGATCAACTTTGTGGGTTTGATCTCTAAATCGTATTCCAACATAGCTGCTATCCACTTACCTCTTCGACCTTCTGGATCAGTCTGCATCAGGACATCCTTTACTGCTGCATGAGGAACATATGCTATAGTATCTAAATGTAGAATATAGACCCTAAAATCCTTCAATGCCTTTATAAGAGCCAACGCTTATTTTTCAATAATATTATACCTCAATGTAGCATCTCTAATAGTCCTACTGAAAAAGGCAATTGGTTTTTCAATCTAATCTCTCTTTTGCATCAAAACCGCAGTCATAGTATGCTCTAATGCAAATGAAAAAATAATGAAATATTGAGTGTAATCGGGACTAATCAAGTCTGGGGCATTATAAAAAGCAAACTTTACCAGATTAAATGACTTGATGGCCTCCTCACTACATTTAACAGTGCTATCCTTTTTCAAAATGTTAGTCATTTCTCTTAGATGTGTAGCCAAATTGGGTATAAATATACGCAAGAAGTTCATCTTACCATTGAATGCTTGAATCTCCTTTTTGTTCGGTGGAAGGTGTATGTGTTGAATTTCCTCCACTCTAGATGGATCAATGCGGATAACATCTTTAGAGATGATATGCCCCAGCAACTTGCCTTCATCCATGGCAAAGAGACTCTTCTTTGGATTGAGATAAATCCAAAACTTCCTATATCGCTGGAACACGGCCTTCAAATTGTGAAAATGCTCATCATCAGAACCAAAAAACAATGTTAGATCATCAAAATAAACAACAAGGAAAACATATTTTTCATTGGAAAAAGAAATTTCCATTGCTCGCTGGAAAGTAGCTCCAGCGTTCTTCAGTCCAAATGGCATTTTGCCATACTGGAAGGTTCCCCAGGGTGTTGTGAAGGCAGTTATGTCTTGGTCTTTCTCATGTACCAAGATCTGATTGTAGCCCGAGTAACCATCTAGTAGTGATATCCTTGATGCTCCAACTACTCTCTGCAGAATATGGTCCATCTTCGGAAGTGGATAATTATCTTTTAAGGACGCTTTATTAAGATTCTGAAAATCTATGGATAACCTTATCTCTCCTTGATTCTTATGTACTAGAACAAAATTTGAAATCCAGTCAGAAAATCTAATTGGAACAATGATACCAGCTTTGTAAAATCTATTTACCTCTTTTTCAATGGATGGCAGCAGCATTGGGTTGATCCTTCTTAGCTTCTGTCTAAATGGCTTCTGATCCGGCTTGATGGGAATAGTATGTTGGATTATGTTCTTGTCATACACCTTCAAATATGAATAATCACATGCAAACACATCAGAAAATTTAGAAAGCAATTTAACATATTTTTCCTTTACCTCGGGGGACAATGCCTTTGACAACTTCACAAACTTGGGCTTGTCAGCTGTTCCAAGATTCTCATCTTCGACTCCTTTCTTAGTAGGCACCAAGCTTGGTTTATTTTCAAAATCATCTTTATCAAAATGCTCCTCTAAAGGTATCAGACCTCTAGGAATTACATTATCCTTTAGCTGCAATATGTCCATCTGATTTGCTTCAATTTCTTGATCATCAACAGCACAATCACCTTCTATGAGAGTGTCTTTGAATTTTCCTTCACTCTGCAAAAAAGAATTGATCTCATTTTCATCCCAAAACACTTTCCAATACCTCAAATTATCACAAACAGTAGGCCTATGTTTGACATAAATCTCAAACCTATTGCTGGAGTTCATCAGAATCTTCAAATTGCTTGCAGTAGTGGCAAGAGAATCAACAATAATATTCTGCATTCTGGGTACTGTAGTCAAAGTGTACTCAGGAACTGTCTTCAAGATATTAAGAACTGCATTTTGATAGGACCTCAATCGGGGATAATTTTCTTGGTACTCTCCTTTCACCTGTTTGATTATCAACTCTGAGTCTCCATAGAAAGAAATCCTTTTTTGCATTTAACTTCTTCAAAATTTTCAGACCTGCAATCAAAGCTTCATACTCTGCTTCATTTTTAGAGTAGTTAAAAGCCAACTTATAAGAATATACTCTAACATTACTAGGAACATTTTCAGGCTAGAAAATAGGGCTCTGAATCCTTATTCCAATACTAGCTCTGTCTTTACCAATAGCTCCATCAAAGGCCATGCTCCATAGGCCTTCTTCTTCTTCTTGTAGATGCTGAAATTTTGCTTCTTTCTCTACCTTATCTTGACTAACTTCTACATCTTTCTACTATTTTCTGTCTTTATGCTACTGGTAGGCAGGAGGCTTAGAAGTGCTTGCTGCTTTATCTTTTTCCTGTTTGAGGACTTCCCTAAAATTTTCTGAAATTTCAGGTATCTCATCTACTTGTACCAACTAAACATTTTCATCATTCAAACCACCATCTGAATATAATACAAGGGACTCTAAATCTG